>JAOANU010000018.1:0-446559 GCA_034387635.1 Rhodosporidiobolus odoratus
CTCGACTCTCACTCAGAGATCCCGAGTCCATATACCGCCATTGCTGTGCTCTTACGCCGCTGCCATGTCGTCGCCAGCCGTCACCATGTCGCACTCGCAGTCGAGCTCCACTCGTACCAACACCGCGCACATCAAAAGCGTCCTTCAGTACTACAAGGACGCCGGCGGCGGGTTCTCCGTCTGGGACTATACAGAACGGCTCCTAACCCGATTCAACACCAACACTGCCCAGGCAACCTGGGTTGCGGCAATGGCCGCCCTCTACCGCATCACTCGCGTCCGCGTCCGCGGCCAAGCAACGACTACAGTCCTCGACCTCTGTGCCATAGCAGGCTACGACCCCCATAACAAGTTCAAGCTCGAAGGCGCTCACGTACAGCGGAAACTCGAGATCACGGCCGATGTTGCGGTGCGTGCCAGATATTACCAGCTTTTCAATTCAGTCTCCTGAGCACTAGTACGCGTTCACAGCTCGAGAACCTCGTCGATCACAAGGTTATCCCGCCTTGCGCGTTCCATCTGGCCCCTGTCAATCTCGTACAGCGTAAGCAATTTCCATATCTATCTGTATACTCCACCATGCCTAATCTTGTTTGCTTTACAGTCAGTACGGGGATTCACGGGAGTTTCGACAACGAGCGGCTCGACCTCCTTCCTACCCTTCCGGCTGTGTGTGCGCGACTCGCCTGCGAGGTCATGTACCAAGACTACCGCGCCCAGTACAACAGCCAGCAAGCAGGCCAGGCCCCCGTCCGACCGTCTTTCGACCTCTTCTATCGTAGATTGGAAGCGCCTCTGGCGGAAGTGCAGGTTTTACCCAGAGAGAACTATGCCGCCAACTCTATCTCACGTCGCACACCCACCGCCGACAATCCGGACTTCGAGTCGGTGACTGTCTACGCCCTACCACGTACCAAAGAAGACGATCGGTTGAGGATGTCCACTTGCCCTACCGTACCTCTCTTTCCTCACCTCCTCATCCCCATCTCGACAAACATCCTCATTTGGGCGTCTAGTGGGAGGATCTTCAGGCCGCCAGGCGGACCAGGGGAGACAGATCTGGAGCGCAAAGTATGTCCCATTTCTTGCTGTCTCTGCTCCAGCTCACGGTTTTATTGTCCTTCAGATCCTCCTCGCCGCTGTGCAGCTCCTTCTCGAATTCTGGAACCTCGACGACGGAGACGAAGACGCGGCAAAGAAGGTCCGGGACGACGCCGAGGATTTCCTGGAGCGACAGGACCCGACCTACCACCAGCATATCGTGCAGGCCAAACAAAGTGGCGCCTTCGGTTACGACTCGGTCTCGCAGCCGACACCCGCCCCCAACGCCGTGAACAGTATGGGCAATGTCTTGTCGCCGTCCGCCCCACTCCTCATCGCCGACATCTTGGGCGACAATCTTGACAGCGATGACTCGCTGTCTTCGGCCGCCAGCGAAGACAGCCCTCAAACTCCGGAGGGTCTAGCGAGATCGCTTCGGGGGTCCACTCCGACAGCAGCAGAGAAGGTTAGTGGGTGGATGGCAAGGGAAAGCGGGATTCACGGGATTTTAGTCGGCGAAGATCGAGACTAGCGGCAGGGGCAGTGCAGTTGCTGCGTATCGGTGGCCTATCCCTTCGTTCTCCATTGTCCCACTTTGTCTAGCCTTCCCCCTTTTTTTGTTTTCCGCGCCTCTTTCCATCCGATTGTTGTTGCTTCGTCTCCCGGTTCCTTCTGTTGTCTCTGTCAATCATGCTTTGCCGAGTCAGCCTAACTCTACAGTCAACCCAGTTCTACGGCGCGTTCACGACTGGAAGGCGGATCGGTCGGGACAATGCCGCGCACGCTCGAGAAAACAGCAAAGCGCTCGAGTTTTAACTTTCCCGGCATTTCTACGTGCTTGGAGCGTCATTTGCTTCTGTCGTCAAGTAGTGATCTGTGGAAAGAAAGGCACCCTACCCAGCCAGTGTTGAAGGAGGCTATACTGCAGACATGCGTTCTAATTCCAGAGCTATATGCGAGCAGGGCTACAGGTGTGTCGAGGAGGCGTTGTGAAATTGACAGGTCAAGGGAACAAGGGCGCAGGAAGAGATGGTACCCTGCGCGAGGGGAGTATGCAGGCTCAAACAAGGTCAGGAGCAGGGTAGAGTGGAACAGGAAGCTTACCTCCCAGGCAGGTTCCACCCTGGGCCCTGGACCCCTCAAGGCGCAACCACACCTGCGCTGACCCGCGCCCATTTCAACACGCAGAAGCATCCGACAAGTAAAACAACTTTTTACGCTCTCTCCTCGTCCCGCTCGGCACCGGCGGTGGCAGCATAGCCCCATCTTCTGTGCCGCCATCCCGCGTTGTCAAACTCGCTTGCGCAATGTCGCGGATCGCGTATGTCGGTGTGACCTAACCTGATCCAAGGGCGAGAACGTCGGAATAGTAAAGAGTCATGACGTTGAGTGGGTTAAGGTAGGAGCATTAGCTGCAAAAGGGATACAAAGGAGCGTCAACACGAGAACCCGAGAAGAAGAGAGAAAAATAGCCATATGGTGTCAAACGAGAGCAGAAGCAGCAAGGTAAGTAGGTAGAAAAAAGGAGAAGAGCACAAGGGAAAAACCGCGTACGGCAATATCCACCCTGGTCCGGCCGTGCAGGCCCGGCGGAGACGGTGAAAGCAGAGAAGAGAACCTGCGGAGACTGAGGAACAATCAGCAAGACGAGGGCGCGAGGAATGGCTGCATCGAGCGAGAGACGGAAAGGATGTAGAGGCTGCTTATGCCAAGCCGAACACGCGACAGAGAGCTGACAGAGGACGTACCTAGCGTGATACCCTTCGTAGAGCCGCTGCGACGAGAACGGGCAAGGAGCAAAGCCCGGCAACCCGAGTCAAAAAACGAAAAGACGGAACAAGCGCGAGATGGGGAAGCGCGGCGGCGGGAGGCGAGAGATGCGGGTGGCCGCGCGATGTGATAGGAGCTGCTGTAAACGAGTGGCCCAGTTCGAATAAGACCGGTGAAGGCAGAGGGAAAGTGAGAGCAAGAAATGCAATGGAAGGATGTTGGCGGGAAGGTCAAGTTAGGGCATGGAGGGGGTGAGAGGAGGCGCAGCGAGGTGCCTTTCACGTACAAGGGATTAGGGAGGGAAGGACGCAGAGATGCCGGGACGGACGCGAAGGAAAGCAAGGTCGGTGAGTTGGCCGAGATGAGCAAAAGAAGGGGGAAGAGGCGTGACTCACGCGGCCGACCTGTCTCTGCGATATCGATTAAGTGCATCCAGGGTTGCTGCACGCGTTGGGACCAGCTGTGGCAGAACCGGGAGGTTCGCGAGGCGGAAAAGGGCAAAGGGAGAAATAACGGAGAGATTGTCAATGCGACTGACGGCTCGCCATGGCAAGGAGATTAGGGGCAAAGTGTACAACTACCGCCCTCCCGCTTCAGACGGGTGCGCTGACCCGCTTCTTACTCAAATTGCCAGAAATGGCGACTGCCGCGTGCAGGCGGGATTAACGGGACGCATGCGGACAGCTCAATGAGGTGTAGAGATTAGATGCGCACCTGCTGAAGCGATTCATCCAGCGCACTCGCCCGGTTCAAGTGTCAGTGCGTTCCTGAATTGGCGAAAGACAAGCCGCACGATGCCGAGACGTCGACGAGTCGCTCGAGAGTATATCTTGCTGCGGAGGAGAGTCGCCACCGCGCATGACAACCCAATCTCGCCCGCATAGAGCTCAAGCCGGAACCAAGGACCTCTCGTTCTCCCTTTTCCTCAATGGTAACCTAGGCCCATCACAGCTTGCAACGTCGTGCCAGAGTAAGCAGTGCTTTGACAAGCTGATGCAAGTGCACGCAGGCAGCGAGGGGGGCAGGGCGGGCATGCTGAGCGACGAATGAACACAGTTCGGACGAGGGTGTAGGCGCGGGACAAGGCTACCGAGAGATCGATAGATCAGCAAGTTTGCGACAAAAAGCACGTCGAAACGAATCACTGGTCTGACTTACCTACGAATCACCCGACTCGACATTGCTTTCAAGCTGAATCCAGCCTCTCCCAATCGCCACTCCTGCCCCCACTCTTCTTGAGCACCTTCAACCCGCTAATCTCCATCTCACCCCCCGCGACGGCCTTGCACATGTCCCAGACCGTCAACCCCGCAACGCTGACGGCGGTTAGAGCCTCCATCTCGACGCCGGTCGGACCAAAGCATTCCGCCGTCGCTTCGATGCGCAGCGAGAGAGACGACGGAACGGGCGAGAGACGAACAGAGATGTGGGAGAGGGAGAGAGGGTGACACAGGGGAATGAGGAGAGAGGTCTGCTTTGCCCCCATCAAGCCGGCGAGTTGCGCGATGGACAGGACATCGCCTTTCTTGGTCTTCATGGTCGCGCGATCACCAAAGTCGATGAGGTCCCAAGTGGTCCGATTGAGCTTGATGTAGCCGACGGCGGTGGCGCTACGAAGGGTGGGCTCCTTGCGAGAGACGGACACCATCGAGGCTTTGCCAGTGCGAGGGTCGACATGGGTGAGGTGCGGTGCGGTCTGCGAGATGGGAGGCGCTGGGGCAGGTGCAGAACGATCGGCAGGAGTCGGGTCAGGAGGTTCGGAAGCTAGAGACGGCAAAGGCGCAGGCGGCAGCGAGCCGCTGTGATCACGGGGAGGAGACGGAAGGCGAGAAGGAGCAAAGTGGGAGAAGGAGCGAATGCCGAAAGTTGAGGGAGAAGATGCATCGGTGGAATGCAGGAGATGGAGGGGAATTCGAGGGGCAAAAGGTGGGGCGCGGGCTGTCCGGGATGTACTCGTAGACAGGAGCGTCGGGGTGCTGGGAAGTTCCAGAGGGTGCCGAGAGAGCGTGGAACGGGTGTAGGCCGGCACATGGTCTGTACAAGACGAAAAGTGGAAGGAAAGACAGTCAGCAAACCGCCCGGAACGACTTCTCTCTAGGCCGACAATGTTGATCAAGGCGACAATCACGACGAAAAGGGGCTCACCTGTTCCCAGAAGAACCGCACAGTCAGCCCTCGTACATCCACAGAACGGCCTTACCCGCCAATGCCGACCATGGCCCCCATCTTGCCGTTCGCAGCGATTCCTGACGCACCTCCCAGCCCGTTGTGCGCAAACTTCTTTCCCCAAACCGCCGCGCCGATCGACGTGAGCATTTCGTCGTTGCTGACGGTCGGATCGCGCAGGAGGGGTCGCAAGGAAAGCACAGGAGGTCCGAAGAGGCAGACCTGCAGATCAAGAGATGCGAGGTCAGCGACAAAGATGTGGCGAGAGTGGCGACAAGAGACGCGACGGCTGTATCATAGCAGCTCTGAAGAGAGCGAAAGCAGCGACGCACCTTGACACTTCCATCCGCTCCAACCCGAAGCCTCGAGCAAGTCCCGCAGAAATGGTCCGTCATGCTCGAGATGAACCCAAAGCTACCCTCGTACCCCGCGACGCGGTATGCCCGCGTCGTGTCGGAGGCTGCGTCTTGCAGCTTCTCGAGCGGGCCATGAATCGAGGTCAGGTTTTCGAGGAGGTTGGCGGATGGGACGAGTTTCTTGGTTGACCAGCGATTGTCTGGAATCGTGAGGGTCGGGGTCCGAACAGGCGAGAAGTGGAGAAGCCGAGGTACCGCGGAAAGCGGTGTGACAGTGAAAAGTCGCCGAAGGAAGGATGGCAAGGTCGGGGACGAGCAGAAGCAAAGTCAGCTGAAAGAACCCAAGCAGGTAGACAGTCGATAATCACCAGGGCAAGCATTCGAGGGAGCGAGGACGCACCCTCAAACGGCATGTACTCGATGAAGCGAACCGTAACGTCGCTTTCCCGAGTCAGCTCGACAAAGGCCGGTATTTCCATGTCGTTCAGCCCTCGTATGACGACGACGTTTATCTTGGTCCTGAGACCCTCCCGGCGCAAGCCCTTGGCGACCTTGAGCGACTCCATAACGGCCGTAAAGCCTCGCCGCCGCGTCATAAGCTCGTACTTGTGGACGTCGAGCGTGTCCAGGGAGAGGTTGAGATGGGTGAGGCCAGCAGAGACGAGTGAAGGGAGCTTGCGCTTGAGGGCAATACCGTTCGAGGTCATACCGAGCGATTCGAGCTCAAGACGAGAGAGGCGAGCTGTAAAAACGGAACAGCCAGGGCATGATGGGCAAGTCAGTTGCGGTAAAGGTCGAATGTGCTCAAATGGGCCAGTCAAGATGAGATGTTTGACGAACCGACGACATCCACCAGATCCTTCCTGATCGTGGGCTCTCCGCCCGTCAGCCTGATCTTGCGCACTCCGTTCGCAACAAACAGCTTTGCAACCCGTTCAACCTCGTCGGTGTCGAGCAGGTTGTCGGGCGGGAGCAGGGGTACGCCCGAGGCAGGCATGCAGTAGGTGCCTGCGAGTAACAAGCTGAGTAAGCATGGGAGACTACAGACGCTTAGGTTGAGTATTCCGCGCGAAAAAAAAAGGCAGTCGCCGGCGCGAGGAAACGGGTTTTCCCTCGAGTCTCTGCAACCCATGCCGAGCAACCTCGTTCCTAGGCTCGAGCGAGCCTCGTCTACCTGGATACGCAGCTGCAAGTACACCCGACAGTCATCGTCCCGTCACCGTCTCTCGTTGACCGAGTTTGCCGATATCTCCGAGTCGGACTTGGCAATGCAGCCTTCCAGCTTGGCGGGTGGTACTCTGCAGGCAGTGACTTACAGCGTAGGTTGCATTTTTCGGTGAGCGAGATGCGCAGGTAGTCGTGTTGTCGGCCAAACGAGTCGGTGAGGAAAGGCGAGACTGCCGACTCTTGCTGGTCTCGTTGGGCTATCCGGGAGCGAGCCTGCGAGCGTCAAACGCTTAGGTAGGTGTATCTACGTGCATGATAAGGTTTAGGTAGCTCACAAGTTGCTGTGGTGGAGGTATCGGAGATGCGGGATGATGAGGCGATGAAATTGGAGAGAAGGAGGTACTGGAGGTTGCGAGGGTCCGGAGATGAGAGCGAGTAGCTCGAATAGCTGGTCTAGCACTTCGCTGCAGCATCTTTGGCGAGCAATGGGAGAGAGAAGATAGACAAAGTTGGAATCACTTCTCTTGAATTGACAATCAACGATAACTCAACTCGCTCACCCCATAAGTCTCTATACCAGGTCGGTACACATCCACAGAGTCTCTCATTGCCTTACCTTGAACGTCGCTTGTGTCCGCAGCTGTTTCCCGTTTCACTCTCCTCCCCATCAATCCATCTCGACTAGGACCATGCCATCCGACTCTGAAGGCTCAAACTACGAGCCAGACTCGCCCAATACTGTACCACGACCGTCCAACGCCCGCAACGCACGTGACCTATCGTCTCAACTCGACTTCTCCACCGACCCTGCAGAGTCGTTGCTGCAAACCGCCGTCGGAACTCCCATGGGCAGCGAACCAGCCGAAGACACGACCGCAGAAGCTACTCCCGCCCCCGAACAACCCTCCGCGCCGGCGAAAAAGAGCAAGGCATTGAACGTACGCTTACCTCTCTTTTCCGTTTTTCCTACACTATCAGCTAACATTGCCTCTTCGTCGTACCGCAGTTTCTCAAGAAGAAGGAACCCAAGACGAGCATCGTCGGTGTCTCCCTGTGTCCAGCCCTCCCCCAGAGACATGCCTACTGACACGTCCACTTCTCCCCTTTTCGCTCGACGTTCCCAATCGCAGAACATCAAAGGCACAACCTACCAGATTCGTGATGACGAGATCGTCTTGCAGGACGACCCGAGGGGAGAGGCAAAGGTCGATTCGGAGGGGAACCTGCTTGGTGGTGCGTGGTCCCTGCCTTCTCCTGCGTGGCGATCTGCGTTTTTTCCTCGCTGCGCGACCTACGAATCCCGACTGACCGGCTCGCCTGGTACGCTTGTCCGCGCGCGCTCTCGACTACAGGCCGGAAATGGAAAGTCCATACCTTCACCTCACCACTCCGCGTCAACTCGAACAAAGTCTACATCCTCTCGATCGATGCCGCCCGCTGCGCCGGTTTCCGCGACTCGCTCTACTTTTTCCGCCGCAACCCTCTCATTCACAAGCTCAGCTGCAATCAGCAGGAGAAGGATCGCCTGATCGAGCTCGGGAGGTTGAGCGGAAACCTGAAGAGTCGAGCGGTTACGATGGTCAGCGCGAGGAATGTCTTCAAGGTGATGGGCGCCACGTTTGTACAAGGTGCGCTCCTATCCCAACCGGTCCTCTCTGTACCGGTGGTAGGCTTATTGACGCCGTGTCTCGCGTCGATCAGATGGAAAGTACGTCGTCGACGACTACTGTACGTTTTGCACCTCTTTGCTTTGACAGCGTCTTCAACGGCGTCTTTCCGCTGTCATTTTTGTAGTGAGCTGACGAGTACTCTCGTTGCTCTCTTTCGCGCTTGCAATCCCGCTCCGTACTTCACGTCTCTTCCGTCGTGCGCCATCGACATTCCTCCTCCCTCATTGTCAACCCCTTCCGCCATCATCATCAATTGCACCCTCTGCAGACGAAGACAAATCCATCGCCTCCGGTCACAAGGCGGGCGAGCCGGCTTTCGTCGAGCCTTACGACCCGGAGCGCGACACCGGTACCCTCGCCACCTCGAAAGGAAACGCTCCGAAAGGCGCTACTTCCCTCGGCCTCAACGTCCTGATCGGACACTCGAGCAAGCCCAAGCCGCCCGGCGTCGACCTGATCACCTCGCAGATCGGCGGCGGGATCCACGCCACGTTCGGCGGCATCGGTTTGCAGCCCTTCGGCAAGGCGGCTGACCCCGCTGCTCGCAAGCAGAAGCCCGCCGCTCACCTGACGCCGGAGAATTGGATGCTCGAGTATGCGCAGGCGGTTCGAGAAACGAACGAGGACTATATCAGCGTGCGTCGGGCGAATGTAGGCCAAGTTGAGGTCGGGTTGAATGTCGAGGAAAAGGAGGAAGATTGCTGGGAATGGGTCGAGGAAGAGTACACGGATGACGAAGAAGAGCAGAAGCCGCTGCTGATGCAGCTCGACCCGCCCCTCGCCGCCTCTTCACCCTACCCGCCTATTCCAACCCGCCCACTTCCTCCCCTCAACAGCGGTCCCGGCTACCCTTCCCCTTCCCTTCACGGCTTTTCTGTCCCTGCCGCGCCCGCGCCTCATGCTCCCGTAGCTCCCACACCGATACCCGGCCACTCTCCGGCGCCTCCTCCCTTCGATCCAGCTCGGCCACCTCCCTTCGGCATCTCGAGTCCTCATCTTCCGCAACTCCCGCCCACCGCTTCGACCTCTGCGCCCGTACCTTCTCGACCGGCATCTCCCGCCCCCGCTGCGCCAAAACCCAAGAAGAAGCGAATGATCCGCGTCTACAACCCTATTCGGGGGGTATACGACCCCGAAACCAACGTTCCGCATGTGTATCAGGCAACTCAGCCTACCACTGCCGAGATGGTGCGAATCGACCGTCGGGCAAGGGTGTTTGACGAGGAAGACGGGGGGAACGCAGCGGCTCTTCCGCCTAGCCACGTCAACGGGCTTTCGAATGGTCACGCCGGAGACCGCTCGGCCAAGAGGAGAAAGATGGAAGAGGCTGCAGCGCGGATAGGTACGGCGAGTGTGGAGTATGTCAGTGATGAGCGGGCGTGGGCGCTGGAAGATGAGGAGCAGCTGGTGGTGGCGATGATGGCGGCGAGGGGTAGGGAACCACGGGTACCTGGACAGTGGGACTTTACAAGTGGGGAAGGTCTGGTTGCTTGAGGGTGGAGTCACTTGGCTTAACGGGGTTACAGCGAGAACATTGTTGTAACGTTTTTCTCAGTTGACCTTTTTCTGCCTGACTTCACGCACGTCTCCCGAATCAGCATCATGAAGATACCTCTTGCTGCGTACTCGAAAGCCTCTGCTTGAGGCAGTTTGAGTGGAGAATTGGAAAAGTCGCTGGTCGCAGAAGCCGTGCCGGTAACACTTTCGCTGGCCGGTTTTTCTCCGGCACCGTCCTTCCTCGACTTCGTTCTAACACATCAGCTTGCGCATTCAGCAGCATACCTACAACAATCTGGCACCTAGCCCACACTGTGGGTTCGTATAGCTGGTCGCCACCACTTTCCCCCACCTCGCCCGCTGCTTTCACTCGGAACTGCCATGCTAGCTTCCCTGGCAGGTGGAGCATCTTGTGGACCATCAAATCCACTTCAGCAACTGTCAAAGACTTATGGAGCAGACCGCGGTGTTTCTCAGGTGCGTTGACACTTCCTTGTACAACAGACCTCGCCAGTGACCCAGTATATCCTCCTCATCAGGATCACAACAACGTAGGAGCAACAGCAGGCTCATCTGTACGTCTTGATGTAGCGTCGATGTCGCACGAGCTTAAACTTACGCATACAGCACACCTTCCGCCAACTCCCCTCTTCATCCTCCCCCGGCGCATCTCTTCCTCAAGATCCTTCAGCTCAACCCTTCTTCCAGCTACAAGCGCGTCCTTTCTCTCATCCTTTCGATCTCTCTCCCCTCGACCGCGCCCTCTCGCCAAGTGGCTCTTCCGTCTCGCCCACTCCCCCACCTCCCGCCTGGGCAACCGCTTTTCAGCAGCAGCAAGAGCAAGAGCAGCACCATGCCCCGACGCAACTCGAACAGGAGCTCTTCACGCGTGTCTTCGGGCCCAGGGCGTCAGAGGGCCATGCCTGGCGAAGCGAGTTCGCCCACGAACGATCGCAAGCCGGCCCTTCGCGCCAAGAATACCAGCAGTCTGTCCCTCTACCAGTCCACGCAACGAGGCTGTATGGGCAAGGAATAGCGAGGCAGGGCTCGGCGATGCAACCCGGTCGTCTCGCTTTCCTACCTCAGCCGATGCAGCAAGAACAGCACGAAGCACGGGAGTTACAAGGCCGCCATGGTGAGTTTCTGCTCGTCTCGTCCCCCTCCGCAAAGCTCTACTTACTGACATTGAGCTTCGTGAATCTCCGCAGAATGGGAGACCGCTTTCCTCGCGCAAGATTCCGCTTCCTCCGCCGCCGACACCGCTGATGCTTCCTTCCAGACCGTAACGGAGACTCGCGCCCTGACTCCGCCTCTCCGAGCTCACACTCCTCTTTCCGACCCGACAGCCCGTGACGTCCTCGCTCAAACCGCCGCAAACCTTCTCTCCACCGTCCAATCTTCCGAAGAGCAACGGACCCGAGACGCCAGTACCGCTGACCAGACCTCCGAGCTCGGCGCCAAGTTTGCCCACTCTTCCTTCATGTCGCTCATGCGCCAGCTGAGGGATGGCGAGGTCGCAGTCGAAGGCGACCGAGTCGTCGAGCAGGTTGGGCCGTACGCCGCCCTCTCGGCCGACGGAAAAGAGCGCGCCGACGGCTGGGCCAGCGACTTTGCCGCGAGCCTCCAGCGTGAGGAAGAAGGGCGCGTCAACGCCGCTGTCTCGTCGTCCGTCCCGCCCATCTTCGCCCCGGGTGCCGCAGTCGAGCAGGTTGCAAAGGCACAGCATGCTTGGGCCGACAGGCAAGCCCAGAGTGCGCAGCTTGTGCGCGAGCTGCAGGAAGGGTATTCGAAGCTTCAGGGCATGTGGGACGATGAGGACAGGGTGAGGGCTGCGAGGGAGAAGGGCAAGGGTAAGGAGCGAGCGAGGGATGCCTACCCTTTGCAGTTCCAAGGCGATGGAGGAGGCGTGCCGGAAGACGAAGAATTGACGGCGGATACGCACGTACCGCTCGCCCAATCGTCATGGGAGGAAGACCTCGACGATCCGTCCTTCATTGCGGGAGGACACGCGCCAGGCCTCGCTCATCGCACTATTGGCGGTAACGCTGGTCCTTCCGCACAGCAGAGAGAGTGGGACATGCTCCAGCAGGACTGGGACAACTTCGAGGTTACGGCGACGGGTCTCAAGCCGAAGAACGCAGAGGCTTCAACGAGCTCCACCTCCTTCGGCTACTCTTTCGTACAGAATAACCCTTACCTCCAGCAAAGCGCCTTCAGTACTCGTCAACACGCATTCCACGACGCCGGAGCCCTTTCTTCCGCTCTTCTCGAGCGCCACGACTCCCTCCTGCAGCACGAAGCGAACGTACAGCAAGAACCCTCGTCCGCCGCCGCGTGGCTCGCCTTGGGCCTCAAGCAGCAGCAGAACGAGCGCGAAGACCTCGCCATCGCCGCTCTTCGCCGTGCCATCGAGCTCGATTCGTCGGTCGCCACCGGCGCCGCTCACCTCGCACTCGCCATCAGCTTTACCAACGAAGGTCGGCGCTTCGAGGCGTACGACGAAATCGATGCTTGGGCGTCCTCGCTTGCCGCCAACACCGATCAACGGGTCTACCGCAACGAGATTGAACGGTACCGTGATCTCTTCGGCAGACAACTGCCGACGTCGATGCAGGACCGCCACGAGTACCTGTCGGGCTTGCTCATTCGCCTCGCTCAGAGTAGAGCCACGCAGGAAGGAGCGGCAGGAGTTGACGCAGATGTGCAGGTCGCCCTTGGTGTGCTGTTCAACTCGAGCGAGGAGTGGGAGAAGGCGCAAGATTGCTTCGAGGCAGCCTTGTCGGTCAGGCCTGATGTGCGTTCCTTCCTTGCTGTTTCGGCTGGTTCCCCGCTGCTACTGGTGCTTTGCTAGTCTTGCCCGTCGATCTTCCCTCCATCGCTTTCCGAACACGCCCCATTCTATTCCTCACGATGTTCTTTTCGCTGATCGGTACTATCCTACATCCGCAGGACCCGCTCCTATACAACCGACTCGGAGCTACCTACGCTAACTCGGGCAAGACTAACCTCGCCATTCAATACTACGAGGCGGCGCTCGACGCTGAGCCCGGTTACGTTCGCGCTCGTTACAACCTCGCCGTCGCCAACATGAACCTCGGGGTGCGTCGAGCACGCTGTTTTGCGGCTTGAACAGCTGGCTGACGTTTGCAATGTGCAGCAATACGAGGATGCCGTCCACCACTTGCTCACTTCGCTCTCGATCCAGGAGGCGGATGCGCAGCAAGATCGTGAGTTCTCTCACTGCATATTGCTGCATCTGCTCTACGGGCTGACTCGCCCTTCTCTGACTTGCTTCTGCCGTAGACCTCGAGCAAGCGCCTGTCGCGGATCAAGCCGGAGGCATAACAAGCCGAACCTTGTGGGATTCGCTCAACGTCTCCCTTCTTCAGTACGTTACCCTCCTCGCCTCCTCGCACTGATTCTGCCGATGAGGTTGACGGAGCGAGATGAACTTTCGCCTCGCAGGATGCACCGCACCGACTTGTCCGCCCTCGCCACTCAGCGCGACTTGTTTGGCTTGATGCAGGCTTTCGCCTAGGCGCTTCAGGCTACCTCGTCCTCTTCGTACTTGTAAGCCTCGTCGTACTGCAGTCTCACTTGTTGTCGTTGAGCATCACTGGTCAAGTCCGAGTTGGTGACCGGATTGAGAAGGTTGAAAGCTCCACTTTTCGGTTGCGCCTGCCCTGCACAGACAGCAAGCGCTGAGGAGAGAGGCGCTATGAGGTGTTAGTACTCTGCCGATGATAGGCCGGGAGAAGAAGACGCCTACGCCGGAGAAGCTCGAGCCCCGGCTAGACGCGCACTCCGGTTCACCCCTCTTTCCTTCTTTCTTCCTGCACTGTCACCTCACTCTATACCGAGACTTACGCACTCGCAATGACCACTCAGAATACTAGTCTTGACCTCGCCGAACTCGCCACAGCCCTCCCTTCCCCTCAGACGGGACGAGCTCTGTGGGCGTGGCCGCAAATGGCTGCGAAACGCGGAAAACGATCCGAAGCCTTACTTCGCTGAGTCGAGTGAATAAGCACTTTCACCAGATCTGCGTTCCGATTACATGGAAGGTACGCAGGTGACTGCTGCTTCGAGTTGCTGAAGCTGATCAGAAGAGACCTGCAGAACTGCAGGATCACCTGGAAACATCACAACGCGAAACTCCTCGACAGGCTCATTACGAAATACAGCACCCTCGTGCACTGCTGTACTGTCGACGGGGAGGGCGGAGAACATGATTACCAGCGACTCTCTGCTCTCACGAGCCTAGTTACGTTCATCTGCCTGGGAGATTTTAGCATATGTCTCCCGACAAATCTTTCCTACACTCGTCTGAACCTCTCTCTCTGGGGTGATGGGGAATACGACTCTGGCACTACAGGCCTGGCACTCGACCTCTTCAAGCCGACTATACAGCGTGTCATCATTCCCGATTATGCCGTTTCTCACTATCACTCCCCAACTCCGCTCACCCTGCCCCAGCTCACGCACCTCGCCCTTTCGACCGTCCTTGAAGCCACGATTGACCTTTCGCCCTTCCGTCATCTTGCCCTCATCCACTTCCACCTGGGCCGCACCTCTTGTTGGCCTTACCGACTTTCCGAATCCCTTGTCCTTTCTTTTTCTCAAAACCCTCAAATCTTCTCTCCGGATCTTGGTGCTGGAAGGCACCAATCTGCGCTACGGGCGCACTGTATTCATCGATGCCGAAGATTGTATGGTGGGGGCAGGACCTGCAGGACCTCGCAGACGACGACGGCTAGTACAACTTCTGCAACCACGAGACACACGACGAACACCCTTGGAACTGAGTCAGGCGTAGCCAGGGGGTCCCGAGGGGGAACAGGGAGGAAGGAAGGAAGGAAGGGAAGGCTGTACATGGACAAACAGATCACGGATTCCGCTGATGCGCCCGTAGCTAGTTGAAATACACAAACTACCGCCCGGACCCGCCAGCCACAGCTCAGAAGTAGCCCGATGCAGAGCGGAAATGAAGTGGAAAGGTGGTACGCCAAATGAAGAAAAGGCAGGCTAAGCTTGCTCAGTATGGTCGTTTACTGACGCGAACCTCTCCGTCCGAGAGCAGAAAGCCCCGAGTGTACGAGAAGTCCCCGAGGCTGCTCAACAAGAAAATCGCTTGGTCACAGACTGATGAGCCGACGAGCGATGAGCCTTCTCAAGTAGCCGTCCCATCCGGTCTTGAAAGCCGAGTGGCAGCCGCACCCATCCATGCCTCTCCTAGATGAGGGTGCATGAAAGCTGGAACTTAACTCTGCCTGTCAAAGCTTGCGAAACCGCCGGCAACCATTCGCTTCTACCTACTCAGCGGTTTCCGCCGTTTCCAGCCTGTACCGCCGCACAGGGTCCTCTCCTCAAGCTATGCGTGTGTCAAACGTTTTGATTGCGTCGCGCAACCCAAACGCAACTTATGGGCGGCATCTACGCAAGCCAGGAAAACCCCACCGCACAATCAGGCTCGCGATAAAAGGGGAGAAGTACCGTGGAAACACATGAAGACCCGATGACAAGGCAAGACAAAGATAGGAAGGAAGGAAGGAAGCGAAGGAAAGGCAACACGAACAGTGAAAACCGAGAAGGAAACAGAAGAAAAAGCACGGGAAGAGACGAGAGGAGGAGGGGGGGGAAACTACTAAGGGTATCTTGAAAGCGGCTTGAGGTGGGGCATGCGTATGGAACCGAAACCGAAGGCGAGAGGGACAGGTAGAGAGAGGAGAGGTGTGGTATGCTAGTGCGGGACGACGAGGCGACCGGCGACTCGGCGAGGGAAGAAAAGGGGAGCAGAGGTGGAGCAGTGCGGAGCGGACGAGGCGAAAGGCGAAAGGCGGCGAGGCTTGGTGTGTCTTACTTGCCTTGCGACTTGATGTTCTGAGACAACCAGTTGAGGCCTGTCGGAAGAGGGAAGGGAAGGCGGGAGGTGCAGGGGGGAAGAGCAAGCGTCAGTCCCCTTCGTCCTTGCTCCCATGCATGGGCGTAATCGGACAGGGCGCGCAGTGCGGCTGTGGCGACGACAGGCAACCGCGTGAAGGGTACGCACCCTCGAACAGTCCGTCTCCGTCGAGCGCGTTACTCGGGTGGCAGTACCAGCTCCGGTCCTTCATCCGCAGTAAACCAAGCTTCTCGGTTACTTCAGTGGGAGTCATGGCTGCAGCGTGACTACACGGTCAATACAGCCTAGGAGAAAGGACAAGCGAAGCGATGCACCATCCGGTAAATCCTGCTTGTTGGCAAACACCAACAACAAGCACTCCTTCATTTCCCTGTCGTTGAGGATCTTGTGCAGTTCAGTTCGGGCCTCGTCGATTCGTTCTCGATCTTGCGAGTCGACGACAAAGACGAGACCTTGGGTGCCGGTGTAGTAGTGTCGCCAGAGGGGTCGGATCTTGTCTTGACCTCCCACGTCCTGCACGGCAAGAGGGACAGGGCCGGCATTGGCAGGGAGGGCACGGCGCAAATGGAGAGCAGTGAGATCGCAGGACATCGTCCGAGGTGAGGAGAAAGGCCAGCGGCAGAGCAGGGAAGGAGAAGCGCGACGATCAGTGGTCAAGTGAGACGATCAGAGGGATGGTGGCTGGCGTACCCAGACATTGAATCTGCGAGTTTGGCATTGTCAGCATTTGCATCAAGGTTCAGCGCTGACCGAAGGCGAAGCGCCTAGTGCGGTGCGCTCGCGGCGAGACGTAACCGCTCAACCGGGCGAAGGAGAAAGGGACAAACTGACTTGACATTCTTATAAGTGACCGTCTCGACGTTAAATCCGACGGTCGGTATGGTGGTGACAGATTGATTGAGCTTGAGCTTGTACAGGATTGCTGCGACGAGATAGAAGGGATGAATTGGGCGACCGAGATTGGAAATGACGAGGGTCAGCGCTGCAGCGATCCCAGCGAACGAAGCCGGCAAGGTGAGGGTTCGCAAGTCGCCGACGGCTCGACGATCCAGCACTCTCGGGGCGCGCTGCGTTTCAGCTCCGGGTGGCTCGTAACGCTTCCAACTCGTCGACCCATTTTCTTTTTTTGGCGAAAGCACCGCTTCGTCCACGCTAACCTCACCGTCGGCTGCAGAGCGCTTTGCATCTAGCCTAGATGCCCCGCGGCGACGTGTGTGATGCCGAGGTGGACGCAGTTGTGTGACTTGATCCTGGCAGACTTGGACCTAGAGTGATCGAGAGAGGGGTGGGCAAACTGACTTGTTTTTCCAGCCGCGTCTAAACCGAGCATCAAGATTCGCATCTCCTTGTTGCCAAAGAGCTTGCCTGTGGTGTAGGAGGCATGGACGAGGAGGGGTCGGGTCGAGGACAGTTTCAAGGGGAGAAGGAGGCGCGAGCGAGGCGAGGCGGCAAGTAGACGGCGACAAGTTGACCGAGGTTGAAGGGTAGGTGGGCGCGTCGGAATTGAGTCGGGTCGAGGTTAAGAGTGGTCGTCAGCGTGTGTATCGGTTTCGTGAGAGGAGCAAGAGGGGGGAAAGAGTGGGGAGAATCAAGGGGGGGGAGACTGACCCAATGCCTTTGATAATCCGGATCCCCTGTAGCAGTATACGTGTGAGTAGGTGCTGACGGAGTAGGTAGGATCAGAGTGTGCTTACATTGTAGTTGTGATGTAGTTGATAGCGGGGAGCAAGAGAGACAAAGAGAGCAAGACAGAGAGAGAGAGCGCGCGGAGAAAGACAACCCAGTGACCACCTCGATCCACACACACCACACACCCATTACCCCTCAAAGTACAACAGCACACACCTGTCACCATACGCAAGCCCTCACCCACTCCGACTCGACTCGTCTCAGTCCGACCTCCTGTCCCTCCAACCTCCAACCTCTAGCCTCATTCAACTCGACACTGCTTAAACTGCCCCGTCAGACGCGTTACTGAGTCATCTGAGCTGCTGTAGGGTACACGCGAACCCCTACGTGCGTCTTCCACTCTCTCCTGATCGACGTAGCGGGAGCAGCCGCTATCCCGACCACTGCGAGGTGTGGCCCTCATCGCCTCTGTCCTTCCCAGTGCCTGCACACTCGCCGCAACTGCACTCGAGTAGGTCACAACTCGGCCGTGTCGAGTCATCCGCCATGTCGCCTTTTGCTCGGCGGCAACTCAACTCGATTCAACCTCAACCCCCACACGACCCTGCTGCCACCCGTCCTGCACCTCCCTCGCGCGTTCCCACCTCGAAATCCACCTCGTCCCTCTCCCTCTTTCGGACTCGAAGCCGAGGCAGCGAGCTCGACGAGTTCGGGGCCGGGTCAAGCGGAGGGAGCAGCCCGGAAATGACTATCCGTCGCGTCCCGTCTCGAGCACAGCGACGACGCCAGCAGGCAGAACCCGAGGGCCAGGACGCGCTCACCGAAGAAAGCGAGCAAAGCTACACCGCCGAGTCGCCAACCGATCAACGACGAACCCTCTCTCCGACCTCCCCGACCCTTTCTCTGTCCCTCTCGCCTTCGTCACAAGCCAACAAGCTCACAAAGTGGCTGTCTCGGTCCTCTTCGGCCGCCTCGTCGTCCACGAACTACTCTGCTCCGCTTCAAGAGATCCCTTCCTCCCCTCCGACCCAACCCAAAACCCGCACGTCCCGCTCCCGTTCAATCGGCTCGCTTAACCTTCTCTCCAACGCCTTGAACCGCGGGCCGACTACCAAGCCCGCCAGAGGTCGTCCCAGTACGGCAGATCCCTCCTCCCCTGCTACCGTCAGGGTACCTCTTCAGCCTCCGCCCAACCCGCAAATCGAAATCACCTCGTCTCCCTCGACTACCTTTTCCACCTCGCCCTCTCCAGCATCGTCGCCCGTCATGCCTTCCTCTCCCGTCGCTTCCGCCAGCTCCTCGTCACCGGTCGACGTGCGCGACAACCCACTGCGTCGCGGTTCCGTCGCGTCGACCTCGTCTTCCCACAACTCGTCTCTCCGGTCTTTTGCCAACTTGTCCCTCAAGCCTGGCAGTGGGGGTAAACGGCGAGCAGCGAGGAAGCAGAGAGCGACCACGGACGAGGTCCTTGATGAATGGGCTACGGCGGATCTGAGTGAGGGAGACGAGGATGGAAGGATCATCAGCGAAGAGATGGTTAGGGCTGCCAGTCGAGCGTCGGCTGCCTCGGGCACAGCCGTTGCAGCGTCAACGAGTGGGAGTGAGGGAAAGGCAAGTGGGGGCGTACTCGCCAAGAGTCTGCGGAGGACAAGGAGCGGGCTCAAGCTGTTTCAGCAGAATAGGGCGAGGGAAGAGAGTGCACAGAGTGGGGCTAGTGCTGCCAGTGGGCAAAGCGTAGAAGGAGTCTACGGCGCAGGGACTCATCGAGGGAACGCGTCCAACCTTTCTCTACCCGATGCCTCTTCCCCCTACCCTTCTGGCTCTGGCGGATTCGGATCTACAACTCCCACCCCGACTAGCGCGGTCTTTCCTTCAACCTCCTCGAACGCATCGCACTCCAACGCCCTCGCGTCGTCTCAGAACGGTGGACAAGGTAACGTCACTGGCCGGTTCGGTGGATGGTTCTCCAGCATGCTGCATGGCGGGTCAAGCTCGTCCACCCATCTTCCACTCCCTCCCAGCGAAGGCGACGAAGCATACATTTCCGCGTACTCTTCGCCGGAGAAGACACGACGCGCGGCACCCTCCCCTTCCTCCCCGGGCGCTTCCCTCCGTCTCTCTCCGCAAAAGAAAGGTTCCGCCACGTCCCTACCCGGCGCCGGTTCCGCGCACGTCGGTCGCCTCGGTGCGTTCGACCGCATGCTTGACCGCGCTGCGCAGTACTTCTTCGATGCCGATTCGAAACCTGATCCGTCTCAACCCTCTTCGTACGAGGAGATCTGGGTGCTCGGCGTGCGACATCCCGGGCTAGAACTTTCGCGGGACTATGATGAGGAGGAAGAGCAAGACGTGGACGGTGGCGCAAAGAAGCGCAGAAGCTTGCCCAGTCTTGGGAGGAAACGTGGCAGCCCGATGAAGCCGCGAAAAGTCGCACCTCGGCCACCAGTCCCACCCCTTCCCACCTCGCCCACCCCTTCTCCAGACCCGTTCCTAGTCTCCTCTTTGCCCGTCACTCGGGCCAGCGAGTCCGACGCTCGCCTCCGCTCGCTATCACCTTCGCGCTCACCATCACCCTCACCCACTCCGCCCTTACCGCCACAACCTACAATCCAGGGCTGGCCCCCTTCCTTCTACCATGACTTCTACTCTCGTATTGCCTTGACGTACCGCTCCGGCTTTCCGATCATTCTCTGTGAGCCGCCACCGTCATCGCAAGGGGCTGTTGCGGGAGTGCTTTCTTCGCTGGGCGCCAGTATAGGCCGAGGAGGACGGCCGCAGCAGACGGAGGAAGGCAGAGGGCTGAGCAGCGACACAGGCTGGGGATGCATGCTCAGGACAGGGCAAAGCTTGCTGGCAAATGCGCTGGCTACGGTGCATCTGGGTCGAGGTGCGTTCTATCCTCCGCCTCGTCTCTTGACGGCTTAGCTCAGTCTTTCCCAATGCTGTGCACAGACTGGCGCCGCCCTCTCCCCCTTTCAGTTTTCCCCCCCTCCTCCGCTTCATCATCCTCGATTCACCTACCTTTGCCTTCGTCCTCCCCGCCCATTTCCGACGCCGCCGCCTACGCTCGCCTTCTCGCCCTCTTCCTGGACGCGCCTACGCCCCTTTCACCCTTCTCCGTCCATGCTTTTGCCGCGCAAGGCAAGTTGCTCGGCAAGAACCCCGGAGAGTGGTTCGGCCCTTCGACTGCAGCCGGGGCTATCAAGACCTTGGTGAATGGCTATGAGCCAGCCGGGATGAGGGTGGTAAGCTGCGTTGATGGCGCGGTGTACGAGACGGAGGTGGTGAGGGAGAGTCGAGGGCCTAAAGCCGAGGCGCAGACATGGACTCAGCCAGTCTTGATCCTCGTCAATGTGCGGCTGGGGATTGACGGTGTCAACCCAATCTACCACGAAGCGATCAAAGTACGTTTCCCAGCGGCTGTCCCGCTCCGCTTAGTCACGAATAGCCTGACCGATATCGAGTTTGCAGGGCATCTTCCGCCTGTCGCAAAGCGTCGGTATCGCAGGTGGTCGCCCTTCTTCGTCCTACTACTTCGTCGGAGCCCAAGCCAGCTCCCTTTTCTACATCGACCCGCATCATCCGCGTCCTGCTGTACCAGCGGTTGCCGCCCCGGTAGAGGTTGAAGCTGCTGCGGGGAGGGTTCCGCTTACTTCGCCTCGGGTCCAGGGCGAGGCACGCGAGAAGGTAGGGCAGAAGGACAAGGTCAAGGCACCTCGAAAGAGGGTCGACACGCAGGAGACGGCCAAGCTTCCTGCCGGTGGCGTTGAGGATTCGTTCGTCACGATCGCTCCATCTCCTTCCTCATCTTCACCAACCACACCTTCAGCTGCCCTCTCAAGCTCCGGCGAATTGCTGGCACAGCGGCAACTTCTCGACTCGTTCCTCCTCTCCGCGTACCCCGACTCGGCTTGGACTACCTATCACGCTGAGAAGGTGAGGAGGTGCAGCCTGAGCAGTCTGGATCCGAGCATGCTGCTCGGGTTTCTCGTGCAGAGTGAGGAGGACTGGGCAGACTTCAAGAAAGGGGTCGAAGAGGTGCGTTGGCTTTGCTCCGTAATCCGCCCTTTTCCTTTTGTCCGGCGATGCTAGAGAAAACGGTCAAAGCTGGACAGCTAGCTTACACTCACATCCGCCGCCTGTTACAGCTCTTCCGCTCCTCTTCCCCGATTTTCTCCATCGCGTCGGCCCCTCCCCGCTGGATGCGCCATTCCACCTCTGCCGCCGTCCCAGCCGCACCCACTTCCCTCGCGGCCGACGACTCTTTCTCCGACGTCGCTCCATCCTCACCTATGACTGGACCTACTGGCCTCGACGCCAACAGCGGCGAAGACAGCTCGACCGGTTTCTCCGAACCCGACGACTGGGAGCTCGACTCGACCGATGGGCTCAGTGCGAGTCCCAGTCCTACACCAAGCGGTGTAGAGGTGGGCGCGAGTCTCGAGAGTAGCGCGGCGACAGAAAGTAAGCCATCAGCACAGGAGGAAGGAGAGCCCGAGGCGGACGTGGAGGAGGAAGAATGGGAGGAACCAGACGAATCTTCCCCTTCTGCTGCTTCAATTTCGACTGGTTCGAGTAGTGGGGCGGCGAGGGACATGGCGCTGGCGCCTAGGGATGTCGAGTCACCTTCGGTGTCGCCCGCGAGTCAGGATGAGGTGGTGGTCATCCAGCGGCCAGTGGTGGAGCCGCAGGAAGGGGCAAAGACGGTCAAGCCGTCGAGAAGCGGCGAGTTGGGCGGAGAGTGGGAGGGAGTTTAGCCTATGAAGAAGGTCCGGGAGGATTGTTGTTCCGAGTACACGCCGTCCTAGTGTTAGTAGCCCCACATAGTTCTTTCGTTCCTCTTTTCTCCTCATTGTGCTGTTTTGTCTTGCAGTGTTCAACTCGTTCTTTCTGGCTCCCGCGCCCGTCAACTTGACAAAGATGAGATCATGCATTGAACGCGAGGAAAAGCTACAAGGTTGGAAAGCTACGCAGGGGAGGATGAGACAACAACGGACGAAACACTGCAGAAGCAGCACGATTGTCAAGCGTCCTCACCAGCTGCGCTCTGCGCCACTTCGCTCTCCCTCCTAGCCTGCACAATCCAATCACTAACCTCGCGCTTCGAGAACCCCCTCTTGTCCGCACTGCTCAACCTCTTTTCCCGACCCGCAGGAAGAGCCTTCACCTCCACCTCCACCTCCACCTCCGCCTCTTCCACCGCCGATCTCGCCAACAAAGCATCAAACAAGCTGCGCTCTTTGTCGCGCTGCGAGGGAGGGAGCCATTCGGGAAAGGTACCGCGACGGGCCTCAAGAGGCGCAGGAGCGGTGACTGAGAAAAGGAGAGTGTCGCCGGCGGATGCGCGAGTCCAGGAGGGAAGGGTGGTCCAGGTCGCTCGCATGTTGGGCGAGGTACCTCCAAGGGGAGAAGGGCGAGGAGAAGGAGAGGCGGGGAAGCGGTGAGCTCCCTCCGGGGTTCGAGGGAGAAGGTATGGGGAGTCGAAGATACCGTCGTTCAGCGGGTGCGTGGCGGGAGACGTCTGGATCGCCAACTTGTGCTTCGCGGGCGTGACAGGAGGGTTGAAACTAAAGGAGGAAAGGAAGTGGGGAGGCGAGCGAGGAGCGACGACGGGAAGAGGTGGCGCCAACAAGAGAGAAGGGACGAGTTCCGCTTGCTCGAGCGAGAGACGGCCTTTCGGGCGGGGAAGCGCCTCCGAGGTCGATATGAAAGGGATGGGTGTGAGCGACGGTCCCTCCCACGCACCGCCCGTTGCCTCGAGGTCATTCAGCAGATCATCCAGTACAAACGTCGCGAGTGAACCGCTGGAAGGAGTCGGCGAAGAGGTTGCCTTGTTCTTGTAATAGGTATTGCCGCCAAGAGCGGCCTCCGTGAAGTCGACGCCCAGTGCAATATTCCCGGGTAAGCTCATGAGCTCGACGGAAGTGTCGGAAGTAAGAGACGAGGTGAAGGACGCGGTGGATGGGGTGGAAGCGTTGAGAGTGGTCAGACTCGACAGAGCAAGCCCAGCATCTAGAGAACGGCGGAGGTGTGCGGCGAGATCAAGGGGGGCAGGCGGAACGGCGCGAGAAGGGAAAGGTAACGAGGGTGGGGGAGGGAAAGCATCGACCGTCTCCGGCGAAATAGAATCGGCGAAAGAACGACGTCGAGAGGCTGCCTTGGCCATCGAGTACCCGTTGAACACCGAATTGCCGGCGGGAGAAACCGGCACAGGGGGACCTTCGGGCGAAGGTAGCGGGCTTTCAGGATCGTCGTGGACAGAGCGAGGAAACGAGAGGCCGCTGTGCTGCGAGTAGAGAGTCTGAGGGCGAGTGAAGGGAAGGGGGAAGTCGCTGCTAGGCGTCGAAGGAAGGAGATGACTGCCGCTGCTTAAGGTTGTCTCGGCGACGGAACCGAGACGAGAACGACGGTTGACGGCAACGGCGCGAGACACGACGGCCTGATCCGCAGAGTTGGATGTCGTTGCCAGCGAGACGCACGATGCACGGCGACGAGGCATCGAAGACACCGAAGACGCTTCTTCGTCGATGTCGGCGATGGAGATGCGGTAACTCGAGCGACGCCGACCTCGTCCCGTCGGCGGAATGACAATCTCTCCGGCCGACACTGGCGAGGTGTGTACGCTGGTTCGACGGCGGGACGAGGGGAGTTGGCGGGAAAGGGTGGGAATGGTAGAAGTGGACGCGCGACGACCGTTGGTGACTGTAGCGGTGGGAGGTGCATGCGCAAAGCGAGAGTGGTAGGAAGACGGATGATGGATGGGTGCTCGGGAAGAAACGGGTCGTGGCGCATGAGAGGTGGCGAGAGAAGGCTGAGGGCTGACATCCATGGCGACGAAGATCTCCCTGTCTTCCGGCGCGCAAGTAAGCTCGGGCGAGGCGGCAATGTAGCCGGAAAGGTCGGGAGACGGCGGACGGTTTGTGGGAGCGGAAGCGCCGTCGAGCATGATCCAGCTCGTACGGTTCAGGTTGCGAGAATCGGCGCGAACGTCCTCCGGGGAGTTGAGGTAGATGTTGGCGAGCGCAGCCGGCGTGGTCGAGAAACGAGGAGAAAGCGCCACCATCGGCGAGGGTAATGGGGCAGCAGGCCGTCCCGGCAGCGGAATCTGTGAGTCCCATACGTCGATTGAAGCGACACTCGGCTTCCTTGCCTGCAGTGCCTTGGCCGTCAAGCCTGCGTGCGCAGCATGCGCCACCTTCTTTTCTGCCTCGCTAAGCCGCCGTGTCGTGGCCGCCGCCTCCGCCGCGTCCTTCAGGACCGAGTACCGTCCGCTGCCGATACGATGCGCTTCCACCACGACGATAGTCGGTCTCTTCTTGGTGCCGCCCCCGCGGTTGGTATCCTTGCGGCTGAGCATACCAGCAAGCTTGCCTCGCTTGGAACCCCGCGCCGCCTGCTCAGGAGACGGTGCATGTAGGGCGTTGACCGGGGAGTGGGAGGCCGAAGAAGTAGGTGCGAGACCAGTAGAGAGACGATGGAGCTGTGAGACGGTGAGAGAGTTGCGGAACGACTCGAAGGGAGGAAGAGGGGAAGGGCCGGCGGAACTCTCGCTCCAATGCGAATGCGGACTAGGAAGGGGGGAGACGGAGCGCGAGGAAGCGGTAGGAGAGAAAGCAGACGTAGGAAGAGGCGGCGGCGACAGGGAGCGCGAGTTGCCGTACGTCAAGACTCTCAATGGGGCGGATTCGCTGCGGGAAAGGGAGGTGGAAGCGGCGGAAGGAGAGCGAGAGTGGGCAATTGCAGCATGCTTGAACTGCTCGTGAAGCGCTTCGAGCGTCTCGTGCAGGTCGAGAGGCGGCAATACGGGCTCATCGCGGCTGAACTTACGGCCCGCAACCCGGATGGCGAGTCCCTCGAGCGCGTCGTCTTCCTCCTCGTTCACCACTAGCCTCGGGATGCAAGCCCGTCCTTCCAGTTGAGCGACCGCCAGCAGCCTCGCCACCTCCTTCTGATCCCTCGCTGCCTCTGCCAGAAACTGCTGAGCCTCTGCTCGCTGGACCCGCTTGTGCTGCTTCTTACCGCGTCGAGGAAGCCAAGCCAAGGTGGGAACGGGCGGAGCGGTAAGGCACGCAGTGACGAGGTCATCTCCCTTCTTGTGCTTCGTACGGCGGAGCGAGGGGGTGCTGAGGAAGGGTGTGGAAGGAGCGGAAGCGGTTTGACCCATAGTCTACGAAGAAAAGCGAATCAGCTTGAGCTGCCGCATATAACCTGAGGAGGAAGGCGCACCTGGGATGCAGCAGTACAGTGTGTGGAAGCTGAAGAAGCGAGAGAAGCACACAATCGAGGGTGTTCTGCGAGCCGGAGAGAATGAGCGGAACGCAGCAGCAGAAAAGAAGAAAAGGACGAACAAGGGCGATTGACCAAACAGGCGTCCGGTACATCAAAGTGGGGAGTTGTGGACCTCAGAGACGAGCCTCGTCCAGTTGCTAGCGCTGAACAGTAAGGTGTAGGGTGTAAAGACCGATCAATTCGATGAATTGGCGCAGGAGAAGCAAAAGGCGAATCGACAGGCAAGGTAGACGACCGGCGTCAAGAGGGGAGGAGGCGGAGGTCAAGAGTGATCAGACCCAGTGTGCGTGCATGCCGACCCATCCGAGGCAGGGTGAAGACAAGGCCACCGCATGTGGATCCGGGCAAAGGTGTGTTCGGGTTAGTTTGAAGCCATTCAAGGGATCGCTGCTTGAGGAAGCTAGTCTAGGTTGGTGTCGGGTAGCACGCTGTGACTGCAGTTGCCTGGTCTGGACATTCAATGAGACGGATCGAGGAGGCGAGTGAGCGATTGAAGAAATTGTTGGCTGCTTTCGGAAGGAGAAGTTGGTCCGGGTCTCATCCGACTGCTTTGTTCCACCGCACCTGCTTATAGGCTATATGCCACGCTACCATGGACGTCCTCGGGCGTGCAAGTCTCCGAGCAGCACACGACGTCGCGTGGTGAGGAAGAGTGCTTTCCCTTTCCTTTTCTTTTCTTTCTCTGCCTCTACCGCCCGTCGATCGTCGCCTAACCCTCTACTCCTGGTGCACATCAACCTCAATGAATCCTATCCGAGTCCCAAAGAGGAGAACCCTGGAAGCCGAAAAAGGGCTCGGGCAAACCGCGAAGGAATAAGCACAAAACAGACCAGCGTCGCAAGATGTCGATGCCAGCAGCCTCCCAAAGATGCCAAGAAGGGAGAAGCGGAAACTGTTGTGCTGTGTTGGGCTACCACGCTGGGCGACAGCCATCCTACTGCAAGTATTTGGTCGACGCTGCCTTTTGCCCCTTCTCGCCGCCTGTTCTTCATGCTATTGGACCCTCAGAAGTCGACCCAGTTGGCAAAGTACGGGCAGTCAACGGGGTTGATAGGCGCGATGCCGGTTCCGACGGCACCTTTCATCTCACCCCACTTGGCGAGGGAGACACCGATGGCGGCACCTGCGAGAGAGACACAATGACGGTCACGGTCAGAGCAAGTCCTAGCCAGGCGTACCGAAGCCGCACATCGTGTGTATGGAGAGGAGCGAATGCAGACGCACCCGCACCGCCCAACATGCCAACCCCCTGAATACCTCCCTCCAGCTCCAGAGCAATCGACGTCTTCGGCGCCCCTCCATTCTCGGCGCCCATCCTGCCGGAAGCCGACGCGACCTGCGGCGGTCTCTTATATGCCAACGCGCGATCACGGGGCGGTTCGGCGCAAAACTCCTCGACGGGGCAACGACCGCAAGGCATGTCGGTCCAGCCGATAACGGGGTGGTAAGGGCGAATGATGCGGTAGACGTATTGTGAAGCTGAGGCGGGAGCGGCGGGTTCGTCTTCGTCGAGATCGAGGGCGAGCTTTTTCGGTGAACCGGCGGTGGACGATCCGGCGCCGTTTTCTGCATCCGAACCTTCCTCGTCGGAAGAAGACCGCTTGACCTTCTTCTTCCTGTTCTTCCTCTTCTTCTTCCCACCGTCTGACTCGTCCTCTGAGTCGTCATCACTCCCGGCCCTCTTCTTCTTCTTCTTTTTCCGCTTACTCGACTTCTCCTCGTCCGACTCTTCCTTCTCCGTTTCCCCCTCCGCATCCACATCGTCGTCGTCCGAGTCAAACTTGAGGCGTTTCTTTTTGGCCTTGCCGCTCGCCGAGCGTTTACTGCTCTTTTTGCTCTTCTTTGAGCGCCGATCGTCCTCCGACTCTGAAGACTCGTCGCTCGAGTCTGATTTTTTCCTCTTGCCCTTCGACGACGCCTTGCCCTTCCCTTTGCCCTTGGCTGACTTGCCATTCGCCTTCGCAGTCGAGCCGCCGAACTCGTCATCCTCTTCGCGCCTGACAAACACCTTCTCGACAACCCCGTCGTAAACCATCAAGTCGAGCAGAGCTTCGACGTGTTCGGGAAGAAGCTCGACAACTGCGACTTCGAGACTGACGATGTAGTCTAGGACGTCTTGGACGCTCGGGAGGAAGGGAGTAGCTGAAACAGGGTAGATGGGGCGGAACTTCTGGGGTCCGGAGGAAGAAGGATCGCTGATTTGGGTAGAGGGCGGGATGGACTGTTCAGGCGTGGGCGTCGTGGAAGATTTCAGGAGGGGGGGATCAGCCATCGGATCCAATCGGAGGACAGGAGCGTGCAGGGAACCCAGCATAGAAAAGTGAAAATTCGCAGGTGAACAGCGGGGGACGCACCTTGCTCTTCAAGAACTTCTCCGCAATCTTCTTCAGCTGTTCTACAAGCTCGACATCCAGCTCATTATCCGTGAACCACGGGCCACCCGTCAATTCTACCGAAGGCTGAATACCGGCGAGCATGTAGATTTTGCGTGTCGGAGTCTGTGGGAAGAGCAAGCGATGGGTCTCAGTATCGGTAATCAAAGGAGAGGGAGACCGATGGTCGTTACGTACCTTGACAGACTTGACCGTCTTAATAGCTTTCCTTCCCTCGAGCATTTTCAGCGCCTTTGTAATAGTCGCGCGAGGAAGGCCAGTCTGAGTCGTAAGCGTCTTCGTCCAGATACCTGCGGCAAGATGATGAGTCGTGTCGCGAGTGCGTGGGTGGAGACCGCAGCACGCACCTATGTTGCCCGCTTCCTTGATCCGGTCGAGCACCAATTTTTCCTCGCTGTCCATCGAGCCCATGCTGCATTTGGACCCAGGCATCAGCGTGGCCTGTTGCGCGCGATATAGTGGCGGGAACGTACGCCTTTGCCTCCTCCTTTGCCAAGAACCTGAACAGAATGCTCCCACTCGCGGTTTTCAGCATCTGAATGAGGTTCTGCTCGTCTCCTCCCAACCCAGTCGTCAGCGCCCCATCGCCCATATGTAAAAGTAGAGCTACGTACCTTGCGCAATAGCGAGTTTACTGCATCCTGAGTTGCTGGAGTGATGGCCAAACCGCACGCGGCGAAGAGTTCCTGCTGTCCGATTTCCTGCGAGAAGGGAAGGGCAAATCAGCTAAGCGCAATGACACAACGGCATGAACTGGGCAGAGCGTGTACGTACTCCCTTCGGCGCGTTCAATCCAGCGTCGAGGAGCTTCTTCTCTGTCGGAGTGAGTTTCTTGCCTGCAGCGGCAGCAGCGCCAGAGGTAGATGCTCGGGGCGGCATCCTATCCTATCCACCTATGCCCTGAGGGTACACACAGTCCAGCCAGAGAAGAGCGAGTCAAGAGAAGCAACGCAACCCGAGAACTTTCTGAAGCAAGTTGAGGGTTAACTTTCTACCTCTGCACCCTCTTGTATTGGCTTAAGATGACTGCAGTACAGCCTCATATTACCACTCAGACCCTCCTGCTTGACTTGCCCGCCCTTGACCCTGCGATTCAGCATCCTCTCTTCGCTCAGCTGTCCCTCCTCGCACCAGGAGATGCGAGTACAGTCATGCTCGCGATAGGGGGAGCACCACTACCCTTTGCCATGGCCAGGGACTCGAGCGTCGCAATGACTGTACGCAACTCGCCCCTGCCTCACCCCACCGCGAATCCGATTGATCCCGTCTTTTTTTTCCTTTTTCTATTCTTCAGCGACCTGGCGCACCGCCTTCAGCCACCAGTCTCAGCAAATCCAACTCGGCCTCCCTAGCACTCTCAACTCGCCTGTGTACGCGCTATTCTGTACTCCCCGACGAACAAGACTCTCAGCGCCTTTTCTTCTTCCGCAGCGAAACGATACAACCGCCAAATCTTCCTTTCCCTCGACCTCTCGTCGCTTGGAGAGGGCGCAGTCGGCTCAACGGATCGAGCAGCCGTACCCATGGAGCGGGCACTCATAGTCGAGCTGGATAAAGTGCTCGGCCGGAAGAAGCCGTGAGCAAGAAAAGGTGTGTCTTCCTTGCTTGCCACCGCCGAGGCAAGGCATGCCCGGTAGCGCGCACAGAGTATTTACCGTGCTGAGCTCCTCACCGCCTTCTTCACCGCGCGCGCAGATCATTGAGCAGTCAATCGCGACCCACGTCGTTCGATGTCGCCGTGCCCTTGTTTCAGTCCTACCCTGTTATACTCTGGCAGCCCAGCTATTCCCGCGCTCTCTCTCTCTGTGCGTTTTGCTGCCATGACGCCAAAAGAGAGGAAAGGGTATCTATGGCAAGCTCGATCGAAATCGCTGCGTCTCCTCTTAGTAGTGAAGAGACCAAAAGTCTGTAACGAGGCCCTCCAGACCTCGGCCACTCTCATGCTCTGGAGGCTCCCTATCCCTGCCGCCTGCGCTTCTCTGATCAGACAGTCTGTACGCTACTGTACTCTGACTCTACTCCAGGTTCGAGGATGGCGGCGTGACCCAAGATGAGAACGGAGGAAGAGCCGACGAGCCAGAAGAAGGCGGCGAGGGGTGCTGAATTCGTGGAGGGTAGCCGAAGAACTGTATCAGCAGGTATGCAGGCAGTGTGGGAACCGAAGAGCGGGCAGCGCACCTGCGAACCACAGAATGGGCAAGCCGATACCGAACAGGCCGTAGTACATGTGCTTTGGTTCGACGGTCGTATTGCCGAACTGCACGGGCTCAGGGATGAAGCGCTGGATCCCGACAAAACCCTGCAGAACTCAATGGGTCAGAGAGAAGGACATATACAGAGAAGAGACGGAAACATACGCCGACGAGGAACGCCATAGCAATCAGCAGTAACGGGTTGGTGAGGAGGGAGTAGACGGCGAGGAGGAGGACGACTGTGCCAGCATCGGGAAAACAGGTTATTTGGGAAGGTCACGTAGAGAAGGAGAAAGCGAAGGACAAACGGAAGATGTAGTTTCCCGAGAAGTAGTTGACGTTGTACCTGCGTGAGAGACGGCTTAGCTTCTCGAACCAACGGACATTGCTAGTGTACAGGGTCATACTTGATTCGGGAAGTCGCGACCTGTGCAGACGAGAAAGGTCAATATCGCCACTTCGTGGTGGAAGCGCCACACATCCACGTCTCCAGCCTGGCCTCGCGCAGGCCAGAGACGCCGTATGTGTACTTCGACAGAGAGGAAGCGGGCGTACCCCCATGTCTGCCGGTCGCGAGACTCGCTGCAGATTTCCAGCCTGCCATCAGCCGATCAGCTCCTTCAAGGTTCCGTGACTACGTACCTGCATGTCGAAGAACTGTATAGCACAAAGCAAGAAAGTGCGAGAGGCCAGAGGGTCAGCTATTCTGCGGCGAGAACCTCCCCACATAGCAGCATGAAGGACAATGAGCAGACGCACCTCTTGAGGGGGTCGTAGCGTCTGCATCCGAGTCTGCTACGGTGTCGCGCGCACAGTATACAACGCTTGTTCAGATACAGTTGTTCCTGTGAAGGTGGAGCTGCGTGTGAGGGAAAGGGGAGACGCACGCGGAAGTTCTCGAGTTGACCGGGAATGCGTTCCATCAGGGATTGTCCTTCCATTTTGTTCAGTCTCGTGGTCTAAGCGGGCGGTAGCAGGTAAGAGATGGGAGAAAGGGAAAGTGAGATATGGTGATGAAGCGGCTTGCACCAAAACAACCGCGTTCTGCTCCGTCAAGTGGCCTATACAAGCTGTTGTCGCCTTTCATGGGCCTCTCTCGCTGCCATGAGGTCCCTCCAGCACCGTCTGCAGCTATTGCCGCCGTCCTCTCGTCGCTCAACTCGTCACCGAGCATCGATCGCAGGGCTCTCACACTGCTCGCACAGGCTGTCAAGGTGCCAATGAGACTACGTCTCAACCATCGTCTATACGTTGTCCAACAGCCCGACTTGAGCCCCGCCTCGCTCGAACCCTTTTTCGTGTCCTCCTGTCGCAGCTTCCTTCAAGCTGCCAAAGTTAGTCGCCCTTTTCTTGCCTCCTCTTCAGCACCCGCTCCCTCGTGGCTAGGTCCCCTCTGAGCGGTGCTTCTGGCTGCAAAGTAACGTGAGAGGCGCTGCTGAGGCGCTGCTACCTTCCTCATACCCGTCGTGCCTCCGTTGACAGGAGCTGCTACAGTAACCCCGGTATCCCGAGCACCACTTGTCCTCTGCCTACTACTCACTACCATACGGTAGCCCTCTGGCTAACCACACTGCTGACCATGGTGGTGCTTCAGCTGACCAAGCTCGACACTGCCAACGACCGCGTCGTCCTCTGCCCTTCCTTCGTCTTTTCCTTGCCCACAGACTGGACCGAGGAGGATGGAGACAGCTTGGTGACCCAAATCCGAGAGGCCGCTGAACGGGTGGTCAAGAAATGGCCTGTCCTTGCAGCCCTGCCTACAAAGAGCGAGGTGCGTTTTTTCTTTCTTTCCTTTTTCCTCGCGCTTCGCCCAGCTAGTTCTGTTTCTGATCCAGTGACGCTTGCCCGCTAGCGCGGTCTCTGGCTTCTAGATATACCGAACAACGTCGAGCTGGCAGCGCTTGGCAGGCCGCTGTTCACCTTGACCACCTCGGCTATCGACGAACCGTACCATCTCGCCGCCGGTCTTTCTCCCCCTCCACCTCCTTTCTCGAGCCTTCCATCATGCATCCTTCCCCGCCCCGACTACAGCCTCTTCCGCCACCCATCTCGACCGGCCACCCTCGAGCAGCACGCCTCCGCCTCTGCTCCGCTCCTCAGCATACACATCACACTTACCAGCGACGCGGTCTGCATAGGCGTCTCAGTTGCGCACGGTGCCTTCGACGGAACAGGTCTAGGCATGATCTTGAAGGCGCTCGATGCTGAGCTGCATGGGCGCGAGTGGGACGTCCCGCCGTACAACGAAGGAAACCCTTTCACGCAGGCGCTTGCAAAGTTGTCTACGGAGTCGAGCCCCGAGCCTCATGCACCTGCCACTGCTCTCCCATCGCTCTGGAGTAGCTGGACCCCGAAGACCTGGCTGAGCAGCCTGCGCTTCCGGTTAAGTGCGTGGTGGGAGAAGACTTGGCATCAAAGCGAGACAAGGTGGGTCTTTATCAGGCAGGAGGCGGTGAACAAGCTCGTCGCGAGTACCAAGAAAGAGGTGGTCCAGGTAACGGGAGGGGCCGAGTACGTCTCGTCCGGGGATGTGTTCCTTGCTTGGTTGTCTAAGGTGCGTTGCCTTCTTCTCAAAGGTTCCTACAGGCGTCCAGCGGCCTAACCCCGACTGATTCGGGTTCTGTGTAGGCTTTCTACTCTGACGATTACAGCTCCACCGACTCGCTGAACGCCTCCGCCGTCTACTCTGCTCGCCCACTCCTCGCGCCACTCGTTCCCACCCTCACTCTCTACCCGCACACTGCCAACTTCCCCTACACTCTTTTCCACCGGCCTCTTCCTCTCAACACCCTCAATTCTATGTCGGTCGCAGAGCTTTCCTTGCTGATCCGCCGCGGCCTGCCAGTTTACCGCAACCTCCCAGCCATTCAAGCCATGTGGACCGGCATTTCTTCCTCTCCTCCTCTCCTTCCCGTACGCAGCTGGCCTGGTCCCATTTCATCTCTCCTCCACCACGTCTTCGGGATCGAGCACATCCACCGTCTCCTCCTCTCGAACCAAACCTCTTGCAACCTCGCTGGACTTTCTCTTCCGAACCCAGCCGCCAAGTCCACGGCCGAGCTCCCGCTGCACGCGTACTTCATGACTGCTGAGGGACCAAAGGAACTGGATGGAGTGGTGGTTTGGCAGCAGACACACGAGGGGATCACGGTCAAGGGCACCATGAGAAAGAGAAGGTGGGAGGGGATGGAGAGGGCGTTAAGGCAGCTGAAGTGAGTTGCGGAGGGGTAAGCAGCCAGTATCTCGTTAGCGTGTTGGTTATTGCAAGACTTCCCGCCTGCTGCGCTGGCAGAGCGCCAAACCTGCTTTAAACTGGTTCGACTCGACCTTCTCAATCCGCTTTTCTCCTGGTATTTGTCAGGCTGCCACGCCAACTGTAACCCCTGCGCAGCTCAGCGATGCCATAAGAAGACTCAGCAAAGCACGATCCTGTATGCAAGTGCGCAGGAAAATTCTGATGACATGCAGGTAACCTTTGCAGAGGATTGCAAGACAACTCCTTCGACTTTACTCTACCCCGCCAGATTCGTCTTCTGCTTCTCCACCAACTGTGCGATTTGCGCCTCGAAAGAGAGACTCCTGCCAGCGAGGACCGCTTTGCTGGATCGATGGCTTTTCGGCTTTCCCCATGCACAACGCTGACGATCCGACGCTTCGTTGGCCGCAAGCTTGGCAAGCAGCTGGGGCTTACGCTCTGTACACGCAAGTTTGACTGTCAGAGCAAGCCAATAAGCGGCAAAGGAACGGGAACGCTCCCATTTTCTTCTGCCACCGGTGAATTTGCCTTCCCGTCCTATAGAAGACGTGGCGGCCAAAGACCCTATGCAAGTAGCCACGTACTGCGTCTGGTGCGATACTGGGAAGGGCGGCCCAGAGTAAGTTGGGATGAGGGGGGCCTTCTTTGGACGAGTCGAGTTGGGCAAACTTGTAGCGTGAAGCGAGTTGCGTTATGACCCTCTTGTGCAGGATCTTGTCGAGCACCTCCTGTGAGAGGAACGTAGGCACAAGCCGCCACCCGGTCAGGAGTGGGCGGTCAAGCTCTAGGCAAAGGGAAACGAAAGAGAGAAAAACGTACTCGAGGCAAAACTGGCAAATCAAACTGTTTGACCACATGCTCGCCCACCACATGCTCCAGCATCGCCCTTCCCACTTCAGCATGCATCCTAAGCTCATGTTCCGCCCCAAGCCAAACAAGCTGGCCTTGATCCGTCCACCGCCAATTTTCGCCGTCGAGAGGCGGCAAGCCTGGGAGCGAGGAGATGTTGACGTGCAGGGGTTCCGGGGATTGCGGACCACCAGGCGTCTCTTTTCCACCTTGCTGCTTTGCCTTCTTTTCCTTCTTCGCCTTCTTCGCCTTTCTCGCCCTCTGCCCCTGACCCTTTTCCCCGCTCGTTCGCTCCTTGTTGTCGAGGGCTTGAGAGCGTTGTTTGCCGGGCTGTACAGCGGCGGAGCTTAGACCGGCTTTGTTGCGTCGGTTCTTCGCCATGTGAGCATGCGGAGGGAAAGCTGGATGACCCCCAAAAAGTCGGAACGGGGTAACGGGTTCGTGCACGACGTCAGATTTTCAGCAATGCTATGCTTCAGCGACGATGCGGATCACAGCGACAGCCCAAAGCACCCTCTTGTGTTACCGTTTGATGCTGACGCTGAGAAAAGTGTCAGCCCGGACGGGGTAAAAAAAACCAGAGCGCAGTCATTTGCTCTTTGAACGACGGCCCTACGTGCACAGAATCCAGTGATTGAGAGAAAGCGAAGAAAAGGGTAGGGTGGAAAGGGGAAAAAGCTCTAGAGTACAAGGGGGGGTCGGGGGTCGGGGAACAGATGAAGAGACAAAAAGGTGTTTGGGCGAGAGAAAGTAGTTGCGCGGATAAGGCGGTGAACAACCGAGGGAAAGCGAGAGGGGAAGAGATAAGGCATGAAGTAGAGGGTAACAATCACTGTGAAGAGGTAACAGTGTCAGGCTGATGGGACGGGGCAAGGCGGCGAGAGAGAAGAAAGGTCGCACCTGTTGCTTGCAGTTCTCGTTGGTCTGGCTCTGAGGGGTCGAGCCACTCGGGGGGATGGGTGCGCGGCGGGGAGCACCGTCATCCTCGCTGAAGAATTACTCACTAGACAAGGTCAGCCGTCAGATCGAAAGTAAAGTGAGTGGAACAGGGGGAAGAGGAAGGGCGAAAAACGCACGAATCATCCTCCTCCTCGTCAAACTCGTCGTCAAACTCATCCGAATCCATGTCGTCCATACCGGGTTCCATCCTGAGTGCCTTGCCGGTGAAAAAGTCGACCGCGCGGGGCACGACACGCTCCTTGAGGTCCTCACCGATCTGGTAGTCGAATTCGAGTTTTTCGTCGAGGTCCGACGCGATCGAGACGTCGTCGTCCTCGTCGCCGGTGGGAGGGGAGGGAGGCGAAAAGAAGGTGAAGAAAGATTCGGTGGGGACGACCTTCTTGACGATGCGGGTCTGGTTGGTGTCTGCAAGCAGTCGAAAAATCAGCAGGAGGATCCCAGCGGAGCCGCCGCCGGGGTGCGGGAGTAAGGCTCAGGCGATAGAGAGGGCCACTGGTAGTCTCGAGTAGACAGAAGGAGAACAAAGCGGGAGAAAAGGGAACGAGAGAAGGGAGAGAACCCTCACTCTTGTTGCGCTGCTTCTTGGTCTCGATGCGGACGGTGAGGTCCTTGCCCTCCTTCCACTCGATCTTGGTACCCTCGGCGTGGTCGTAGACAAAGTCGCCTTCGTAACCAACCTCCTCCTGAAGACAGTGCAATATGGGTCGGGCGTGAGCAAGATTGGGCTTGAGCGACAGCTCAGGGACGAGCAAAGATTGCGCAGAAAGGACCAGGGAGAAAGAAAGGCACACGCACTTGGTAGAAGTAGGTCTTGGTCAGCTTCTTGTTGCTGAAAAACTCGCTGGCGCCATCGTCGAAGCTAAACTCGAGGCTGAAGCCCGAGTTGCCACCTTCCGGGTAACTGACACGAACATCAACAAGGTGCTTGAGGGCCTCCTCGTCGCGCTCGGTGATGAGCTCCGAGATGCCGAGGTGGTTCTTGAGCGCCGTGAGCCAGAATTCGGGAATACCCTTGGGAGCGGAGGCGAGTTCGTCGGCCGAGGGCTTGACGCCGCGCTTGGGCTTCTCCGCTGCCTCCGCCTCATTGTCCTCCTCTTCGTCCTCAAAGTCAGACTCGTCCTCCTCCTCCTCGACCTTGACACCCTTCTCAATCTCGTCCTCCTTGGGCTCGGCGGCACCCTCGATGATGGCCTTTCGGCGGTCGTACAAGGGGGCGTACTTGAGCGAGTACTTCTTCTCGAGCTCGAAGATGTCTTTCTGGAACTCGGCTTCGAGGGCAGAGTGGTCGCGCTGGACACCCTTGAGGGCGGTGAGACGGTACTGGACGGCGGGAGGGAGGGACTCGACGTAGCCGGACGAGCGGCCGATCAGGTTGGAAAGGCGGCCCTGGACGAGCGAGGCTGAGTTTCGAGTGCACGGACATGCAAGCAGTTTTGAGCGGGCGGGAAGAAAAGTGGGGGGACGCGGGGAAAGAACAGCGAAGTTGGCCAGAGAGAGGGAATCGGTCAGCGTTGGACTGATGCTGAGTGAGGTAGACAGCAAACGTACCGAAGGCCGGGTTGCCCGCCAGAGCGCCGAGTCCAGTAGCATCCCTCGAGCCGATGGTCTCGAGGCCTTCTTCCGCCTCCTCACCGAGAGTGGGCGGGATCTGGGGACGACTGTGGGCGTGTGAAGCATGTCAGTATGTCACGATCTCGCATTGCGTACGGAACAGCGAGGCGGGAGGCTGGCTGTGTCACATGACGCGACTTGGGAGGGACGAGGACAAGTTGGAGCATGGCCACTTGAAGCGAGGCTGACGCAAGGTCAAGTGGACGCAGGCGAGCTCAGCTGCTTCCCGATGACCTCGCAGGGCAGACAGGCAGCGGGTGCACAGCGATATAATGTCGAGCTCGAGGGGGAGGGTGAGGGATTGGGGACGAACTTACGAGACCATGCTGCCGGTGAGAGTGTGGACAGCCGGAGTGTTCTCTGTAGCCAGTTGGGGGGGTCAGCATGACTGTCAGAGTGCAGCGAGATGAGCGAGTGGCAGTCGTGGAATGGGATGCTTACGGGGAGTGGGAGCGACGTCTCCCTCGGGACCAAGGCGAGACTGGGGACCAATGTTCTGAGCCATGGCGAGTGTGGGTGTGAGTGTGTTGTAGTAAAGGAAAGAAGCGTCTCTATACAATAGTAAGAGAAAGGGGAGATCTCGAGAAGGACGGGCGGGACTCAAGGTGAACAATCCTCAACCTCTTGGACTCCATTCAGCCTAGTGCTAGATCCAGTAGACACCAATAATGAAGTAGCAGTAATGCCTGCCTCATTACCCCTTCACTCCCGTCAATCCACTCCTCAGTCCGCTCCCTTCTCTCCCCCACTCCAACTGGTTCCATCTCCGACTCAATCTCCTCAATTGCCCACCGCTTCTACCTCGTCCTACGCCCAAGTATCTCCCTTCACCACCTCCCCTGCCAACTCTAGAGCACCCTCTCCTACTCAGCGAGTCAGAAGTCGAAGATCAACTCAACCCGACCAGCCTTCGTCCTCGTCTACCCCAGCTTCGCCGAAACCCTTTTCAACTCCAGACATTACTCGACCCACTTTGCGAGGCAGAATCGAAAACGATGCACTCGCAGCCGGAACCGCACTCAGAGGCAAAACAGGAGACGACTATCGAGATGGCTACGTCCTCCGCGGTGACCTCAAGGGCAAGGGCAAAGCCAGAGACACTCGCAGGGCCGTCAGCGAGACGGGACCTGCAGGAGGAGCAGGGTCCGCCAAGGACAGGGAGGTCATCGTGCACAAGGTGCGTCGGCGCCGTCGTTTTTCTCCCGTCTTTTCTGTGCTGTTTTCTGCCTAGTACCAGGCCAGGCTTGACGGGTCTCCCTCCCCGGTCGGGCACAGCTCGCCAAAACCGACTCCCTTGCCTCAATATCGTTGCAATATGGTATCACGGTACGTGTCCGCCTTTCCTACTGCGCTCTGCCGGTACTGTATCCAGTCGGCGGTGCGGATTGCGAACTGACACATCTCGTACCTGTAGCCGCAGAATATCCGGAGCTCGAATCGACTTTGGCCGTCCGACCCCATTCACCTCCGTTCTCAGCTTCTGATCCCCCTCGACCTCTGCAATCTGCCTTCTTCTTCCTTCGGCGTGGAACGGATAGCGAGGGAAGAGAACGGTGACTTGACTGTCTGGCAGCGGCATACCGGTGCTGCCGCGCAAGAAGGATCTGGAGGCGCACTCGGTCGAGCAGCGGAACGAGCGGAAAAGGAAGAAGGGCTGGTATCGCCTACAGCTCGGCGACTAGTCTCGACTTCAGCGTTCGAGTTGAGCAGTGGGGCTTCGACGCCTCCCCTGCCCAGTCACGGGGGCGGCAACGAGTTCCTCGATATCTGGTCTTCGCCTTCGCTCTCGAGCGGGACTTCGCCACGAGCGTCTCTCGAAGTTCCGCTACCGTCCTCGTCTGCCGTCACCGACTATCTCTCCTCGACGAACAACGCCTTCTCTGTGACCCCCTCTCCGCCGCCCCCCACGAACGAAGAAATCGTCTTCCGTACCGTTTCCCCGCCCGAATCTTCCGCTTCAAACTCCTTCTCTCGACCATCTTCCTCCGCCGCTACGTCCCCGCCCCCTCCAGGCTCAATCGATGCTTCGGACTCGAATCGATTAGAGAAGCGCACCCTGCGCGTCGAGCGTCTCCCCGCCTCCCAACTCGCCTTTTTCCCCGCCCCCTCTGCCGAACCCTCCTCCTCCTCCTCCAAAAAGCCTTCTTTCTCTCAACCGCCTCGAGCAGAAGACGAATCTCTCTTCTTCGGCCCTCTGACCAACTCTCTTACGTCCTCCTTCTCAGCACTCGGATTGGACAAATACCTCACTCTTCCTTCATCCTTCTCATCCGGCTCGGGATCAGGCTCTGGGGGAATTCGGTTACCTCCTTCGCCTGCACCGAGTCGAGCCGGCGGGAGGACGCCGACGAGCACAATGAGTGGGGGGCCAAGGACGGTCAAGAGCAAATGGAGTCTGCTCAACTTTGGGGCGGAAGAAGAGGCCGCGTCTACAACTGGCGGAGGCGTCGGGGACTATTTCGGCCTGCCTGCCTCGTCATCGTCTTCTTCGGCCTCTGCAGCAGCACCAGTCAATCTGAGCGATCTCAGTTTCTGGGGTAGTAGCTCCTCGTCGAAACCTCTACCGCCTCATCCCCCACTTCCGCCTGGAAGTCCTGGAGGAAGTCCGAGGCAGCAACGACATCCCAGGGGGGCCAAGGTGAGGGATTCGAATGAGAGGGTTTACGAAGGGCCCGGGTGGGGAGGGGGTGGAGGGAAGGAAAGGGGGAAGGTCAGAGGGTTGTTTGAGTGAATGAGGAGTAAGGTTGTGGGGTTCTTTTCCTGGATGGGTTGTACCGTTCTTGCGGCTGTTACTTTCTCTCTCTGATTAGACGTATTCGCTGAGTTGTTATATCTCGTCCCGACCGTGACCAGTGATCTTAACTTTTGGCGAGCGAGCCGCTGAGTTGAGAAGGTCGGAAGGTCGGGGTCAAAGATCTCCTCGCTGAAAACGCTGCTGGGCTCGGATTGTACAGTATATTTGCTGCGATACTTTCTAGTATTCCGTGTGCGGGAAGGCGCGATCACTACCGAGATGGCGACCCCGCCGCCCGCCGTCCCCACTTTCCCGTCTCGTCTCCTTCCTTCTCTTCACGCCTCGTCGCTCACACCGCTCGAATAAGACAAATCGAGTGCCATGTCGCCGCAACAGAAGAGTATCAACCTCGACGAACGTTCCACCGCTCTCCCTACCCCAATTCCACCTCAGCCGAAGCCGCACCTCTGCCGGAACTCAAGATCAAGATCGCAGAGAAGGTGTATGAGGATTGTCGGTCCATCGGAGGCTTCGACGTCTTCCATCTCGAGCCCACATCACGCCCATTGGTCAAGCTTGGCTACGAGGATGAGCTGGAACGTGCCTCCTTAAGAGACCTCACAGACCTCAGCCTGGTTAGCAAGGAGTTGTACTGCATCTGCAATCCTCTCATATGGAAGGTATTCACCTTCAGAGACAGTAGTACAATGCTGACTCCGTCTGCTTTGCAGAACACTGTGATCGCTTCGTGCCAAAAAGAGTACCTCAGTTTCTTCGTGCAGCATGTCTACACGAATCATGGCCGCTTCATACAGCATCTGACTACCAAAGAGCAGGTGAACCCCCCTCGTCCGAGAGCTCGACACCCTTTGTTCAACACTTCCCTGCCTTCCCTCCCTCAAAGCCCTTTGGTTCCCGATGGCATTCGATAAAGTTGACCATCTCGAGCTGCCGTACACGAGTCTTCGGGATCAGCGAGGCTACCGGATGACCGTTGCGAGCTACGAGACTCGCGGACAAGAGCTTTTGCAAGCACTACAACAGACGATGAAGCATCTCATCATCAAGGACTATTTTTACGACCTCCCACGACCCTTGCCGTCCCGGTCAATCTCCCGAGCCTTACTCATCTCGCCATAGTCCCCTCTGAGGACACTCCGCCGAACTTTATGCCATTCGAACGCTTTCCTAACCAATATTTCGCTCTTCAGACTTGCACGCCCTCGGAGCTCGGGTTGATCCTGCCCTTCCTGACCATTCTTCAGTCTACTCTCGATACGTTCGAGCTTTCAAACATCACCCTCGACGTGTACTATGTCTACGATCCCGAGGAAGCCGCCGCAGCTGAAAAAGCAGCTGGGAGAATCAGGACTTGGTGCGTGGTAAACGGCGTTGAGTGTGAGCTACCGCTCATTGCCGATGGAGGGGGGCAGGAGGACGATGAGTATCGAGACGGTCTCAGAGCGTCCGACGGATATGATTCGGATGTTGGTTACTACTGGTCGGACTGAAGCAAAGTTACCAGGGGCATGGTGGAAAGGGAAGAACAGGCGAACACAGAGTACGCAAGTTTGGCATGTGGAGACGGTGAGGTGTGCCCTACTACTCAGCCGCCTGTAACGAGTCAGTACCTTCTCTCGTAGCGTCTCGAAAGAAAAGCGTTTTTCTCGTCGGTCCGACTTCGCATCCTTTGCCTGGTTCCCCAAGCCCCGAAAGTGCTAAGCCCCCTGGTCGCCGGCGAACCTTCTCCTTGTAAAGCAGCTTTCGTGTCCCCCTCACCAAGGAAACGAATACGAGCGTGTCGATGCGTGTCGCCTTCTTCATCAACTGTTTTCTCGTCGAGTCGGAGTCATGAACCCGACCGTCCTTGGATAACTCCGGCGCTCCGCCAACGGGGAGCCGTCACTATCCTATTTTTTCCCACTAAAGATGCTCCGCTGCATGCGGTTTACGCTGACCTTGGCCCGTCTCCGCTGCTCAGCCCGGCCCTCCCTTCCTGCCATTGCTCGAACCGCTCAGATGGCACGGCGTGAACCTGTCTTCGACTCGCAAGATGAGATAACGCTCAGAGCTGCAAAAGAGTTCATCGCGGACGACGCTCGTCGCGGTTCCGTCAACTCGCAAGCAACGATGGGAGGAGGACAACGTCAACGATCAAGGACGCGGACTGGAGTATCGACTGCGCCCGCAAGAGTGCAACTGGTATCATACGCTGCGACTATCCTCTTCTCGACCATCTCCGCCCGTCGACTCGCCCGACTCGCTCGACATTCTCGTCTCACCGCCCTGCACTTCCCGCTCGCCCACTATGGGACACTCGGGGCCGTAGTCCTTCTAGTTCAGTACGTCGTGCTGCGTCGAAGCTCCGGCGCAAGTGCCGACGAAAGGTCGGGACGAGGAGGTTTGATTCTAGGCGAAGGAGGAAGAGGGAAATTTGCGTGGGCTGCCGGGGCGGCGAGTGCAGCTAGCATGGTATTGAGAGGGTGGGAGCTACTAGCAGGCGACGTACGATTGTGCGAGGCTCTAGAGGTGCGGCAGGTCGTTCCTTTTTCCTCGCGCTCCCCCTGATCAACATGGATTGTCTGCAGGTCTTTATCCTTCCCGCTCTCCTGTCGATGCTGTCACTCGCACAGAGCAGACTCTACAACGCCGGCGCACAGCCCTCCAACGCTTTCTTGACCGCTTCAGCAGCATCGGCATTCCTGGTAGGATTCGCCTTGATAGGCGTGCCGGCGAACGGTGTGGCCCTCCTACTTGCGCTACTCCGGATATCGCTTGAAGCCGTTGCTCTTCTGCTGCTGAAGGACGGTCTGGCGAGTGAAGGTCAAGCGGGACCATTCCTCACAAACAGCGTCCTTGTACGTTCTTTCCTGATTCTGGCTGCCACGGGCGAAAGGCTGATAGTCGCCTCCGCAGAGCGCAATTCTGGTCTCACTCTTCGCCCTGCCGATCTCCCTCTTCGCTACTCCGCACGAAGCTGCACGCGCCCTCGACTCTTCCGCCTTCGTCTCAATATCTGGCACACTTGTATTCTCCGTCCTCTCTCAGATCTCCATGCTCTACGCCCTCATGTCCTTCGCCTCAGCTACTGCGGCGACCAGCACCTTCTTCCCACGCAACCTCGCCCTGCTCATTTGGTCGACGTTCGGACGAGACGCAATAGCACTGCGGGAGCATTGGCTGCAGGTGGTCCTAGTCTACGCCGCCGGGTCGGTCGCCCTTGCGTGGACGGATGCGGAGTTCAGCGCTGCCATTGAAGACGCTCGGACAGAGGGCGAAGGCGGTACTTACCTGCCTCTGAACGGGAGCGGGCCGCCGACATCGTATTCTTCCCCTTCGTCTCCTTCGTTCAGTGTGTCGTCACCAACGCTTCATTATCGCAAGTCATCCGACCTCAATCTACCTCCGCAACCTACTTCGAGTCGACCTTCATTGCTCTCCCTTGTCCCGTTCCTATCTCTCCTAGCCTACCTTATCACCACCCCCGCTACGACATCTTCCCTTACCTCCGCCTGCTCCGTCCTTCCGTATTCGCTACGCTCGACCGTTTGCCTTTCCTCTCCGTCTCCCCCGACGTCGCGAACGATCGACCTGGTCGTCTCCTACTACAACGAAAGCTTGCCGAACGCGAAGAAGCACATTGACGGCATTCGGGCGACCGAGTTCGTGAGTGAGCGGAGCAGCAGGGTCGTCATCTATAATAAAGGGCCTCGGACTGAGCAGGAAATCAGGGAAAGTATGGAGCTGCAGGGTGAGGATGAGGTTGTTCCGCTGCCAAATCTGGGCAGGGAGGGAGCAACGTATCTAAAGGTCCGTCCTAGGGTCACTCAACAGTCTGGCTATTTCGATTACCAATCGATATGTAGAGCTGACGAAACTTCGCACTGTCGCAGCATATTCTCCTCCATTACAATGCGACTCTTACCGCTCTTTCACCCTCTTACCGCCCGGAAAGCTCGCCTTCGTTGGCTGGAACCGTCTCGCACCTTCGGACAACCACGCTAGCCGACCATACCTATTTTCTGCAACCTCATCTCGCCTGTACGTCTTCCCCATCTCCCGTACTTTACTATATCCCCTTATGGCTCACTAGCTCACTGATCATGATGGCGATCGTCCTACATCTCGCAACGCAGGGGCACATGTAGCACGTCCTCGTCTCCAGCTCGTTGGCCCCGACACGGGATTCGCCCATTTCGGACCTCTGCTGAAGAGCAGATGTGGGCACGATGAACGGGTTGACGCAGACTTTCCGGTAGGCCTCGATGCTCAATCGTGTTGTTGCTCCGTGCTGACACCTATTTGGTACCTCAGGTCGTGAAGGAACTGTACAATATCTTGACTGGCGAGGTGTGCCCGCCTTCGGGACAGCTTGTAAGGCGCTGTCTTTCGTTGCGCTCGTACACACAAGTCGAACCACTCTCACTCGCCTCACACACGACTCCATCTTCATCGAATTCCGGAGGGAGGATGCGCTAAGTAGGCCTCGTTGATCGCTTTCTTCTTTCCCCGTGCTCGCCCGCAGGCCGCCTGGTCCGCTCAATTCGCCGTCTCGAAACGGAGGATACTCGCCAATCCGTACTCGCAATACGCGTACATCGACGAGCTCCTGGAAGCGCCGAAAGGGCATTGGATTCACGATGTGCGTTTCTAGCAGTCTTACTCCCTCGCTACGTGCCTTGTACAATCAGCCCAGCCGGCTGCATAAGCCTCCCCACCTTGACATCTTTGCTGACGCTATCCACGCGCTCCTTTGACCCTGTCCGTAGATGTGGGGACCAAACGAATCCGGCGGACCCTCCAACCCCGCCGTCGGTCACTCCGTTGAGCGCGCCTGGCCCGTCATCTTTGGGTGCTCCGACCCGACACTGGCGGATCTGTGTCCGGATGAGGTGGCGGAGAAGGAGAAGTGTCAGTGTTTGGATCGTTAGGGAGAGATTGGCAAGGGCGAGATGCTCTTTTGGGAAGCTCGTACCCTTCATGCACCTCATGCCCAAGGGCTGCTTGTATGTCTATTCGTGTACGTCAACGAGCATCTCTACTTTGCGGGTTGCAGCCATTTCATTTGCTATCTCTACTGAGCTTTTCTATGAGGAATTTGGAAAAGGTAAGGCGTTGAAGGAAACCGTACGTGAGAAGGTCGCGCTGGGTCTTTGCTGCCGATCCATCGCAGCTGTCTCAGTTCTAAACGCTCACTTGCGGATAAGCCCTTGACGCAAGCGTCGGAGTCCGCTTTGCTCAGGCCTTTTCATGTTTCCCTCCTTTCTCTTCTTTCCCGATTTCGGGTCGCTTTGCCCTCGTCCTCGACTTGCTACAGGAGCCACCATGTCCTGTCACGACGACTCTCTCGACATGACACAACTCGCGGTACAGCTCTCGGTGCTCTCGATGCCAGTGGCATCGCTCATCACCATACCTCCTGAGCTGCAGATCAAGATCATTTCGGAGGTGTATGATGGCTGCAAGCCTGCGAGCCCTTTCGATGTCTTCGAGCAACCTCAGAAGGAGCAGAAGAAGAAGGACAGGATACAGCCAAGGCGTAACGATACCGGATTCCGAGTCATCTGGATAACGGGGAAGGACCGACGCTCTCCCGCCGACCTCTTCTCCTTGAGTCTTGTTTGCAAGCAGCTCCATGAGCTTTGTGTACCTTACATCTTCAATGCGCGTGACCTTTTTCCCTCTACTCCACGCGCGGAACGTACTGACTCCTCCTCACGACGTGTCAGGAAATCACCCTCATCAGTTTCATGCGCCCTTCCCTTGCGACCTTTCGTCAGACGATTCTTCCCACCTACGCGAACCTTGTCCGGTCTGTCAAGCTCAGGGGCCCAGGTCAACCAGAGACAGCCCGCCATGAGACCGACCAACTTCGGCTTATTCTCGAGAGCATGCCTGCGCTCGACACCCTCTCCATCTTCTCCGGCTATACCGAGCCGTGGCCCTTCCACTCGAGCCTAGCTCTTACGAGGGTCGATCTCGATACCTGCGTTCGGTTGCATCGAGGGGCCGAGATCTTGAGCAGTCTGCCAAAAACCGTCACGCATCTCGTCCTGAGAGACCCAGGACTTACCACCTCACCTCACCCTCTAGCCCTACCCGTCCTCAAGCTCCCTGCCCTACGGTGTCTCGCGTTCAAAGACCTGTACTTCACCCCGGACCTCACGCCCTTCCACTCCTGTCCAATTCAGCATCTCGTCCTTCCCGCCTACAGCCACAACATCGAACCCGACGACCTCTCGACCCTCTTCTCTAGACTCCTCCCCCTTGGCAACAGCCTTCGCCGGTTCGACTTTGCGTCAACGGTCAGTTACCGCAAAGTGAGGGATCTGAGGAAGGCGAGGCAAGAGCTGGACAAGGTCAAAGAGTGGTGTGATTCGAACGGCATCAAGGCGGCTCTGCCGCGTTTGAGGATTGGTTACCCGGAGGACGATAGTACGGATGAAGAGTTGGATGATCCCTCGAGGCAAAGACGAGGAGGGAGAAGACGGAACAGGTGGTAGTTGGCGAGAAAGGTGATGTCCTTGTGAGCATCCGCATTCGGAGTTTGGTTTGGGCAGGGTCAGTACAGCAGGAACAGGTCGGGAGCCACTTGTAATGATCAGAGGGATTTTTGTGCAGATTGAGAAGGTCCGACGTTTCCTTTCCTTCCGACTTTCACCTTCCTCGTTGAGCGTGCGCAAGCCCGTCATGCCAGGAAAGAGAGAGAACAGCTTGGCTACTGAATCACAGTCGACTTGGGAGCTCGACGCTGGAATGACCCGTCCAAAGAGTATCCATTCCTTCGTTGACTACCGCCCACCCATCAACCCCTTCATCATCTCTGCCATCCCTCCCATCCCTCCCATCCCTCCACCACCCGCCCCACCACCACCCATCATGTTTGCCAACCCACCCATACCGCCCATTCCACCCATCATCTGCTGCATTTGTTCCATCGCGCCGGGGTTGGAGAGCATTTGACGGGCGGCGGGGGGGAGCATGGACTGCCAGCGATGTTGATCGGGCGGGGAGAGGAGAGATTCGTATAGAGACATTGTGTAAGAGAAAGACGAGAGGGCAGAGAACGCAAGAAGGCACAGATCAGTCTCGGACAAAAAGCGCCCAGGGTAAGAAAAGCATAGCGCACCTCCATCATTCGCTTCTGACTCGAGGTCATCTTGCTTAGGTCTGGCATTCCTCCTGGGCCCATCGGGGGCATTCCACCCATTCCGGGCATGCCTCCCGCACCTGGTCGACCTGCTCCTCCTGCCCCGGCAGCGAGTTTACCCATTCTGCGCATGACCGAACAATGGGGTCAGATCAGGACACGAATCGAGACGGAGCGAGACGGATACAAGGAGAAGAGGGTACGTCAGTGCGACGGAGAAGACACGAAGGACGTACAACCCATTCTTGCCCCCCATCCGTTTCGCCATCTTAGCCATCATCTGATGCTGCGCCAACAACTCCTCAACCTCCTGCACACTCGTTCCACTCCCTCGTGCAACCCTGAGGACCCGCTTATTCGGCTCCCTCATCCCCATCGCGGCTGGATCCATTCCCGCCTCCGCTGCTGCTGTTGCTGAAGCCGAGTCCTCCTGCACCAAAGCTTTTTCTTTCCCCTTCCCCTTATCCTTGCCCTTCTCCTTGTCCAGCGCCTTCACCCCAGCAGCAGGAGGTGAAGAGTCACGAAACAAGGCTCCGTCGGAATCGAGTTCGTCGGCCGTCATGCTGTCAAAGATGAACTGAACTCGCTTCATGCGTTTCGAGGCTTCGGCTTCGCCCCCGGCCCCTCCTAAGAGTCCGGACATGCCCGGGATCATGGACGTGAGATTGGAGAGAGGACCCCTGCGAGCGCGATCGACGGTTGACGCATCAGCTTCGGTGATTGGAGAGTGAGAGAGAGAGAGAGAGAGGGAAGAAGGAGGAAAAGAGAGCTGTTCACGTACATGCCCATTAAACTCCCCAACTGTTCCTTCAGATCCCTCACCGTAAACACCCCCTCCTGCAACCTCTTTACCATCCTCTCCTGTCTCCCCGGATCGGAAAGGGCCATTTCCTGAGCCCTTTCCACCAAGCCCTGAACGTCCCCTAGGCCGAGGAGTTTCGAGATGAAAGGTCGGGGTTTGAAGGGTTCGAGGTCGTGGAGGTGTTCGCCTACTCCGAGGAAGAGGATTGGGGTGGAGGTGGCGGCGACGCTGTAATCGTGGTGAGTGGTGAGGGCAGAAGAGGGAGGGAAGCACAGAGAGGAACCGAAAAGAGGGTGAGTCATGTTCGAGTAGAGAGAGACAGAGAAAGAGAGTAAGCTGCAAACTACTTACGCCGAAATCGCCCCTCCTCCTTTCGCATGCCCATCCAACTTGGTCACAACAATCCCTCCAAACCCAGCCGCCTCCTTGAACGCCCTACTCTGCCCCTCAGCCGCCTGACCCATCGCACCATCCAACACCAACAAAGTCATGTCCGGTTGAACCGCTTCAGAGATTTGAACCATTTCGGCGAACAGTTCGGATTCTTGTCGGTGTCGACCTGACGTGTCGACGATGACGAGGTCGAAGCGGTCGGTGCGGAATTTGGCTACTCCTTGAGCGGCGATCGTGACGGGGTCGGTTTCGGTGTAGCTGCGTAACGGCAGGAGTTGAGAGAAGCAACGGAACGCACAAGGTGAGCCATGCTCTGGAGATAGAGATAGAGGACGAGCGAGAGGTGAGGTGAGAAAAGCAGTGGAAACGTACGAGCCAAAGAAGGGGACCTTTGCCCTGACGGCGTTCTGCTTGAGCTGATCAAACGCTCCGGCTCGGAACGTATCGGCACAGACGAGGGCGACTTTGAGACCGCGGCGGAGGTAGTGGGTGGCGATCTGTGGAGGAGGTAGACGAGTTGGGCGAAGGCGTGTGAGCACAGCAAAAGCTGAGACGGAAGACGCTGCATAGCGCGACATGGCGGACAAGGTGCGGCGGAATGGAAAGGGGGTGGGAGAGGGAAGGGCGGAGGTGAAGACGGGACGGACCTTGGTACACGTTGTGGTCTTTCCCGCTCCTTGCAGACCCACCATCATGAGCACATTTGTCTTACCCTTGGTAGGCTGCAACAGATGACACGAGATGAGCGCAGTCAGGTACGCCGAATACTGGAGCGAGACGAGACAACCCTGCACGCCAGAGAGGGAAAGAGGGAAAGAAGGAGAGAGCGCGCACGTTGAAGGATGGGACTTGTACGCCGCCCGAGGAAGGGTCGACGAGAGAGACGAGTTCGTCAAAGATGGCCTGTTGGCCAGAGGATGCACGAGGGCGGGGCGGAAGACAAGGCAGGTTAGTAGGGACCGGGAGAAAGGGAAGCAGGTGGAAAGGCCAGAAGCAAAGCAAGCGGGGTCAGGACACGAGAGGGGAGAAAACGGAGGGAGGGTTGGCGTACCTGCTGAATGATTTGCCTGGCTTTGTTTCCTTCGAGGGCGTCGTTTCCATGCTTGTCGTGCTCCAACTTGAGCTGTTCAAGCTGGGGCAGGACGTGTTGCTTTACCCTGTCCCGTGTGCGTTTTACGAGTTGAACGTTGACATCGGATTCGAGGAGGGCGGTTGATACACCTTTGAGAAGGGTGTCTAGGGACTGTGATGCACGAAGGATTAGCCTGACCGGGGGTGGTTAAAGAGTGATCGAGGAGGATATGAAGAGTGGGGGAGAGAAGGAGGAGGACTGACCTGTTCGTCGACCGCCGATTGAGCTGACAACGTGTTGATAGCCTGATTCAACCGTTTACCTAGATCCTGCAAGACCATTGTGAGTAGTGACTCTGTGGGTACCAATGAATGCAAGAATTGAATCCATGGTTCTCGAGTCTCATCTCCACTCTCTCTCTCTCACACTCTAGCTTGCTCTGCTCGCTCACTCTATCAGTAGCCGGGGTACACGATGAGCAGTTCACCCCGTGCCCCCGAAGCACGCGAAGACCCGATGGACCAAGACTCTCCAGCTCCCTCAGACGATGACAATGACAACGATGCGGTAGACCTCAGACCTGGAATGGGCTCACCCAACGACTCGTCAGAGGAGGAACAGACTGACTCGGAGGAGGAACGAGAGGTTAGAAAAGGCAAGTCCCATTCCACTTCACTTCTACTCTAGCAGCCGCCTGAGCACCCGAACCAACCATCGTCCAGTTGATCCTACGAGGAGTGATCAGCACAACCGAGACGCGGCGGTACTGCCCTGCACTCGCCGTTCTTCAGCGAGCAGGATTCTGCGGGCGCCCCAACGAGCACCCACATCCTGAGTCCTTCTATAGCTACTAACCCTTTCTCCACTTCCTCCGTCCAGGCTTCATCGTCGACGAAGACGACTCGCGCCGCCGCCGCCGCAAGAAAAAGAAACGCAGCGAACGTCGCGAAGGTCGTGGCGGTGAGGAAGGGGGAGAAGCAGGAGAGGGAGGAGAAGGTAGGAAAAAGAGGGACAGAAGTGACGATGGTACGCTTTGCCTCTGTGTCTCATACGCAGGAATATTGCTGATACCTCGGTGATGCGCAGAGGACGAGAACCTGGACGAGGACGACCTGGAACTGCTGCAGGAAAACTTGGGATTCGGCCGGCCAAAATCCAAGGTGCGCCTTGCTTCGTCCCTCCATGACATTTCCCCGACGTCTCCCTGTGCTGACGCTACTTTGCTCGATGTTCTACTTTGCCACCGTCTCAATTGCCTTTCTCTCTCCCCTGTGCACATGGAACTCCTCATCACCAGAACAAGCTCAAACGCCTGCGCCGTCGCCGTGCCTCTGCCTCATCCGACGAAGGCTCCCCGCCCCTCGACTCCGGCGACCTCCGCGACATCTTCAACGACGACGACGACCGCCGCGGCGGCGGTTCTTCGCGACGCGCTGCCGGCGGTGCCGACGCGATTGAAGGACTGTTTGAAGCGGATGAAATGGCTGGGTTTATCGAAGACGATTCGGACGAGTCTCGTTCGGACCGGGGGAGTGATAGTGAGGATGATGATGATCGGAGGAGGAGGAAGGAGAGGAAGCGTAAGGAGAGGAAGGAGCAGGCGAAGAAGAGGAGGGGGCTGGGGATGGGGAGGGTGGAGGGAATTACGGCCGAGGCTTGGGGTGAGGTGGCTGAGGTGTTTGGGAATGGGGCGGATTATGGGTGGGCGATGGAGCTGAGCGACGGGGAGGATGACAAGGGGAAGGAGCTCAAGGATGTACGTTTGGTTCCTCGCCTCGATAGCTTCTTGCTCCATCTCGCACCTACGCTCGGTCGCAAAGAGATGTACGTAGATGATATGTCAAGCACAACTCACCCTTACTCTGCCCCGCAGATCTTCGAACCCTCCGAGATCGCCTCCCGCATGCTTACCGAGGAGGACGAGAAGATCCGCACGACCGACGTGCCCGAACGAATGCAACTCTCCTCCGCCGGCCTTCCTGCCTTCTCCCTTTCGGCAGAGGGCGAGCTTCTCCCCCTCATCCCTCCCTCCGAACACCGCCCCGCTGCCCTATGGATGAGCGACAAACTCACTCGCGACACCATCTCTCAGTACAACATGAAAGACCAAGCGGGCAACCTCCCTCCTCTCCACGACGAGTACCTCTCGGCCGTCGAGAGCGTCGTTCGGTTCATCAACGCTGAATTCCTCGAACCCCCTCACATCTGGGCTCACCGCGCCGATTACCTCTTTCATGCCCCTCCAGGGTCTCACCCTCGTGCTCTCCTGCTCGAAGACGATCTGTGGCGCATCGCCGCGCTCAGTATCAAGTACCGCGCGTTCCTCGCCAAGAGGGATGAGCTTCAAGCACTCTGGAAGAGCCTTGGAGTGCAGGATAATGATGTCGAAGAGGTGTTTGAACAGCTTCAGAGTGGTGAAGAGGTCAGTGATGCGCTGTCGTGGGTTCAGCTGAGGTGGAGGGAAAGATTGGATCAGGTTAGGGTTAAGAAGGAGGCCGTGGCGGAGGGTGCGGAGGGAGAGGATGGGGACGCAGCGGGCGCGGGGGAAGCGGTTAGGGAGGGACCGAAGAGGCCGAAGAGGGCGCTTGCTAGTCGAGGGAATGAGTATGAGACGGCAAAGAAGATGATGGTTAGCAAGTTGGCCGAGGTGCGTTTCCCACCTCGTGCCTCCGTTTGCCTTTGCGGCCCCGATTTACGACCACACTGATCGCTTCCCTCCTGGACCGCAGCAAATCGCCATCTCTTCCACCGCCCTCGCCCTTTCCGTCGCTACCCAAACTCCTTACCCCTTCATGGAAGATCCGTCAAAATCCCCCGAAGCCCTCGCCGACGAGTTCTGCGGTTCCGCTGAGTACCCGACCGCCGGTGACGCGCTTCACGCTGCGAAGCTGATCTTGCAGCATGAGATTGCGGCTGAACCGTTGATCCGGAAGGAAGTTAGGAGGTTTTATAGGGAATTTGCCGTCGTGGGAGTTGAGGCGACGAAGATGGGACAGAGCAAGATTGATCAGCTCAACCCGTTCTACGTACGTGCAGCGCCTACATCCCCCGAGTCCCCTTAGCGCCACATTTGACCCTGTTCATCTGCCTGCAGGCCTTCAAGTTCCTCAAGGACAAGCCCCTTCCCGAGTTCGCTCGTTCACCTCAATGGCTCCAGATCCTCTCCGCAGAAGCCTCCGGCCTCGTCACCACCTCGATCACCCTCCCGCAAACCGCCTACGACAACCTCTACACTACCCTCCGCAAAGAATACCAAAGCGATTTTACGAGCGCCTTGGCGGATGAATGGAACGAGTTGAGGGCTGAGGTGGTCAAGAGTGCGGTGGACGAGTTGTTGTTGAAGGAGGGCGAGCTTTTCGTGAGGGGTTGGTTGAAGGAGGAGGCGGAAGAGTGGGTCGGGATGATGTGCAGGAGGAAATTGCATTCGGTGCGAAGCCTCCTCTTTCCCATCTTGCCCAAGTGCTTTCGAACCTGACGATCTCCGTCTGCATAGCGCATCGATGTCGCCCCATGGTGTCGTGGCGACGGCACGATGGAGAAGGGTCAAACCCCTTCCGTCCTCGCCATCAGCAACGGCGACGGTGATCCCCGTCGAGACAGCGTCGTGGCCGTCTACCTCGACGCCGACGGTCACTTCCGCGAACACATGATCGTCGATCGACTGGTCGAAATGGAGCAAACGCAACACGATCAATTCGTCGACCTCCTCAAGCGTCGTCGACCGCAGGTGTGCGTCGTTGGGGGTTACAAACCTGCCACCGTCAAGTTGATGGAGGATTTCCGACGTTTGGCGGATTTGGTGTCGGCCGAAATCCTCGCCAAGGAGGCGGCCGAGGAAGAAGAGGACGAAGAAGAGGAGGATCGCAGTCTGCCTTACGAACAGAAAGAAGCTCGAAAACGCAACCGGGCCGCGTTCGAATCGACGTTTATCTACGACGACGTGGCGAGGATTTATCAACATTCCCAACGGGCCTCGACGGAATTCACTGAATTGAGTACGTTGGGCAAGTACTGCGTTGGGTTGGCGAGGTATGTTCAGAGTCCGTTGAATGAGTATGCCGCGTTGGGGAGTGATTTGAGCGCGTTGTCGTACGACTCGAATCAGAAGTTCGTGCGTCGACCTTTTTCTCTCCTCTCTTTCTCATCTTTACCTCCCACTCTCGTGATTTTGACAATAACCGACACTTCCCCCTCCTCTCTGCGTGTGCCTAGTTGTCGAAAGAGAAGGTCAACCAGGCTCTCGAGCGCGCCCTGATCGAGGTTACGAACAAGGTCGGCGTCGATATCAACAAGGCGGTTCGAAACCAGTACTACGCACACCTTCTGCCGTATGTCGCTGGTCTCGGTCCGCGCAAGGCCGATGCTGTCGTCAAGAAGATCAATGCCAAGGTTCGTCGGTTCCAGCGTGTTCCTTTATGATGCAGCAAGAGAACTGACACTCTCCGCTTTGGTACCTACACGATCTCAGGGTGGCACTCTGGCAACTCGCTCTGGACTTGTCCTGCACCAGATCATGAGCAAGAACATCTGGGTCAACTCGAGCGCTTTCCTCCGCATTCGGCAAGACGACCTCGCCGCCGATCTTGGTCGCGACACCGAAGGCGACGAGGACCCCGACGTGCTTGACGATACTCGCATCCACCCCGAAGACTACGACGTCGCTCGTAAGATGGCTGCCGACGCCATGGAGTACGACGAAGAAGATCTCGAGACCGCTTCTCCGTCCAAGGCCGTCGAGGACCTCTTCGCCGACGACGTGAACAAGCTCAACGAACTCGCCCTCGATGAGTTCGCCGACGAGCTCTCGAAAGTCTTGCAGCAACCGAAACGTCTCACCCTCTACAACATTCGTGTCGAGCTGCAGAACAACTACGCCGAACGTCGTCCCAACTTTGAGCCGCCCAACGACGTCGAGCGTTTCACCATGTTCACGGGCGAAACCAAGTCGACCCTCGACGCCGGTCTCATCATCCCCGTCCGTGTTATTCGAGTCACTGGAGAAGAGACCGTCATTGTCCGCCTCGACTGCGGCATCGAAGGGCAGATCGGCCACGAGTACCGTACCAACGGCAACGCGTTCACCAAACTCAAGCCGGGTCAGACGCTGCAGGCCGTCGTCATGGACGTTCGGTACAGCGAGCTTCGCGTCGACCTTACGACGCAGGAACACCTTCTCGCGAATGGCGACAGCGATCGACGCTTCACTCGGCCTGATACGTGGTGGGACGCCGATAAGGAACGGCGGGCTCAGCAGCAAGCAGGGAAGCAGCAGCAAAAGGCTACCGGGCGGGTCAAGCGTCTCATCCCGCATCCCAACTTCCAGGATGTCAGTGCGGGTAAGGCAGAGGAGTTCCTCAACAACATGCAGAGGGGGGACTGCGTTATCAGGCCGTCTTCGAGGGAGGATCATCTGGCGATTACTTGGAAGGTAGACGACGGTTTGTACCAGCACATCGGTACGTCCTCTCTGTTTGACCTTTTTCCCGTCGAGTCTCGGTGGCTCAGTTCCTGTCTTCTCTTTCCTCACAGCCGTTCACGAACTCGACAAGCCGAACGAGTACTCCCTCGGTACCCGACTTCGCATCAGCGGCAAGTATCACTATACGGATCTTGACGAGCTGATCGAGACGCACATTAAATCCATGGCGCGCAAGGTCAACGAGCTGTGCAGTCACGAGAAATTCAAGGGAAAGAAGGACACACTTGGTATGCTAATCTTTCTGCCTGATAGCCTCACGTTCTCAGCGATGTCAAGCTAACTCTGCTGCTTTGCTTGCCGTCTCGCAGACACCTACCTTCAGAACTGGACTCTGGCCAACCCGGGTCGTTCGATCTACGCCTTCGGATGGGACGACGACCGTCGCAAGCCCGGTCAAATCTTGCTCGGCTTCAGGACCAACGAAAAGGCGGACATTCAGTACTGGGTAAATCTGTCTCTCTCCGTCCATCTGCTTATCGCATGCGCTGATGACTCGAGTACCCGGCCATGCAGAACGTCGTTGTCGTCCCCGAAGGCTACATGCTCAAGGGCGCCGTTCACGGCGATGTCCAGTCTCTGGTGCGTTGCCCTCGTTCACTTCACTAATACCGCCTCTACTCGACTGACTGTCATACTCGAAATGCGCAGATCAATGCCTTCAAAACCGCCTACGCCTACTCCATGTCCGGAGCCGCCCGTCAAGCCCCTCCTACCGGCGGTCTCCCCGGCGGTCGTACGCCCGCCTACGGAATGCAGCAAGGTCGGACGCCCGGTTACCCCGCTCAAGGTGCTGGTGGTGCAGGTGGACGAACACCAGGTTACGCTGCTCAGAACGGGAGGACGCCCAATCCGTACGGCGCAGGCGCAGCAACTGGAAGGACGCCGAATCCGTATGCGGCAGGAGGAGGGGGAGGGGGAGGGTACGGGAACGCGCCTCCTTTGGCTGTGCAGGCGGCTCATGCGGCGCAGTTTGGGGGAGGGAGGACGCCGAGCGGGTATGGCGGTGGTGGTGCTGGAGGCGGCGGAAGGACGCCAGCGGGTGGGTACGGTGGGAATGGAGGGAGGACACCGAGTGAGATGTACTCGAATTATGGACCGAGATGAGGGACGAGGGAAAAGGGTCGCTTGGAGTGGAGTCCCGCTTGTTGGTCGTCTGCTCGAATCCAAGAGGGTTTAGTTCGCCGCAACTGTCTTTGTTATGCTTGTTCTTTGATTCCCCTATGCTCTCGTCGTCTGCTCTCTGTTCGCAGAAGGCCTTACGAAAGATCGATAGATTGGGTTGCAGCACGCTGCAAAGCAGGGGCGATATAATATGTGGTTCAGGGGAACACCGACGCTACGAAACAAAAAGCGCGGAGTTACACAATCGCTGTGAGGATTGGGCAAATCTAGAGTGGGCAAAGCCGCAAAACACGAATAGATAGAGACGATGCAAAATACTTTATGAGACCAGAGAGTGAGAGTGGGAGAGGGCAAAGCGGGAAGATCGGCATTGATGACGGAGGGACGAAGGGAAAAGTATCTGTGAATGGTGCTGGTCCAGCCTTACCTACCCCTGAGCGTCGCCAAGCTGAGCTTACTCTTCAGCGTACTCTTCTTGTTGACCGGGACAGAGTTGACCGACACGGCCGGCGAAGCGGGTCGAGGAGGAAAAGCCATCGAAGAGACGGATACGATCGAAGCCTGTCGAGGGCGCGAACAGGAGAAGGGTCGCGGTCGAACTTTGGGCGGCGGAGGCAGCGCGTCGAGTTCGCTGGCGAAGTCTTCCCAAGAGAGGAGTGCGCCGCCGCCGCCGCCGCCGCTCATGGAGGAGGATTGAACCGAGTTGCGGTTGAGGCCCTTCTTTGCCCAAGACGCGCCAGACATGGCGAGACCTTCGTACTCTTCGTCTGCTTCTTCCTCGGTCGTCTCATTCGCAAGGCCGAGGCGAGCGGCGCCTCTCCGTATCGGAGACGAAGGGACGCCCAGAGGCGGGGAAGAGAAGAGTACGCTACCGCGTTTGCTGCAACCGTCGCCTGCATCGGAGAAGGCAGCAGAAGAGGGTGCGGTCGAAGAGGTGGCGACCGACCAGCGGTGACTACCGCCGCAGGAGGAAGATGCGGTCGAGGAGGAAGAGTAGGAACCGCGCGGGAAGGCGAGTGGAGGGGACGAGGCTAGAGGTGGGATCGAGGCGGAGCCGTACGACTGAGCGGACGAGGTGGAGCAGGTTGATTGGCGAGCGAAGGAAGAAAAAGTTCGGTAGCTCGAGGAGGAAGGGCGGGTTGATGAACGGATTGAGGGAGGTGTCGGCGGGAGAGGCCCGGATGGTAACGGCGGCGCGGTCGACGCGTCGAAGACGCCCTGGCTCGACGAGGCCGCATTGCGAACGGACCGTACGGAAGTCGTGCTCTTTTTGCTCTTCAAGGTCGGGAAAGGCGCGACGCGACGATGCGGGAAAAGCTCGCCGTAAGCGTTGTCGGCCGAGTTGGTCGTGGCGAATGACCTGACAGAAGGATTCGAACCGCTCGTCAAGGTGCGAGTGAGAGAAGGGCGGCCGCCAAATGCCTGAGCTGCGTTCGGAGATGCGACGGGAGGAGAGGGGAAAATGTCGTGGCGGATGTTCGGGTTTCGGAGGTTTGCTGACGACTTGCTTCGAGGCATAGTGCGCTTCGCAGGGGTCGACGGCAGGTCGACCGGTTCAGGGGCTGGGGAAGAAGGCGAGACGGAGTAGGCATCGTCGTAATAGGAAGAGTACGACTCGAGGATGGCGTCGATGTCGAGGTCGACGAGGTCGGTCTTGGTGAAGGACGGACGACGAGGTGCGCGCTCAGGTTCAGGGAGAAGGTGGGAAGAAGGGCGGATGGTGGACATGGAGTTCATCGAGGCAAGGGAAGAAGAGGGGACAACTGCAGCCGGTAAGCTTGGTAAGGCTTGGGACGGTGGAAGACCTTGCGGGCTATCGAGTGCAGCTGGTGTCAGTCTAAGTGCAAGGCTTACTCGGAGGGGAACACGGAAAGCTCACCCAGCCCCATTCGTGGGTACGGCTCCAAAAGTGCCAAACACGTCCTCCTTCGTACTGCTGGCCTGGCTGTTGCGCTTGGCTGCCCTCCTAGCCATCTCCTTTACATACAAAGCGTTCTTGCGGGCAATCAAGTCGCGTTCGCGTTCGAGCTGCTCCAACAATTCCTCGCACATGCGGTGCTGGTCGTCCAGGTCTTCGCTGGCTAAGGACGGAGAGTCGGCTGCGAGGTGTTGAGGGAAGTCGAGCACGCTGGACGAGGCGGACGAGGCTGTCCACAAGGAGGAGTTTGAGGTAGAGGCGGCCGGAGGAGAGGAGGACGAGTAAGGTGAGGAGGAGCACGAGGGAGCGTCGTGGTAAGATGAGATGGTTGGGGTCGACATGGCTGGAGAGGCTTGCAAAGCCATGGGTGCACGAGTGTAGCAAATGCAAAGGTGTAGGAAGAGTGTGAGGTCGAGGCAAATTCGAGGGGAGGTGACCGATGAGAAGACGCGTCCTACTGCCGTGTGTGAGTGTGTGGGTGTATAGACAAGGGGGGAGGGGGGGTCGGAGGCTAGTAGTTGTTGGAGCAGTGGGTCAAACTCCAGGTCAAGAAAAGTGTCGGCGAGCACAACGGTCGTGTGAAGGTGAGGAAAGAGAGAAAGACGAGCACAGAGAGCAACTATGACTCTGTGCTGCTCCAGAGGAGTCGCCAGGAGAAACCAGAAATGCGCCCTGCGCTCACGAGGTTGTCCAACTGTTCTCTGCGCAGGATGCCAGGAGGAATATTCCAACGAGAAGCAGGAAGATTCTTTCATTCAACATGCAACCGATCTGCGTTGCCCTCGTCGCGTCGCGTGGACACGCCCTCCAGGCTCAGGGCTCCTCGAACCGCCTCCATTGTTCTTTGAGCAACGGCTAGGCAACGGCAAGCGCGCAACACCACCCTCGCTTCCTTCACTCTGTCTGGCATGCTCTGTCCGTTGTACACACCCTCACATCTCACACCCAGAGGCGGCACGAAGGCTGCTCTCGAGCGGACAATCACGCCCTCGTCAACTTGAAAGCGGCGTCAAGCAAATCCCGGCTGTCTTATGTCTTCAGTCCGTGTCAGAGCAGCTCGACGAGAGTGTTCTGCTGCTACCGCTACCACGCTCTTGCATGCTGCCGGCGCGGCGAACCGCTGTGCTGCCGAGAAGAGAAGAAGACGGTGGCATACATAGCACATCTCGAAATGAATGGAGCAGACCTCACCAAGCGAGCTCCGTCCCCCCGTGCACGAGTAATGGAAGCATCCGTCCAGCAAGCAGCACCCAAGTCCGCCGAGCAGACCGCAGACCGCAACCCGACGCAATCCGACGCATTCCATCGTCCCTCGCCTCCGTGATCCTGCACTTGACAGCATGGTAGATCTCCGTCCTGCAGTCCCGCTCCTGCCAGGTCGCGTGGCAAAAGATGGCAATGACGATGCTGATCGACGTCGAGCCTCGTGCGGCAGGAAGCCGGGCGGCGTCGATGCAGGAAGTAACGCATGAGCAGATGTGGAAAACGCAGATCTGAACGGCTGGAATGCAGAATGAGGACGGGATGCTTGGGAGACGGTTCGCCCTGTCGTCATGCGGATGCAGATCAGGGTCGGCTGTGAATGCACGATCTGGAGCGAGGAAGAGGGGACGCCTTCCAGCACTCGGAATGGGAGGATGCAAAAGCCAACAAGTGCGCGGTGACAAGGCTGGCTGTTCTGTCCGGCAGCGAAGCAAGACGTGCAGTTGTACATTCTGTAGGTGCAGAGAGATGAATACACCAAGAAAGTAAAGTATCAGGACGGAGAGGATGAACTCACTTGCAACAAGAAAAGACATGCCGACAACCCAAAACACAACACGCGAGTTAAATGCTGTACATCCCAAAACACCACTCCAAGCCCACAAGCTTGACAACCTCATTCAGCGACGTTTTCTGGCGAGTCTGGATACCCTTCGCCGCCGTCTTCGTCGTCGTATTCTCCTTCGTCTTGCGGCTGTAGTTGTTGCGCTGCGGCTGCTTCTTTTGCGGCTCGCTTCTGGGCTCGCTTGCCGGTCGAGCGTTGGTGCTGTAATGGGACGGAGTCGTCAGGTCAGAGGTCAGGGTAGAGCCGTGTGTCGGCGCGAGGAGGAAGGGCTAGGTGGACGAGACAGGTGTCTCCTGGAAGCCGATCAAGAAGGGAACGGACTAGAGCAAACGCGCACCTCGCGATACTTAGCCAAGTAGACCTTGAGCACATCAGAGTAATTGTCAAACCCCAACGTCGCCATCGCAAACAGAATGTCCTCGCCGTTGATAGTCTTGCGCTTCTCATGGGCGCACCGTTCGGCCGCTTCCGACGTAATGAACGAGATGAACTCGCTGGTGCATTCTTGGACGCATTCTTTGGCGTCTTTGCTGACTTTGGTCGTGTCGGGCAAGCACTTTTTCATGATGCGGCCGACGTTGGCGATGGGGAGGTAGCGCTGTCAGTGCGGCGGAAGGTGGTGGATTGTGGACGATCGAGGGAGGGTAGGGGGCCGGACGTAGGGAAGAATCGTCTCCAATATGAAGGGAAGAAGCGGAAAATGTAGGAGAAAACGACGAGGTCGATTCATCAGTACCCGTCCTGAGGCATCCGGTCCGACAGGGAGGGGAGAGAGCTTACGTCCTGTTCCTTGTACATCTCGAGTTCATGCTCTTCGATCTTGGTAGAGACGCCAGCGGCTTGGGCACCTTGACCCTCGTCCCATTCTTGCCCGGCCACACGAAGCGGCGGGAGGTTGGCAGTGCTGCCAGCGAAGTTGAACTCCATCTTGTCGTGCGTTTCAGCTGGTTGTCGGATGCTCGGAAGCGGAACGAGGCAGGTTGAGTGAGTCGGAGCAGGAAGAGGCGCTCCTCTTGCTCTTCCCTCATCATCGACACCATACGCTGGTTTGCAATGGTTACAGCTTGCTGTTCGGCAACAAAGCTACCCTCTGACGTCCAAATCTGACCCAACAACGCCCTCGCGACGTCGTCCTCTTTCTCATCAGTTCGCTCAACTTTATCGCTCTTCCGCCCCGCCCCCCAGTCGACTCGTACATTTGAACAGACCACAACAGTACTGTACGGCCTCGCAGACTTTCTGTGACTCTGCGTACACGCGCACGAGCTGTGCGACATCGCCCTTGGCCGACAGGCCCGTGTCAAGAGTAGCGCGTCTGGCCCTTCTTCTCGCGGCGCGCGTGGTGTTTGCGCTTGAAACATGGAATACGCTACTTCCCTTCACTCTCTCAAGCATGCACTGCTTGCTATCCCACTCCCTCCCTCTGACTATTGACGCTCAAGCCTCGACGTTTCATCTCAATCTTCCCCAGCTGCACCCACCTCGTCTGCCTCCGGCCCGCTCACTACTGCAATCAGCTCGACTGTCTTTCATCAATTCGCATCACCGGCCCGACCATCAGCAATCGTCGTGGTTGCCGGCCGAGTCAAGTAGAACCAGCATACCCACCCTCGCTCCACCGCCTCTCCCGCATTTCTTTCGGTCAGCCCAACTCGACCTGGTTCTGCAACTCTGCGCTTGGTACAACTCGACGCACTCGACATGGCCTACCTCGCTGAAGAACCGCATCCGCGGTACTCGTTCACCAACACGGACTTGACAGAGCTGGATGTCGAGTATCTGCTCAACATGTGGGAGGACCCGGCGCCCTACGTCGGCTTCGCCGTTCCTCCCCTCTCGCCATGCGCCTCGTCAGAAGCGCGCATAACCCCCGTCGACTCTCCTCCACCCTCGTTCCCTTCACCCGCGTCGCTCCACCTCCCTCGCTCCCGTTCCCTCCTGAACTTGCACAAAGCCGGGGCTGTTCCCCTTCGAAGTTCTTTCTCTTCTTCGTCAGCTACCGACTCGTCTCGGTCCTCGTCACCTTCCTTCCCTCCCACACCGACCATTTCTCCACCGCCCCAGCCTGCCTCGACTTTTCCGACTCGCCTTTCCTCGAAACCTCTCCCGCCCATCCGACGCTCTCCTTCTCCCGTACCGACCGATGACCCCGTCGACTCCCTCATAGGTCTCGAGGACATATTTGGCCCACCTCGAGCCAACCCTTTCCCGACTTTCGGTTGTCGAGGCGGTGCATCACCTCCGGGTCCATTTCCCGGTTCACGACCACCTCACTCCGCCCCCTCCTCGGTCCGTCATTCCACCGCCTCGGGCCTGACCTCAAGCAGCAGCACCTCGACCATCCTCTCCCCCCTCCCCTACACCTACACTCCCTCGCTCCACTCGACCCCCTCCACGCGAAGTAACAACTCGGCCCGCTCGAACGCGGCCTTTGCCGCTCGAAAAGCCTTGTTTGAAGCCCCTTTGCCGCCACCTAGACGTCCTACGTTTGATCCGGAAGCGGAGGGTCAAGCGGCGTTTACGGCTCCGAGGGCGGCTCCAGCTCCTGTGATGGTGCCACCGCCTTTACCGGAAAAGGTCATGGATGCGGAGGAGAGTGGGGAGGAAGCGCTGGAGGTCTTGGGGGCTGAGAGGATGGTAGCGGTATACCCTAGACCGAGACCGGAGAAGAAGAGTAGTAGGAAGAGAGAGCAAAGTGCGGGCAGCATCAGCTCGAGGGGGAGTGGGTCGGGGAGCAGTCTGGCGGAGAGGACGGGGAGTTTGAGCGGCAAGTTGGGGTGGAGGTTGTGAGCACCAGTGATTAGACAGACACTTACCCCTCTCGTTTTTGCAAATAGTTCTCTCGGCTCGGACACGCACGTAGGAATGTATTCAAAACGGAATTTTACAGGTCCTTCTATCTACATACGCTGTCCTCTCTGCTTATCCCGCCGGGTTAATCGGGTTAATCCTGTCAGACTTCGACGGTGGTTGTCTTGCCGCGCGGCGCGGACTTGGGGGCGGTGAGCGGAAGAGCGGGAATCCTGTCTTGACGATGAGGGAGGAAATGCAGGGTTGTCGAGGGAGTCGAGGGTGGGTCTGGTGGTCCCGCAGATTTTGGTGAAGTCTGCAGCGTTGAGTGATCAGCAATCAGAGAGGGCGAGCTGGGCGGAGTGATGAGAGAAAAGAGCATACCGGCGAAAGCACCTTGGAGTTCCGAAGCCAACGCACTCTGGCAAATCGCCATTCTCGCCAACGCAGTCGAGCTACACAGGCATTCCACTCCATCGCTCTGCGTCGGCGAGTTGCCGCAATACTGCCGAGCCGCCACGAGCAAACTTTGAGAAGGCCACTCTACAACTGGAAAAGGCGAAAGGCGAGCGGCGCACCTTCAACGTTGTTACCCATCCATCGCATTCCTGCTCGACTGCTTGGCCTCGACCTTCTCTATCCGCCGCATGAACCATTCTTTGCGCTTCAGAGACGAGCCGTGTCAAGCCCCCGACTTTTTCTCGTTTGACGAGGTAGTGCACGGCGTACAGCGCTTCGAGGGCGGGAGAGCTATTTGATGAGGCGGAAAGCGGGACTCGGAGGTGCGGCAGAACTGTGGGAAAGTCAGGGTCAGATCGAGTAACATCGAGAGGAGGAATTGGACGAACAGGTAAAGAGGCCGACCAAAAGAAGCAGTCCCGCCAGTGTCCAGCTACGAATCACCCACATGCTCTCTTCTCATGTGCTGACGCCAGTGGAGCTGGATACAAGGCAAGTGAGGAGGAAGAAAGGCAGGAAAGGAAGGGTGGGTAGCCAGGAAGGAAAAAAAGCAGGGAGCTGTGCCGTCAAGCGGGGTAGCGTGTTTTGAGGGTAACGGGAAGAACCGTTGGGCGACAGCCAGTCGAACGCGGCGTGCTCGCTGGTGCTTGAAAAAAAAGGACGATTCGAAAGCAAGGAAGCTGCTTGACGTGCGGGCGAAGTAAGAAAACCGAATCGGGACCGATTGAAACCCGAACAGCGTGATCGCGGTGCGCTCAGAGTGGAGCGGCGTCATGACACGGCTGTCGGACGCGGTGGACAGAGGCGTGCATGACCTTGCCCTGCAACAGGCGAGATTATACTGGCCGCCGGCAGGGGGAAAAATGTAAAGGAGAGGAGGGCGAGATGGTCGCGAGTCGGCGTTTGCGACAGCGAGAGCGACACACGGTGAGCGTTCGAGCATAGGTAGCATATGCACAGCTGGATTAACGTTCAGTGGTGAGCGGAGTGAGCAGATCCGGTACCACGGCCACGCCTCTCTCAACTTCCTGAACCTCGTTCGCTGGCTCAGTCACTCTGCAGTCGACTCGGAAAAACGCTTACTCCCACCCTTAGCCTCTCGAGCACCGTGCCTCACCACTTCGACCACGCCCCGCCTTTGTCCAGTCTTCATCTCCCCCCACCTCCGTCTGCCACCCTCAGCCCGCCATGCTGCCGCTCGTGCTGCTGGCTGCCCTGCTTCCCGCCCTTGTCAGCGCATCCGCAACCCTCGACAAGTACCGCGCCCTCTCCAAACGATCAGGCGGTCTCCTCAGCCTCAACGCTGCGCAGTACGACGAGTTGACCTCGAGCCAAGGGAGGGACTACTCGGTCAGCGTCGTCTTGACGGCCTTGGGCCAGCAGTTCAAGTGCCAGCCGTGCAAGTGCGTCTCGCTTCTAACCCTTTCAGCTGACAGAAGAAAATGCTGATGCGACTTTGGCTTTGCAGGCTCCTCCAGCCCGAATACACAGCTCTGGCAAAGCAGTGGAGCAGTGCCAAGAAAGCGGAAGGAGAGGACCACTTCTTCGCCTACCTCGACTTCCATAATGGGGGCGAAATCTTCCAGAGAGTGGGTCCAACACGGCTCTTTCTCCTGTTTACGCGGGATAATCCGCCACGGGCAGATATCTACAGCGTCAATGTTCACGCTATTCGTCTCCACAGCTTGGTTTGCAGACAGCCCCGACTTTCCAGCTCTTCATGCCTAGCGAAGGACCTCGCGCGATGGGCAAGCTTGGAGCGGAAACCATCGACTTTGGCCGGACGTGCGTTCGTACCTCTCGACCTCGACTCTAACCTCGCTGACGCACACCCGGATACAGTGGCTTCTCCGCCGAATCCATTTCGACCCATTTGCGCGTCAACGCGAAATTGCCGTCTCTCAACTTCAAGCGTCCGGTCGACAAGAGCAAGGCGATCAAGTCTGCTGTGACCGTCATCGGTGGAGCTATTGCGGTGTGGAAGCTCTGGCCTGTCCTGGCTGTCATCTTTGGCCAGCGCTACATCTGGGCTGCAATCAGCCTTGTAAGCACCCTGTCCCACTTTCCTCCTTCTTTGCGGCAAATTAACCGTGCTATCCCCGCAGCTCACCATTCTCTTCATGACATCCGGCTACATGTGGACTCAAATTCGCCGCCCTCTTTACGTTCAATCTCAACGCGATGGCAAGGTGAATTACGTAGCAGGGGGGTATCAGACCCAACTCGGAGCCGAAGTGCACATCATCAGCGCCATCTGTCCGTCCCTCTCACTCCCCCATCTTCTCAATGGCGCGCTGACCTGTTTCTGGTGAGTGCAGACGGCCTCCTCGGCTTTTCAGCCTACACCCTCGCCTACACGATCCCGAAAATCAACGACCCGGTTCGACAGCGTTTGGGGGTCTACGTCTGGACGGGCGTGTTGGTCGTCATGGCGGGAACGCTGATGAACATCTTTGGGGGAATGAAGCAACCTGGATGTGCGTCGTCTTTCTTGCTTGCCACCCTCGCCTTTGTGGTGAGCGGTCCTGCGCTTGCTTGATGTGCTGACGCTTGGATACGGTCTTGCAGATCCTTTCCGTATCTTCTGAGTAGTGGATAGGGGGGGACCTGACAAAATAGAACTGCACAAGATGACATCGCTCGGGGAAGAGAGGTTCACAAACGAGAGTGAGATTGACAAGGAACCATCCCGTCCGCTTTCGAGCTCTGAGCGAGGGACGGAAAGAGCTACTTCTGAATTAGCACTGCACCATAACGGACCCTGCCCGGCAGCCGATTTCGGTTGACGGATATTTGACCTTCTTCTCCTCGAGCCCAACCCTTTCTTCCGTTGCATTCGACCTCGAACTTGCTTTCTGGCTTGATCACCTCGTGCACACCTATCAACGAACACACAGCTTTCCACTGGTGTACCACGTCACCTGTTCCTTGCTCGCCTTGCCGACAACTCGCTCGTCCCCCCTCTTCATCGCCAGCGCGCCCTTCGCTTCTCTCGTTCACTACCGGGTGTACCGGAAGACTATTACGCGACACCGCGGCTACAGCTCTGCCACTTTCAAAAGCCCACGGCGCCCGCTCGACCCGAGCGAAGCTCTGCGGTGGTTAGCTGTTCGCGTGCGGGGGTGCGAACTGCGAAGCTAAAGTCGCCACGACGGGTGTACACAGACGGACCAGAGTCGTACAGAGGGTCACAGTACGCTCCGTTCCACCTCCTTCTGCCGCGATTGGATCGTGTTGCTGGATGCTCGCCAGGAGGTTGTGCGATCGGACCCAGCGGGTGAGAAACAAGATCGGGGTCTAGGGGAGATACAGAGTGGCATCATGACACAGCGAGGCTGTTTCAGGCTCACTGACTATCTATCCCACAGCCGGACTCTGTTACGCGAACGCTACCATGTCCTCGTCTCGTTCTCCTCGACCACCAAACTCCGCCCTCTCTCCTCCACCTCGTCAGGACTCTGGCCCTCCCTCGCCTAGGGTTTCTCCCACTACCGCCATGCCCTTTTCCTTCCCTCCTGCACCTACAAATGGCGGAGCCCCGCCTCCCCCTCCCGGCGCCTCGTCCTCCCGCTTTCAAGCCGCCTTCGCCGCCTATCCATCCGCCGCCTCTCGCCATGTCCCATATGCTTCAATCTCTTCCGTCAATTCGGATTCTTCCTTGCACCTCCTCGCAAGCGGAAGTGCGGACGACGACGAGCTGCCGACTGGGGAAAGAGCGTTCGATGCCATGCAGAGGGAATTGGGGGCACCGGAAGGTGCTCGAGGGTTGGGCTTGATGGATGGCGGGTACGGTGGGCCGAATCGGGGTTTCGGACCGAGCTACTCTCGAGGGATGGAAAGGCTCTACGAAGAACCGGAAGAGTACGATACCGTTCGAGGTCTTCCGCAGGAAAATGGGTACGAGTACGGTCGTGAAGAAGAACCGCCGGTGCCTTTCCAACGGAACGGCTCAGCAGCTCGATTAGCAGCCGCCGCTAACGGGACTACACCTGGTACTGGCCGTCCGGCGTCGATGGATCTCGACAACTCGATGGCGTTCCTCCTCTCCCCACCACCCTCTTTCGACCCGACAACCCCATCCGCGAAGACGTTCGCGGCAGCGGCGGCAAGCGAGACGCCGAGGCCAAGGGAACGAGAACGGACAGCCACGAAGGACCGGATCTTTCCGGCGCCTTTGTTGCTGAAGAGCGACCGAAACTACTCGTACGGCACCGGCAACGGTAACGGAAGCGGCGGAGGTAGTGCAGGGGGTAGCGGGTCTGGTGGACCCTCGAGTCCGGTACTCAGTTTCCCTCCTACCGCACCTCTGTCGTTCCCGCGGCGGCCGTCAGCTGTATCGGGCGGGGGAGGATGGAACGGTTCGGCTAGTCACTCGCCAGGCCAGTCGTTCCAGCGGAGCTGGACCCGAGATAGGGAACGGGAGGGTCCGATGGGACCACCAGAGACGACTCGGACAAATCTCCCTTATCACCGCCGACAGCAGTCCTCCACCTCCTCCCTCTCACACGGCTCTTTTCTTCCTTACAACAACTCTTACTCTTATGAGCCACGGCATGCACTTAATGTCTCTGCGTCAACCTCTACCGCTGTCTCGCCATCCATCGGCTTTGGGCGAAATCCCCAGGCCTTCCCGCCGCCGTCGACCTCATCTTCCGCCGTTCCCTCTGCAGCCGGCCACGGGTCTTCCGCTTCCGTCGCCTCTACCACCTTCACCGGAGTCTCTTCTTCCGAACCACCTATATCGTCACAAGCTCTCATCACTCATGTTCGTGCCCTCCGATCCGCCTCGTCACCCATGGGACTTTCCCAGTCACAAGGTCCGCTTACTCGGTCAGCCACCCCCGCCTACTCGTCACAACATCAGCGCAACCGATCTGCCGGCTCAGCCACCGCAACAGAAGCAGATGAACCACCTCCTGCCTACTCGCTGAATGGGACTCACCTCGCCTCTTTTCGACTGGAAACGGTCGACCTTTCGCACAAGCGAATCGCTGACGTACCTATCGAGGTCGTCTACGAATTGCGGAACGAGGTGGAGAAGCTTGCGCTCGGGTATAATCTGCTCAAGGATTTGCCGCCGCACCTCAATCGTATCGGGAATCGGCTCAAGTACCTGAACGTGAGGGTCAACATGTTGACGACCTTTCCGCAAGTGGTGCGTCTCGCCCTCCTCACAATCTCATAGGCATCGGGCTAATGCTTGCTGTGGCGAACTAGCTGTGCGAGATGCCTTCGCTCGAGATCTTGGATATCAGTCGAAACAAGATTCGGATGCTGCCGAAGACCCCTGGCACACTACTGAACCTCAAGGTGCGTTGCTCACGCCATTGTTAAGCTACCCACCAATACTGACTCGTGTCGGACTCCGTTACAGGTGTTCTCCTGCGCCAAGAACCGCATTAAACGCCTACCCATCTGGTTCACCTTTATGTCCCTCCTCAAAGTCCTCAAAATCGACCACAACCCTCTCGAATGGCCACCTCGAGAAGTCGCCTCCTTCCCTCTCGGCTCTTATGTCCCCGGCTCGCTGGTCCCGCCCCCACCGCAGCCGATGAGCAAACAGGAAGAAGCGGATGAGATGGCGAGGTGGTTGCCGCAGCTGATACGGTGGATGAAAGAGAATAGAGCGTCGGAGATGGAGAGGGAGAGAGTACAGGAGGCGGAGAAGAGAGAGGCGGATAAGAAGGAAGCGGAGAGGAAGCCGGTACCGGGATTGGCTGTCGAGCACAACACGTACGTCGTTCGTAAATTGTTTTCAGATAGTCTTGCTTATAGTAGTCGTGTTTCCAGTGACGACGAGCACGAAGGCGACCGAGATACGGGGATCAGACGGACCGCTAGCGGTCGGCTCGACGACGATGCACCTCGGGCCCGCCGTGCGGGACCACCTCTTCCTTCGATTGACCTCGATGCCGCAGCAGAAGAGGCTCCAACTGCCCTTCCCGACCCGTCTGTGCGACACAGTCGCAATGCCTCTCACACTCTCGCCGCCTCTGCCGCGCCGTCTCCCCGTCCCGCTCTTCGAGCCAAGAAGTCTCTTCCCGACTTGCGCCAGAACCACGCCGACATCCTCGCCGACCGACGAACAGGAACGACCCTCGAGGAAGAGCCGCCCCGACCGGTTGTACCTTCGCTTGAAGGGCCGTTGCGAAGGCTGAAAGCTGAAGGTCATCCCGGTCTGCAGCATTCGGTGTCTGCGAAAGCAGCATTGCCGACGCAAAGTGTATCGGCGACACCGTTAGTTACAACATGCTCACCACCCACAGCGAGCAGTATCGTCCGATCGCAAAGTGCTCGACCACCTGCCGCACCTTCGCCGTCTGCTCCCTTGTCTCGGCAAGACACGGCACCTCAACCCCCGCGTCAGCAACCGCAGCGACCTAGAATTGACCTCGACGCGCCGCCCAAGGGTAAGCGAACCGAGATGGAACGTCCTGTTGCCAGCGAGTACGACCGCAATAGCGGTGCCTACTTCCGTCGTCTCTCGATGCTGCCCGTTTCGACTATCGCCAAAACGGTCCCCGTCGTTCTCCTTCAATTCGCCGACGCGATCCGAGGCATTCTCTTCTCGCTCGCACAGATCTATTCGGCGCTGAGGCAGTTCGTCGTCTTTGCCTCGCAAGACCGACTGCCGGCGCCGGTGGCGAGGTTGATGAGCTCGGCAGATACCAGCATGAGCGCCCTCATCAACGCTCTCGACCGCTTCGACTCTCTCTCGCGACGAGGTACCCCGCCCACGCCCATCGTTCGGGACGTCTTCGCATCTTGCCGAGATAACGTCGTCGTTTTCGGCAAACTCGTCGCGGCTCTCCAGCCGCAACTCAAGGCCTTGACGGCGACGGCCGATGCGAGGTACACCCGGACGCTGCTGCTCATGCTCTATGGGTCCATGGGAGAAATCGCCAACTCGTGGACTACGGTTGCGCCCCTCTTTACCGAAGCCGAAGATCCTGCAGAGACGACCCTCGTTCTTCAGCCGCCCACACCTTCCCCTCAGCTCGAGTCGGCGACGCCTTCCTCTTCCCATGTTCCAGGATCAGCCGCTGGCGGTAGCAACGGATCCAACGGCCCTCGCCTCACGCGACAACGCTCGACAACTCGGAGGCATGCCGGTTCCTTCAGCGTCGAGGACGTACAACTTGGCGCCGTCCTTCCTCCCGCCGAGATACCGCCGGTCCCGGCACTTCCCTTGTCCATGGAGGACGGCGGCCTGTTGGCTTCCACCCCTGGTGTCGAAGCCACTTCCTCGTCGTCCCTACCGTCCCGTCCACCTCTCTCCGCGCGGTCCTCCATCTCCAGTATCGCCACGGGCGCGTCCTTCTTCGCCTCTCGCAACCGAGAGCGGCCCACCTTCAACCTCGCTATGCCGCCTCAGCTCGGCTATGAGGAGATGGCGCAACGCGCCTTCGACCAACCGATTACGCCCGGCGTCCAGGGCTTCATCAACCGCACCAACAATCCTAACGGACCGTCCTATTACGGCCGATGGAACCAGCAGAATCTTGCACTCGGCAGCCTCTCCAACTTCTCCGACTCGCTCGGGCTGAGCGCCTCGTCGAGCGTCATCGCCGTACCCGCCTGGGCAAACGCGGTGGCCAACACCGCACCACCCCTCATGCCCGTAACCACCTCGAACCCCAATGCCTCGTCTGGGCCGTACCGCTCTCACCGCATATCCCGTCCCGTGTCGACCCTCAATGCTGACGAGACCTTCCTGGACCAAGCTGAGTCGACCATGTCGATCGCAGCCGACGTCTACGGAATGCTACTCGACTCATTCGAAGACCCTATCCAGACCGCGGCGTTCCTTACCATCTTGGGCGGTCGGAGGAAGCTTAAGGAGCTGAGTGAGCTGTGCAGGCTTGGCTCGAATGCTACGGCGACGCTGAGGCTGGGGGTTGATAGGATTCGAGGCAGCGATGGGAGAGGAAGGCTTAGGTTTACGATGGAGGATGCGAGGGAGGTCGGAGATTCGGCATTCGAGTATGTGCAGGTACGTTGTCTTTCTTCTGCTCATTCTTCCTCGCACTGTGCCTAGCGCAGTACACGTCTAAGCGCGCTTTTTCTTTCGACCACACCCTGACCTGTTTTTTCCCTGCAGTACGTTATCCGAACTGCCAAGCTCATCAGAACCATCTCGCAAGACCTCGCCTTCCCTCAACAAGTCCGAGACGCAGTCGGCCAACTGACCCTCGGCACACGGGAATTCGCCCGGCTCCTCTCGCACGGTCACACGAGTTTCCGACCTCTCCAAACGCAGGGAACCGGAGTCGGGCGAATCTTGGGGGGTAGTTTGGGGTCTGCCTCGGACGGGTTTGGGGAGTTGGCAGAAGTTAGGTCGAGGGACTTTGCGACGGCGGTTTAAGCGCTGCGGTTAGCCATTTGCTGTAAGGGAAACCCAGTCAGCCGGTGTTTTACTCCTTTTCACCTCGAGTCTCTGCCGCGCGCGTTCGGTGGGGTACGATCGAGAGGTCGTCGTCCGTTGCAGTCTTAATCTGAGAATCACGTACGGTGTTCGGGAAGGGAAATGCAAGAGGGGTCCGTGGAGAGATGGGACTCTGACGAGAGAAGGGAAAAGGGGGATCGAAAGAGATGAACCTTCTCCGTCCTGTCGTGAACCTCGACTCGCTCTGATCGGGTGCTACTGCTTCTTCCGGCCTCAGTAAGGGTACTCGGCACGCCTTCCGGTCGTCTACTAGCTCTCCCAGGCAGTCGTCGCTGTTGTTCAAGTCGAGATCAACATCCGCTCAGCCCCTCTTCGACATCTCTAAAAAACTCAGCAGGACGCGTAGGAACGCATCGCAGACGTAGAGACGGAGCATCTGAGTATCTGGGCTGGCTGCCGGTACGTTCTTCTGTGCTTATCGGTTCACCACCTTCTTCCGAGACTGCTGAACGGGGTCCGAGCGAATTGAGCCCGTTCAGCTTGACCAGATCGAGCCGAGGACCGGTCAGACTACTATGCGGCACTCTGGACGCGGGCTCGGCCGGGTGGATAGCAGCACGCGGTCGCAGATGGATGTGCAAGAATAGCGAAAACATGGGCAGCCCATACTCGCATAGCTGCTCGAGGACCGCGGCTGTTGATCTAAACTGACTTCGGCTCACCACTACCGTATGCAGGCGCACTCTCTACCTCCCCGGCCCTGAACAGCAGCATTGGCGCCGCGTCCTTTCCCCCTCGACCCCCTTCCTTCCCCTTGCCTTCTCAACTCCGACTCTGCGCATTCTCGCCCGCGGCCACCATCAGTCGAATGGGAGACAACATTCTGCCCGTCTCAGGAGACGGACCTATCTTCGTCCGCGCCCTGTACGACTACCAAGCCGCCGACGGCTCCTCCCTTTCTTTCCGACAGAACGACATCCTCGAAATTCTCTCAACCCTTGAGAGCGGCTGGTGGGATGGTGTTGCTCTCTCTAGCGGTACGCGAGGCTGGCTGCCTAGCAATTACGTCTCGAGGGTCAGTGAGGAAGAGGCGCAGATGGCGGTGGGAGGATTGGCAGATCTGCGAAGAGGCAGCGTGGCGTCTCTGCTGTCGAGTGCAGGCGGTGGGTCAGACGAGGCTCAGTACGCAGCAGGGTTAGTTGGAGATGTGGCGGGGATGAGCCTGAGTCGCGACCCCTCCTTCACCGACTTAATGGTCACTGCCGACGACGACCTCACTTCCTTCTCTGCGGGCGGCGATATCTTCAGCGAGATTGCCGCTGCTGCCCAAGCCGAGTCAACAGCCGAGTCAACAGCCGAGTCAACAGCCGACTCCAACCCCCAACCCCATCACGCCCCTTCCTCCTCTTTCACCTTTCCTTCCCGCCCGGCCGCCCGACAAACCGATCAGCAAGTCGCCACCGGCTCTTTCCCTGGTCTTCCGGCAGCAGCAGCGAGCTTCGGCGTCGATGGTACCGTAGAGGACGAAGACGCCGAGTTCTACTGGGTCCCAAAGATGACGACTGGAGGGCAGCTGTTCTACTACAACACTCGAACAGGCGAGACGTCGCGGGATATGCCCATCGATGGCAAGGGAGATGGGGTACGGATCGATCGTAGCGAATTCAGCACGGAAGATGGGGAGGCGGCACCACCCATTGCTGCTGCTCCCCCTCCTTTAGCTGATGGCCAGGAGGGGGAATGGAGCGAGCGGGTCACGGCGGACGGGCAGAGCGTCTACTACGTCAACCTGCGGACGGGAGAGCAGATTTGGGATCCGCCAAGAGGAGCTGGTCCTATGGCTGGCTCAAGACGCGGCAGTCTCGCTCGGGCGCTTTCTCCTGCTGGCTCGACCTGGACGGAGCGAGCGCCCCGACCGCAGCCGATCGACATCGTTGAGGAGGAAGGGCAAGATGGCGAGGATCTGAAGCGGGCTAGCATGTACAGTGACGATTCGGCGCTCGACATGGCGTTTGCGGGTTCGGCACGGCGAGAACGGCGAGCGAGCGTTGACGTCGACGCTACGCCTGTCAAGGCCGACAGTGGGCTTGTAGGACGACCAGTCGCCTCTCGTCGACCGCCACCCCAGCGAAAGATGACTTCAACTGTCGATTTGCTGGGTCCGCCGCCTCCGCCTTTGATCGCAGATCTTGAGGAGATTGCGAGCAGGTCAATGCAGGAGCTCATACAGGCTGTCGGGCTGGCAGGGGTAGCAGGAGGGGGCAGTCGGAATCATGCCGCTGAGCGAGATCGCCTTGCTCAGCTCGGAAACGACGTCGTCCAATCTCTCCGCCTAGTCCTCCAATCTTCTGGCGTTCTCGAGCATCCCGTCCTTGTCTCTCCTTTTTCGACTTCCGCCTCGCCCGCCAACGAAATCACCGGTCCTTTCTCGCACTTCTCCCCGCTGTCCCACTCCGCTCAAGCCGACCTTCGGCCCTTCTCCCGCCGACTCATATCTACCCTTTCCAAGCTCACCTTTTCCCTTCGCGCAATGTGGGGCCTCTTGGAAACTACTCCCGAAGATCAGCTCGTCGAGGAGGACGAAACGCCTGCGGATCCGGAAGAAATTCTCCGTCGCGCTCAGGCTCGACAACAGGCCATTGTCGAGCGAAAAGCGATAAAGGAGTTCCGCTTCGAGCACGAGACGAAACTTCGCAGTGAGGTCATGCAGGGAACGCGGGACGTGAGCGATCAGGTTCTCACCTTCTTGCAGCATTTCCAGCGGGTCGTCGCCTCTGTCTCTGCGTCGGAAGGGCAACTTCCAATCCCTCTTAATCAGCTCCGAGCACCGAAGGCGACTCAAGGGAGCTTGCGGACGAATGCGGCGGCATTACTCCTGCCGGGCGGAGGATTCGGCGGTAACTGGCGAGGCAACGGTTACGTTTCGCTTCCGACGCCGCATTCTAGCCCGAATGCCTCCGCTTGCGCAGATCACGAGAAGCTGGCCTACGCTTGGCCGAGCAAGCCCATCTCGAGGGAGGTCGGTGAGGAGATCGCCCGGTCGAGCGATGGCTTGGTGGCGGAGGCGGAACAGCTCGCCATCACCGCTGGAGCAGACGAGGTGGATGTTAGCGCGGTGTTTGAGCGGGCAACTGCCGTGCAGGATCAGCTGAGCGCTTTCATCGCTCAGGTTGAGGAGGTTGACGTCGCCGCCGGTGTCGACTTTCAGCTTCCCCGAGGGGAAGAGTCTCGGGCGCCTTCTCGACCAGATTCGATGGCTCCTTCGACGACAACAACGAGCGAGAATACGACGGGGGAGGCGGACGATGATCGGGCCGCCAGGTACAAGGCGAGCGTGCTCAAGGCCAAGCCGCTGCTCGCAGAATTTGAAGCACGCAAACAGGCGCTTTACGACCTCGCACCTCGACTCGTTCTCGTCCTACAGAACGCACTCGTCTCGTCCCCTTCATCGCCTTCTTTCGCTGGTCAACCTGCCGATAATTCTCCTCTCGCCTTCCTTCCCAGCCCGGCCTCCTCACCATCGCTCGATTCTTCTGTCCTTCGCAACCTCGTAGACGATCTCGTAACAGCATCTCCATCCCTCTGCACTACGCTCACCTCCCTCGTCGCCATCGCCGAAGTGCAAGCTAGTGCTCCTCGCAACCTCCGCACCCACTCCCTCGCATTCCGCACCAGCCTGTTCATCCCTCCCGCAGCTCCCAGCATCCCCCCGTCTTCCGACAGCGGACATGGCCACTCTTCTTCGCAACGCATGTCTGTCACCCGCTCTAGCCAAAGTCAAGACTCGACCTTCCGAAGTTACCGGTCCAGCACCGACAGCGACTTCTTCTTCTCCGGCAGCGTGTCCCGCAACGTCAACGGAGGCACCGGACCCGCCGCATCGTCTTCGACCTCCCTCAACGGATCCGGATCAGTAGGTGGCGGCACTATACGCAGCCAGTCTTCGTCATCCGGCGCGCCGGCTTCAAGTGCTCGAGGGCCGGTTCCGTTCGGCTCCGTCTCAAATGCGCCAAATAGCAGCGCTGAGATGCTCGGCGGCGGAGGCTCGGCTGCGTCGACGGGTCTTCCCCCAGGATGGGACAACAGGAGAAGGGGCAGCGTGGCAACTACACAGACGAGTTCGAGCGCAGGAACGGCAAACCCCAGCTTGACGAGCGTTCATGAGTTGCCTGAATCCTATTCGTCTACTTGTACGTGCTTCGCATTCCCTTTCTGTCGTTCTTCATGCTCACTCGCATATTCTTCCCCGTGCAGTGTCACCTTCCCGGTCTTCCAGCAAGAACATTCAGAAGCTGCTGGGCGAAGTTCCCGTACTCGAGCACGGGATCTACGAGCCTGCCAAACCGTGGTATCTCGACCGAGATTGGGCCGACGATGAACTGTCTTTCACGATGGAGAACACGATCAAGGGAGGTACACTGAGAGGGCTGGTCATCGCTGCAACTAGTCACGAAGGACGGGGTGCGTTCTCTGTCTATCGTGCACTCCCGAACCGTACTCAACGTTTTCTCCCTGTCCAGTCGATTCCTCCTACCTCTCCGCTTTCCTCATGACCTATCGCACTTTCTGCACATCTTCCCAGCTGCTCGACCAGCTCATCGACCGGTATCTCGTGCCCGAACCGGAAGAGCTGGACGGCGAGCAGTACAAGGAGTGGGACAGCAAAAAGCTGAAGCCGATCCGGGCTCGGTATGCTGCTTGTCTTCCTTCTCCTCTCCTAAACTTGCTGACGTTGCCTGCATTCTGGTAGCGTTACCAACTTCCTCAAGGCGTGGGTACGCGAATACATGGATCACGAGGATCTCGACCCGCAGTTACTGCAGCGCATTCGAGAATTCGCACTCAACACCATGACGGAACGGGGGCAGTCGCTTCAGATCTGTAAGAGCGTCGACGAGCGGGCAAGTCTTCCATTCGCTCGTTCCCTGTCGCGGCCGACCAGCTCTGACCATAGTCAATCCGCAGCTACAAGGCGCGGCCCCTCGAACCGTCGGCAACCTCGCCCCTGGCGCTCTCCCGCAGCCTATTCTGCCCCGTAACCTCAAGAAGTTCAAACTGACCGACCTTGAACCGCTCGAAGTCGCTCGACAACTCACCATCATGGACAGCCGACTATTCCAGCGCATCACGCCGCAGGAGTGCTTGAGCAAGGCTTGGCCGAAGGAGTTTGGGAATGAAGCTCCGAATATTTCCGCCATGATTGACATGTCGAACGCTGTATGCCTGGACCTCTCTTACCCCTCGGCCGAACTAGGCTGACTTTCCGACTGGCACAGGTCACGCGGTGGGTCACCGAGACGATTCTTGCACAAGAAGACCTCAAGAAGCGTGCAAACATAGTCAAGCACGTCGTTGCCATCGCTGAAGTCAGCTCTCCTGCAATTGCGCCGCTGTTTTCGTAGCGAGGCTTACTTTCTCTCCTGCAGAGCTGCCTCTCGCTCAACAACTTCTCTACTCTGATCCACATCATCGCCGGTCTAAACTCGACGCCCATCCACCGTCTGCGGCGGACGTGGGAATCAGTCAACCAGAAGGCGATGATCTCGCTCGGCATGCTCAACAACATCATGCGACCCGACAAGAATTACAAAGAGTATCGCGAGGTACTGCGCAAAGCGGCGCCGCCTTGTGTTCCCTTCCTCGGTGCGTTGACTGCTGTTCCTTCCCTCCCTCTCACACCCGTCCTCGTGTTCTTGCCTTGTTGTCCGTGAGACTGGTGCTGACTCGCGCTCTGATCCATTCCGTCCTTTCCTCCTGCTCTCGCTCCCCGGCTACCCGACTGCTGTCGTTGCCCTCGCGGCATTCCTTCTCTTTTTTTAGGCGTCTACCTCACTGACTGGACATTCATCGGGGACGGGAACCCCGACTTGCTGCGTGAGAAGCCTCACCAAATCAACTTCCACAAGCGCAGTAAAGCTTCTGAGCTCATCCTCCAGATCAAGCTCAACCAGACGACCTCGTACAATCTGCAGCAGGTCACCCCACTGGCCAAGTGGCTGCAAACGGCGCTGTTCCCAGCTCAGGTTCACCAGGATGCCGAGAGTCACCTCTACAACATCTCGCTCGCACTCGAGCCGAGGGAGCGGTGCGTTTTTCTCGATCTGCCCTCGTACCGGTGTCGAGCTGACCCTTGCCCTGCTCACTACCTTCTGCAGGGACGACGAGAAGATTGCCCGACTTCTCAGCGAATCTGGCTTCTTGTGAATAGTTCATCGCGCAGCGGAAGTTCGGTCTTTTCCCATCCCCTTTCGATTGTTCGCCGGAAGTAAGGTTGTATTATCCTCCTCTTCTTTCGTCTCACCTCGCTGTTCGCTTCGTACTGTATTTCTGTTCTGTTCTTGGAGTGATTGGTCTTTTTCTCGTCTCGTCTTCGCGAATACCTCTTCCTCCGACTTCTGGTCGTCTTCGTCTTTCCGCCATAGTCTTCGTATTCACGCCCGCAATCCATGTGTTTATCGGCTACTACCGCAGCTTCACGAGCCTCTCTGGGCTGCAAAGCACGCTTCATCTCGAAACGCCTTTTCCGAACTGCCTTTTCCCTTTTTCTCACTCAGCTTTCGAGCTCCCTTGCTTCGTGCGCGCTGCCTGATTAGCAGCAGCGAGGTCGTCGTAGCGATAGGTTAGCTCCCGCAAACCATCGGGGCCAGCGTCTGGAGGCGGCGCTGCTGGACGAGGGGTCCACGAGTTTCGGTTGCTCTTTGCAGGCGGAGCTGAGCAGGACTGACCGCAGACTTATGGCCAGCATTCAAACTTACCTACAGAGGCGACAGGGAGATCATACCTGCTGGGCCATTCAGAATCAGCACTGCGAGCAGAGGGGAGGGCAAGAAAAAGCAGCGCGCCTTCTTTATTCTTGACAAGCGTCCTAGCCCAGGTTCACAAGTGACGAGAAGACGATGCTCCCTGTTTACCAGAGTGTCGTGTGAGCTCTATCCTCGCGGTTTGCCAGCAAGCCCTTTGACCAGTCGGACATTTCGATTTCGGAGTCGGTCGAAGCGAGTTTTGAGTTGATCGCTCTTGCGGAATTGGCCTGCGTAAGGTAGTAGACATCTCGCGCGCTGTGGGTCAAGTGGAGGTCTGAGGGTCCTAGAGTATGTGACTTGGTTCGAGAGGGAGGTCATACTATCGGAAAAAAAGAAAAATGGGACTCTCACCATGCAGCTGGCACGTGGCGCCTCACCGGCACGCCAAGGCGGGACAATTCCGCTGCCTCGCGGTATCCAAGTGTACACTCGGAAGCCAAGAACGACTGCGTGCGTGCAGAAAATGAACGCCTCTCCACCGACAGTCATGGAAAAACAGCGCACTTTTAACCCGCGATGTTCTGCTTCTACAGCATACGCGTGCGTGTAGACCAGGCACAGTGGATGCCATGACCGATCAAGGTGAACGCACGAGAGCGGGTAGGTGCACCCACGCAAGAAAGAGCGTTCAAAACAAAGAAGTGAATGGTAGAACAAAGACAGCACCAGACCAGTGTGACCGCCCATACGTGCTAGCACAGAGTATTCCCAGGTATACCCTCCCTGAAGTATGTGTAGCGGAGGGATTGAGCGAACAAACGCCAGACTCCGGGTTGAGAAGGTCAACGAGGAAAAGAACATGCTCTGACTTTGCAGTCATGGTAGATAAGGATGACGAGCTGGCTCGAGGGCAGCGCGGAGACTCTTAAGCTAGCTTGAGAGCCGCTACATTGACTAGGGACCTCCTCCTCATCTCGAAACAAACTGCTAGATTTCCGTCCGGATCGCTGAGCGAGTCCTGCGGCAGGGGGACTGCCAATTACACACGCCTACACGCGACAGGAAGCACTATAGGAGCAGTGTGAGAGGAGGGAGGGAACAACATCCTCAGCGCGTGTGGCAAACTAAACGATGAAAACGAAGAGCAGAGCAGGAAACCCACTGATTAGCCAGAAGGTGAGAATCTCCCCTGGATTGCTGGGTCACATCATGGAGCCCGAATAAGACTGCACGGACAACCGAGACGTACTGCGCAAAGCGGCGGCGCCTTGTGTGCCCTTCTTCGGTCGGTCGACTGCTTTTCCTTCCCTCCCTGTCACACCCGTCCTCGTTTTCTTGCCTTGTTGTCCGTGAGACTGGTGCTGACTCGCGCTCTGATCCATTCCGTCCTTTCCTCCTGCTCTCGCTCCCCGGCTACCCGACTGCTGTCGTTGCCCTCGCGGCATTCCTTCTCTTTTTTTAGGCGTCTACCTCACTGACTGGACATTCATCGGGGACGGGAACCCCGACTTGCTGCGTGAGAAGCCTCACCAAATCAACTTCCACAAGCGCAGTAAAGCTTCTGAGCTCATCCTCCAGATCAAGCTCAACCAGACGACCTCGTACAATCTGCAGCAGGTCACCCCACTGGCCAAGTGGCTGCAAACGGCGCTGTTCCCAGCTCAGGTTCACCAGGATGCCGAGAGTCACCTCTACAACATCTCGCTCGCACTCGAGCCGAGGGAGCGGTGCGTTTTTCTCGATCTGCCCTCGTACCGGTGTCGAGCTGACCCTTGCCCTGCTCACTACCTTCTGCAGGGACGACGAGAAGATTGCCCGACTTCTCAGCGAATCTGGCTTCTTGTGAATATTCATCGCGCAGCGGAAGTTCGGTCTTTTCCCATCCCCTTTCGATTGTTCGCCGGAAGTAAGGTTGTATTATCCTCCTCTTCTTTCGTCTCACCTCGCTGTTCGCTTCGTACTGTATTTCTGTTCTGTTCTTGGAGTGATTGGTCTTTTTCTCGTCTCGTCTTCGCGAATACCTCTTCCTCCGACTTCTGGTCGTCTTCGTCTTTCCGCCATAGTCTTCGTATTCACGCCCGCAATCCATGTGTTTATCGGCTACTACCGCAGCTTCACGAGCCTCTCTGGGCTGCAAAGCACGCTTCATCTCGAAACGCCTTTTCCGAACTGCCTTTTCCCTTTTTCTCACTCAGCTTTCGAGCTCCCTTGCTTCGTGCGCGCTGCCTGATTAGCAGCAGCGAGGTCGTCGTAGCGATAGGTTAGCTCCCGCAAACCATCGGGGCCAGCGTCTGGAGGCGGCGCTGCTGGACGAGGGGTCCACGAGTTTCGGTTGCTCTTTGCAGGCGCTGAGCAGGACTGACCGCAGACTTATGGCCAGCATTCAAACTTACCTACAGAGGCGACAGGGAGATCATACCTGCTGGGCCATTCAGAATCAGCACTGCGAGCAGAGGGGAGGGCAAGAAAAAGCAGCGCGCCTTCTTTATTCTTGACAAGCGTCCTAGCCCAGGTTCACAAGTGACGAGAAGACGATGCTCCCTGTTTACCAGAGTGTCGTGTGAGCTCTATCCTCGCGGTTTGCCAGCAAGCCCTTTGACCAGTCGGACATTTCGATTTCGGAGTCGGTCGAAGCGAGTTTTGAGTTGATCGCTCTTGCGGAATTGGCCTGCGTAAGGTAGTAGACATCTCGCGCGCTGTGGGTCAAGTGGAGGTCTGAGGGTCCTAGAGTATGTGACTTGGTTCGAGAGGGAGGTCATACTATCGGAAAAAAAGAAAAATGGGACTCTCACCATGCAGCTGGCACGTGGCGCCTCACCGGCACGCCAAGGCGGGACAATTCCGCTGCCTCGCGGTATCCAAGTGTACACTCGGAAGCCAAGAACGACTGCGTGCGTGCAGAAAATGAACGCCTCTCCACCGACAGTCATGGAAAAACAGCGCACTTTTAACCCGCGATGTTCTGCTTCTACAGCATACGCGTGCGTGTAGACCAGGCACAGTGGATGCCATGACCGATCAAGGTGAACGCACGAGAGCGGGTAGGTGCACCCACGCAAGAAAGAGCGTTCAAAACAAAGAAGTGAATGGTAGAACAAAGACAGCACCAGACCAGTGTGACCGCCCATACGTGCTAGCACAGAGTATTCCCAGGTATACCCTCCCTGAAGTATGTGTAGCGGAGGGATTGAGCGAACAAACGCCAGACTCCGGGTTGAGAAGGTCAACGAGGGGGAAAAGAACATGCTCTGACTTTGCAGTCATGGTAGATAAGGATGACGAGCTGGCTCGAGGGCAGCGCGGAGACTCTTAAGCTAGCTTGAGAGCCGCTACATTGACTAGGGACCTCCTCCTCATCTCGAAACAAACTGCTAGATTTCCGTCCGGATCGCTGAGCGAGTCCTGCGGCAGGGGGACTGCCAATTACACACGCCTACACGCGACAGGAAGCACTATAGGAGCAGTGTGAGAGGAGGGAGGGAACAACATCCTCAGCGCGTGTGGCAAACTAAACGATGAAAACGAAGAGCAGAGCAGGAAACCCACTGATTAGCCAGAAGGTGAGAATCTCCCCTGGATTGCTGGGTCACATCATGGAGCCCGAATAAGACTGCACGGACAACCGAGACGTACTGCGCAAAGCGGCGGCGCCTTGTGTGCCCTTCTTCGGTCGGTCGACTGCTTTTCCTTCCCTCCCTGTCACACCCGTCCTCGTTTTCTTGCCTTGTTGTCCGTGAGACTGGTGCTGACTCGCGCTCTGATCCATTCCGTCCTTTCCTCCTGCTCTCGCTCCCCGGCTACCCGACTGCTGTCGTTGCCCTCGCGGCATTCCTTCTCTTTTTTTAGGCGTCTACCTCACTGACTGGACATTCATCGGGGACGGGAACCCCGACTTGCTGCGTGAGAAGCCTCACCAAATCAACTTCCACAAGCGCAGTAAAGCTTCTGAGCTCATCCTCCAGATCAAGCTCAACCAGACGACCTCGTACAATCTGCAGCAGGTCACCCCACTGGCCAAGTGGCTGCAAACGGCGGCGGAATCTGTCAAGAGGCGCGATACTAGGCGCCGGTTCCAACGAATCCACAACGTACAACCTTACAAATAGCTTGCCAGCTCTTGCCCCTTGACCTGTTTAATCCGGCGCCCTCTTCCCCTTCTCCCCCCTGACCTGCGGTAACTCCTCCAACCCATCCCTAGCTTCCGTATCTCGAGCGTCCCGGATCGCGTACAAGATCCCACCGGCCAAGGTGAGAGCTACACCGATGAAGTTCAGAGGGGAGAGGCGGAGACCGAAGGCAACGAGGGAGGTGAGAATGGTAGTGGCTTGGGCGGCGTGGGCTGTAATCGACACCATCAGCTCATGTCTTCGAGTACGAGAGGAAGGCCAGAAAGCGAGAGCAAAGGGACGCGAGACAAGGCAGAGAAAGGCGTACTCGTCACGGCCAAAGCCGGTGGTCTCGTCTTCTTCTCGGCCAAAAGGCCTAACGGCACCAACGCAAAGCTCAACACGCCATTCAACGCAATCTCAACCAAATGTACTTTGGTACAGTCTCCGCTTTTGACAAAGCGGTAGAACCGTGCGACCTCGCCATTGGCGATGGCGAAGAGGGCGCAATGCGCCATGCTTAGCGGGCTGAGGCGGGCGAGGATGTCGATCGGGGAGAGGTTGAGGCGGGAAGTGAGAAAGTTGGTGATGATGAGGGACTCGGCCGAGAGGAGGACGGCGGAGAGGAGGAGAAGGAGGGAACCGGTAGATGTGAAGGACTCGCGGTGAGAGGTAAAGGATGCGCCGAGGAGGATCAGGAGAAGCGTTGCGGAAGTTTGCAGGGTTGATTGTGTCTTGAAGAAGGTGACCGAAAGGAGTAAAGTGAGAATGGGAGAACAGGCGCGCAGGGAAACGTGGAACTGTGAGAGACGGAGGTCAGTCTGCGCTGGAACTACAATGTATGCAAGCTACACACAGGTACAGGGACTAGCCTTAGCGCCAGATTTGACGCCAGAATCTCGAGCGAGAATACCAGAGAGCACAGGAGTAACACTCGATCATGCCTCTTTGGCACCCTGGTTCGCCTGTACGCGCCTATTCGCTCCCCGAGGATCGTTCCCAGCGTAGCGCAGAGCATTTGCCACGCCGTAAGGGCATAGGTGAGACCATGGAAGAAACCCCGGAGAAGGGCTTTGTTGGAGATGACGGCGGAAACGGAGACGAGGAAAAAGGCGAGAAGCGAAGGGTGGGTCGAGCGGACGAGGGTGATATAAAATGCGGGGGAGGTGGCGAGGGTGGCTACATGTATGAGAGGCTTGGAAAGTCGGCGAGCAACGGTAGGCTGTACAGGCTGAGGTGCAGGGAAAGGACTGGTGATTCGGCGAGCGAGGAGCGGCTGGGGAGGGGTTTCGAAGGGCGGGGACGGGGAAGGTGCACGACTGGTGGTCGTCGACGACGCAGGCGAGATGCGTATACGGGTGGCAGAGGTGGACCGGGCCAGAGGTTGAGACGAGAGAGGCGGCGCCGAGGTGAGGAGGTCGCCTGCGCTCCAGCGCTTGTATGATACTGTAGGCGCGTCCAGCGTCCCGAGTGTTGCGGCGTCCATTCCGCCTGCGTCCTAACCGACGTCGTTCGAGTATGACCGCGCCAACCGGTTGCAAGTGGAGCTCCAGGAAAGTCGCGTCGTGCAGAAGCCGTCGAACTCGTCTGGGACACTCGAGACTGAGCTCGTCAAGTTGCCAGAATGCACTGGCCTTAGGCAGCCGTGCTTTTGTTCCGCCGGTTGGGTAGTTTGTGACAAGTGGGGAATAGCTGAGCTTGATGAGCTGAGGGAGGCGGCGAGGTGGATCACCTTCATCTACACTCTACCTCGCTTGGTGTGCGTGTTTGACTAGCCTAGCTTGATCAGCAAGCTTCACTATGGCTCCTTCAACCCTCGCAAAAGAATCCCTCAAGCGCAAACGCACTCAGCAGGACGACGGATCCGACCAGCAAGGAGACGCCAACACGGCCGCCAAGGTAGTCCCGTACAAGCAGAGGGTCCTTGTCTCGTGCTCGAGGGGTATCTCGCAGAGGCAGAGGCACCTCATGAGCGACCTTCTCGCCTTGATGCCCCATGCCAAGAAGGGTCAGTCTGCTCCCCGCTTGTCCTCGCCTTCGTGCGGGTCAGCCAGGCCTCCGGGCGCTGTGCTGGCACATACTCTAGCCTGCTACTACGTTCTGACCCGCTTGTCGTCTTCCGCAGAAACGAAACTCGAGGACAAGCACAACATGGTTTCCCTGAACGAACTGTGCTACCTCAACAACTGCAACAACGCCCTCTTCTTCGAAGCTCGCCGACAGCACAACGACCTCTACCTCTGGGCCGCCAAGTCGCCCAACGGTCCCTCGATTCGCTTCCACGTCCTCAATCTCCACACCATGGACGAGATGAAGATGACGGGCAACTGCTTGAAGGGCAGTCGACCAATCGTTGTCTTTGACAAGCAGTTCGACGATCAGCCGCATCTGAAGGTCATCAAGGAGGTGCTCACCCACGTTTGTCCCTCCTGTTCCTCCTTTCCTTTGCGAAGATCCTCACCCTTTTCTCTCTGGCAGATCTTTGCGGTCCCGAAAACCGCACGACGAGCAAAGCCTTTCGTCGACCACGTTATCAACTTCTCCATCGCCGATGGTAAGATATGGTTCCGCAACTACCAGGTTCGTCGTGTTCCGTTTCTCTTTCGACATTAATGCCAGATGGAACCACACTCTGATTCTCGTCTCTCTTCAGATCCTCGACACCCCCTCTGCCGACGCCATCTCCTCCACTTCCTCCTCGACCCCCGCCGCACTCACCGATGCCCAAGCCAAGAAGCTCGCCATGAAAGAAGGCGCACCTCACCTCTCCCTCTCTGAAGTCGGGCCCCGTTTCGTCTTGAACCCGGTCAAGATTTTCGAGGGCAGTTTCAACGGAGCGTGCTTGTACGAGAACAAGGGTGCGTCACCCTTCATTACGTCCCATTTATCCGCGTTTCCTTCTCGACTTACCCAATTTTTTCTTTTTCTTTTTCTTTTTTCTGTTGGGCAGAATTCATCCCGTCCTCCGCTCGTCACGCCTCGACCAAACTCGCTCGCGCTGTCAAGTACCGCGGTCGCAAAGAGCAGCAGGAGCAGCGCCAGGCCAGGCGCGAGGAGATGCAGCCGGGAACGAGGGAGAACCCGCTCGAGACCAGGAGGGTGTTTGCCTAAGCGGAGGCGTAGCTGGCGAGGGGGTGTGTGCAAGTCGTGGTGGTGTTGTAAGACTAGTCTATACCAGGCTATGCTGGCCTGGTACAGCGGAGAAAAGTGGCTGCTCGGACACGGAAACAAGCTGACGGCGTAAGAATTCAGTTCGTTGGGTTTGACCTTCTTGTTTCTCTCGATCGGATTACTGTTCCTCGTACTACCGCAGCTCCCCTTCGGCACTGCCTGTGCAGCATAGACCTCGTTTCTTTGCACCAGGGTGTTACCGGCATGAAGGTCGGCGGTGAACGCAAGCTCCGCATTCCGGCAGCAATGGCATATGGTCGTCCATCGATTTGCTTACGGCCTACTACCTCGGTACGCTCTCAGACGATGCTGAAGATCAACCTTTGCTCCTCAAAAGTTGCCTGGGATCCCGGCCAGTTCGGTGTTCAACTTTGATGTCAAGGCTAAGGTGCGCCCTTTTCTCCGCTGTCTTCGCGGTAGCCATATACTCAGCGTAGCTTGCGTACCCTGCACAGCTCGTCTCGCTCAAGATCTCAAGAGTCAGCTGACTACGACACAGGCGTCGACGACGGATTGTCGCAGGTCTTCCTCTACCAGCGCGCCTTGCTCACATGAGCCGTCGTCCTGCGTGACTGCCTCATACATCAGGTCTGCGTAGTCGAATCCTAGTGCGTATATATTTGGCCGACACCGCTCGACAAAGGGCAAGATGTCGAGGAGGAACGCGATCGGGACTGCTGGTACTTCCGGAGCGGGAACGCAGTCGGATGCGATCAGGCTCTTGAGGCGGTGACGGCAACTGGTGCCAGGGCCAGCGAGGAGCGGAAGTAGACTGTTGTCGAGGTGGACGCGGCTGAGATGAATGGCGGTGAGGTTGCTGAACAGGTGAAGGCCTAGCGGGACGTCGACGGACGGGGGTTCGGCAAAGTACCACGTTGGAGGGGTCCACTCGCCGTCTTTCGTACGCAACGCATTCAGCCCTGATCGCTGGGAAGACGATCCGGAACCATACGAGTGAACTGTGATTCAGGATTACAACAACGAGAGCAGCTGAGAAGCAGGCTTACCTCCTCGACCCGCCCCAAAAAAGGCATGCGCCCGTCCTGTCTTTGCCAACCCAAAAGGGTTCATCTTACGCCGGTAGGCCTTGCTCCAGCTTTTTGCTTCTGTCACGCTTGACAAGATGGGCGCGCGGTAAAGCACTGGAAGGAGAAGTCGGTAGAAGCGCCGATTTTGACCGCATGAGGCCCGCCAGTCTAGCTTGCGCCGCAAGGCTGACAGATCTCAGGCCAGTCTGGTCCCATGGCGAGACGGATACTTCTGTCGAAGGCGTTCGCTGATGTTCGAGGAGTATCCTGCGAAGCATTGAAAGTGAGCACGCTAAGGCGGGAGTACCTGTGTTGGCGTACCCGCGATCTCTGAGATCAGCTCATCTGGCAGCTCGTCCATGGCGAAAGGCCGTGAGGGCGAGGCAGCGCGATGAGGTCGTCAGATGAGGAGGATGAAGGCAAGCAAAGCAGGCAATCCAGCGCAGAGCACTCGCGTACGGGCGCCTATGGCAATGCGTTCACTGAGCAGTAGCTTGCAGTAGGCGCCTCATGCAAGTATGCTGAAGGAGCATGACACGAAGCAGCTGACACGGATCCAACCTCGAAAAAAAGCGACAAGGATGCGGATAAGACGACTCAGTTGACGGCATACAGGTGCCACAGGCCTTCCGGCTCCCAAGACTTTGACGAGCGGAGCCGCTTGTGCATTTTGGTGCGATAGAAGCTACAACAGCGTAGCCAAGTGATCCCGCTCCGTCTCCCTCGATGTCTTCTCGTCTGCTCAACGCGCACTGCTTTACTTGAGCGAAACGAGCTGCGGTAGTAATCGAAGTCAGCGCTGAACATCGTGGAGACAAAGGCGGGAGAAGGCTTGCCTTGACATCGAAGTTGAGCACCGAGTTAGCGGGAATTCCAGGCAACTTTCGAGGAGCAAAGGTCGATTGTCAGCGTAGTCCGAGCGTGACGAGGTACTGGGCCGTAAGCAAACCTTCTGTTTCCCATATGCGAGCGCTGCCGGAATGCGGAGCTTGCGTTCACCGCCGACCTTCATGCCGGCAACACCCTGCAAAGAAGGGAAAACAAAAAACCCCGCAGTCAGTATCCGGGTTTCAAGGACACAGAGGCTTGGATCGAGAAATGTAGCGTACGAGATCCCATCCCTTGATGACCTGACCGCGACCGAGGTTGAAGTTGAGAGGTGCGCCCTTGGTGTTCGAGTCGAAGACTACGTGCAGAACCGCTCCGAGTCAGTCATCCGTCTCAGCCAACAGAGAGACTATGCGCACCCTTGCCGTTGTCAAGCTTGCCAATGTAGCGCATGCCAACCTTGGAACCCGACTTGGCCGCCGGACCAGTCCCTTCCTTCGCATCAGTAACCTCCAAACCGCCCGCAAGAACCTGAGTCTTGGACCCAGCCGCCTTCTTCGGTGCCTCGGCCTTCTTCTCCTCCTTCTTGGGAGTCGGTGCATCGGCCTTCTTCTTCTCCGCGACCGCCGCCGGGGCAACCGCCTCGCCCGTCTCGCCCTTTTGCTTCTTGGCCATCTTCTTCTTCTGGTTCTTGCTCAGGCCAGCAAGGTCGGCAGCAGAGACAATCGAGTCGTCGGCGGCCGAAGCGTCTTCGATAGCAGCGCGCTTCTTGGACCTGCGATGACAAGCATAAACATATGACCCAGAAGGTGGAAAAAGAGAACAGGAACAAACGCCTTGGGCTTCTCCTCCAAGAGCTCCTGGATACGGTCTGCACCGTCCTCCATGGACTCGTCGTCAGATCCGGCGATCAACCCCGACATTTCTTCGTCGTCGAACTCGGAGTCGTCCTCCGAGTCGTATTCCTCCTCGTCGGAGTAAGGCTCCTGGTCAAAGTCTTCTTGGCGGATGTAGTGGCCGACAAGGTGGACGGGGCTGGAACAAGTGGAGAAGGCACCGTGAAGTCGGCAGAACAGCAGGCGAGGAGAAGGGGAAAACAGCAAATGAGAGAACGGTCAGGAATGGCAGGGATGCAAAGGCGAAGGGCGTGGACGTACTTCTCGCCAGTGACGGAGAACTCGACAACCTCAACGTCCTCCACAAGGTTGACGTTGATCGAAACCTGCTCAGTCTGCAGCTCGAGGAAAAAAGAAAAAAAAACCAGAAGAGAATGTGAGCTGCTGCTCGAGGTCTGGAAGAGAGGGGACGATCGTACGCCGTTGGGCTTGAGGACGGCGAGGCAAGTCTCCTTGGTGATGAGCTTGGGAAGCTTGATGGGCGAGTCGTCGTCCTCGTCCGCCTCCTCCTCACTCTCATCCTCCTCGTCTTCATCGCCCTGCTCAAATTCGGGGTAGCTAAGGAGGACAGCAGAGCGAGCGTTGCCCTTGACCTCGGCGCCGTACTGTAGGAAAGAAGTCGAGGTCAGCTTGAACTGGAGAGCGAACAGGTGAGAGAGAGAGGGAAGCGAAGCGTACCGAGATGTTGGTGATCTGGATGGCGGGGGTGGTGGTCTGGGTCAGAGTCTTGCCCGGTTCGAGGACAACGGACCTGTGGGGCGACGGGAAGAGTCAGCATGTCCTGAGTTGCCGGTGATCTTGTGCAAGTTGAGCGAAAGCCGGCAGTAGCCAGAACGCGTCGGAAGAGCGAGAGGGAGAAGTGAGGCGGTCGGGGCGGGGGAGGGGGGGTGAGCACGCACCAGAGACCGAGAACAAGGGGTGCGGCAGCCATTCTGTGTTGTTTAGCGAGAGAGGTGAGCAAGAATAGGAGACGGAGTTGGACGAGATCAAGTCGACGACAAGCAAGCTCAGCTTCAGCACATCTTATCATATACTGCACGTAAGCCAGAGTGACAGGGTACACAGACCCGCATACTGTTCATGCCATGCTGACGCGCCCACTCGTTCAATCCGCTTCCGTTGGGGGCCGTCTCCTGCTCATTGCCTTCAACCCATCTCGCGTCCGCCGCCGCCCCACATACAGCTAAAGATGGTCCGCAAGATTGCTCTCATCTCCGACTACGACTGGTCAATGCTCGGTACGTACTCGGAATCCCTTCTCGTCCTTTCTCTAATGCCAAGTTGACTCTTTCACCTTCCCCCACTTGCATCAACCCGTTCTTGACCTGGTTCCCCTCGTTCTCCTTCCTTCATGCGGGCCTTCCTCGCAACCAGACCAGGACACCGACCGGTACGGCCCCTTCGCCTCTCACACATGCGCGCCGACGACGACAGCTTTTCGAGAAAACCCCGACCCCACTAACCCAAATGCCTCGTTTCCTTACACTCCAGCTGGGTCTTTGAAGTCCTGGCACCACACCTTCGTACTTCCCTTCGTGCTCACAAGGGTAAGCTCCAGTGGACTGACAACTGGTGCGTTTTGCCCCTCGTCATCTGGTTCTTTCCTCTCTCTTGCTCGACCTTCTCAACTGGCCTATACCGTCCTGCCTCGCCCGGTACGGCTTCTGCGGTGACTAGCGGTTGACCCTTCTGTTCTTAACAGCGCTGAGCACCTCCGAAAGCTCTACGCTGAGGGTTTCGGCAAGGAGGACATTGAGAACGCTATGAAGCAGGCGCCTTTCGTAAGTCCTTGCCGCCCCGAGTTCTGCTATCCCCTCTGCACCCTCTGCACCCTCTGCACCCTCTGCACACACTCGATACGATGAGCGTGATGGCACACGTTCTGACCCATGCATGACTGCAGCACCCGGCCATGAAGCGCATGATCCTCTCCCTGAAAGCCAGTCCCGATCCCAGAGTCTCCGTCACCATCCTTTCAAACTCCAACTCGGTCTACATCGACACCATCATGAAGCACCAAGGTCTCGACACGGTCATTGACGAAGTCATTACCAACCCGGCTCAGTTTGATGACCAGGGATGTTTGGTCGTCAAGCGGAGGGTCGACCCGAATGGACCGCAACACAGTTGCACGGTTGGGTGCTCGCCGAATATGTGCAAGGGTGCGCCATGACTCCTTCTAGTCTGTCAGCTCTCCGTGGAGACTGACGCCCAAGTCTCGCCTTGCCTTTGTCTCACCCACGTTCTGACCTCATCGTGCTACCAGGCGAAGAACTCGAAGCGTGGATCTCTCGAAACGGCGGTTGGGACTCGTTTGATAAGATCGTCTACCTCGGCGATGGCGGTAACGACTTGTGCCCGGTACTTCACTTGCGCCCGTACGTATATCACTTTTCCTTCCTCCTTTTCTCTCTCTCGTTCTCTTTCCTCCTTTCGATGCTTCCTCCCTCCGCCCTGTAAGTCTTGCGCCTGCGGATCGCTCACCCATGTCCCATTGGGGTTACCGCCCATGGCTCGCAGACAAGACGTCGTCCTCGCACGTTCCTACCGCGAGCTCTTCCGCAAACTCCAGGACAAGACGGGTCAGTCGGGCGTCAAATGTCAGGTCGTACACTGGGGTGGAGCGTGGGAGGTTGAGAAGTGGTTCAAGGAGGAGCTTGAGAAGTAAGACTCGGAGATGCAATGGACGGCGCAGAAGCTTATTTTGGGGACCGTGTCAAAAGGAACCTTGAGCAGTCTCCCTAGAGCATCGCTTCTAGGTTCTTTTCTCCTCGGAAAGGAGTGTGATCGATTCGCCCACAGAGCTATGCAAGTGTATGATTACCAACACCGACTACCAAAGGAAGAAGAAAGAGACAGATGGCACTGATGCATGATACGAACACAGAAGGAAAGAACGGCAAAGCGAAGTACAGTATGCACACTGGGAGAGAGAGAGAGAGAGAGACAGAGAGAGAGAGAGAGAGAGAGAGAGAGAGAGAGAGAGAGAGAGAGAGAGAGAGAGAGAGAGAGAGAGAGAGAGAGAGAGAGAGAGAGAGAGAGAGAGAGAGAGAGAGAGAGAGAGAGAGAGAGAGAGAGAGAGAGAGAGAGAGAGAGAGAGAGAGAGAGAGAGAGAGAGAGGAAAAGAGTGGGGTACAATCTGCTGCCGATACAAAAAGCAGGTCTAGTTGCTGTGAAGCACTTAAGTCTCTTTAGGCGCAAAGGACCAGACGCGGATTTCGCCGTCGTCCGAGCCAGAGATGACACTCGAGTCGGTGAGAAGGACGGAGGTGCTGTGGGCAGACGAGAGATCGAAATGAGCACATGCTTGGAAACGACGACAAGGTAGGGCGAGAAGGAGAGACCTACACGGGTGCTTTGTGTCCGACGATCGTATGCAGGTTCCGACCAGAGTCGCGATCCCAGAGCTAGGCACAGAGATGCTTGTGAGCTGAATACTCGAGCAAGAACAAGGGAGACCAGCACGCGAGCTCACCTTGATAGTCCTGTCATGGCTCCCGCTGACAATCCTCAACTTATCAACGTCGACACTCCAAACCCCTTCCAAATGCCCAAACTGCTGCCTCACACAAGTCCCCTCTTCGACATTCCACACTCTGACCGTATTGTCCAAACTGGCGGAAACGACCATCGGTTTCCGATCGGGAGGGAATTCGAAATCGGGTTGATGTGGTTGGTGGTGGTTGTGGGAGGACGAGGCGGGGGTGAAGGGGAAGAGGGAGGCGGGCAAACGACCGCCCGTTGGGGAGGTGCAGTTGGCGCGATTGGCAGCGTCGGCCAGTGGATCAGGCTCCTCCCCCGGAGTCGTGGCCGGAGGTTGAAGGAGCGAGTTAGGGAACGAAGCCGAGGCAGAGGGCGTCTCCCCAGGAGAGACGACGTAAACCTTGAGGGATTGGACCTGGGCGACGTGACCGCTGAGGACGCGAACGCAGGTGCGAGAATAGAGATCCCACACCCGGATGGTGGCGTCGTCCGAGGCACTGAAGAGGTACTTGCCCATGCTGCTCTGCTTGGCCTGTTCGGGGTTACTGATTGGCGCACCCAACTCGCCGTTCGCCCCTGCTCCCGCAATCGACGACGAAGGGTCGCAACCGCTGTCGCTCTTGCTGTCCCACAGCGCGACCGAGTTGACCCATTCCGAGTGACCACGAAGGGTGTAAACCTCGCCCGTGCCAAAGTCCCACACCCGAATCGTCGAGTCGCCACTGCCAGATACGAGAAGCTGCTTGTCGTAAGTGAGACAAATGACCGCGTCCCGGTGGCCCCTCAACGTCCTCATGCACTCTCCCGTCCTCCAATTCCAAATCTTGAGCGTCGAGTCCATGCTACCCGTGACGAGCTTGAGTGCGTCAAATTGCAGCGCTCGTACCCCACGGGTATGACCGCGAAGAACGCCGACCTCCTTCCCCGTCTCGAGATTCCAGATCCGGACAGAGCGATCCCAAGAACCGGTCATCAAGACGGGGAAAGAGGGATGCGGGAGGTCTTCAGCCACTTGCAGACAAGTGATGCTGTCGGTGTGACCGGACAAGACGGTCGCAGCGCAGGTACCTCGGCGCCAGTTGCGTTCAATGACGAGACGCTCGCAGTAGACATGCTTCCACGGGCGAGTAAGCGGAAGGGCAGGAGGAAGTTCGGCCGCGAGGGGTGGAGATCGTGGACGAGGAGAGCCGGGACGAGAGGGAGATGGAGAGTCGGTTTTGGCGCGTTTGCTCCGGTGGAGATCGCTGCGAGAGGCAATGGGAATGGCGGCGGAAGCAGTCGACGCATCAACCGCCATGGAGGACTCGTCGTAGTCGGCATGGTGGTGCTCGTGCTGGTGAGCTGCCTGTGCCTGGGCCGCCGAGCTCACCGTCTCCTCCAACATTCTCCGCAGCTCGCTATCCCTGTCTCGATCCGACTCGCCAGCCTTGCTCGTGGGCAGCGCATTCATCGCCAGACGAGCCTTCCTCCTCCTTTCGCCCAACAACGGCAGGCCCCACCCACACTTTTCGCATTTGCGCTCGATATGCTGCTCGCACATGGTCCTCCACAGCAAATCGTCGTCCGCCATACCCTTCCAAGCGCGCGAAACCTGCGCCGCCCGTCCGAGCGAGATGGCGTCGAGGTAGCCAAAGATTTTCAGGGTGACCTCGCGCGGGAGGAGTTCGACGGGGTCGAGGCGCATCTCGAGGTTGAGGGCTTCTTGAAGGAAGGAGAGCTGGGAAGGACAGGCGATAGTGAGGAGACCGCGGAGGATGAGAAGACGGCGTTTCGAGGGTGAAGAGGAGAAGAGGGACCAGATCGTGTTGACCGCTTGCTGTTCGTGCGGCGCGAGGTTCTCGAGCGACTACAGGGACCCACAGATGAGTACGAGGGGAGACGGCAGAAACCCCGAACGAGGCGCACCTTTTGCAGCATGAGGTTGGTAGCCCCGTTGGCCATCCTAGCATGGCGAATGCAGACGTTCTTGCAATCTCCTCCGGGAGTATCCGACTCTGGCGGGCCTCGTCTCAGTTCGTCTTCGACCTCCATTCTGGTGGCAGCCTCGACCGGCGGAGTTGGCTTGTGTGTGGTAGATGGGTCGGTGTGCATTGCCTCGATTGCATCGTGCAAGGGGAAGGGACTTCGTGGCCCGAGGTTGTGTGCGATAGACTGAGAGATGGAGTGGGTTGCGGCGAGGGAATCAGGGGAGTAGAGGGCGGAAGAGACGGTAGATTGGGGTGAGGTAGACAGGAAGGAAGGGAAGGGGGGCAGCCCTCCGGAAAGGAGGGAGGAGATGCCAGGGGGTGAAGAAGGGTTGAAGTGGAATGCTCCCTCCCCTGGAGCTGGAGAGAGGAAAGATGGTATCGGACTAGCCATGGATTGCCGTGTGGGAGGGAGGCAAGGGAAGAATAGGTAGCGGCGGACTTGGCTGAGTCTTTACTGCTAGAACACGAGACTCGGGGTCAGCTGTGCCAGTACGTGAGATGAAGGGAACGACATACGTGCTCACTGTGTCAGTTGAAGACGACAGGGGCTGTGCTAATTCAGATCCGGGATGAGAACGCAACAGCAAGAGTGACGGCGTGGAGAGCCGTGTTGGGGGCAGGTGTAGGCGTAGAGTGAATGGTTGAGCGTAGTGGAGTGTATCCAGCAAATGGACGATAGCGCAGCACGACTCCACGGACCCACGTTGCGAGAGAAACGAGAGGAAAGGCGTGAGAGACGAGAAACCATGCAAATTTTGCATCCTTCTTCTTCTTAGCACACGATTGCCTTGATTGCGCCATATCGCATGCCTCCATCCTCAGCTCCACACGCCAGAGGCAAGCCGATAGGGAGAACACGAGCAAACCAACGGGGAAGATAGGATCGGAAAAAGCGGGCGTCCATTGCCTGAGCCAGCAGCGCTTATAACTCCCAGGCCACAACCCAAACCCTTAGTTCTAAGCCAACCGAAACAGTCCCCTCAACCACCCCACGAATCTCTCCCACCTCGTCCCTTTCCACCCCTCCCTCCTCTCCTCCTTCCCAATCCTCAACTCTCCATGTCCGACTTTCCCTACCCCTCCACCTCCTCCTCCACCGCCGCCGCTAAGACTCTGCCTCTTCCCCTCCCCTTCTTCCAACCGCTTCGGACTAACCTCCTCGCCCTTCCCAGCGTCCGCTGCAAGTTTCGCCTCCACCTTGGCCGCGGCCTTACTCGCCGAATTGGACCGAAACCGCGCAGCCGGTTTGGTAGGAGACGAGATAAAATCTGGAAAGAGCCGACAGAGGGTTCGACATTCGGGATTGGTTAGGTAGGTGGGGAGGGTGAAGGTTCGGAATTGAGGTTTGACGGCCGTGGTGGCGGAGGGAGAGGGGGCGGTGGATTGGCGAAGTGGAAGGGCGGGAGGAGCGGGCGGAGAGGTTGGAGCACCAAGGGAAGCCGCAGGAGAGAGAGAAAGGACAGGCGTAGACTCGGCGGCGGCAGAAGAAGGGTCGGGCGAAGGAGGTTTAGGAGAAGAGGGCGAGAAAGGGGCGGCAAGCGGGGTGAGCGCGGCCGCAGCTTGCTTCTTGGCCTCTTTCTCTTCGAGCGAGAGAAACGGGTCGCTTTTGGCTCGAGAGCGCATGCTGCCTCGGTGCGGCGGGACTGGCGGGGGTTGTTTTTTCCCGGTGGTCGAAGTTGGCACGCTTGGGTGCTCGAGCATACCATGTTCGGACGGACGATACTGCGAGTCCAGCTCGCGAGATATAGCAGTCCCGTCGTGTACAGAAGGGTTTGGGGATAGAAGAGCTGAAGGTTCGGTAATGCTTGAAGCGCGAGAAGAGGAAGCAACGGTGGATTCGAAGTAGGATGTTCGGGTAGAGTCGGTACACGAGGGTTCAGTGATTCGCTCAGACATGCCCAGCACCTGTACGTCAACGAACGGATCAATATCTCCAGCTGAGCGAAGGGAACGATTCGAGAAGGAAGACAGAGCGGAATGAGCATGACGCACGCCTTTCAACGCCTCAACCGCCTCCTTCACCCATCCCTCCCCTCCCGCCTCAGAAAACACAGCCAGGTCCACTTCCCACTCAACGCACCTCGCCCCGGCGCCTCCCTTCCTCGAATCCAACCCTTGCAACCAAAGCACCGCAAAGAGACTCTTGAAGAATGGATGAGCTCCAGGCATGGCTTTGACACAGTTTGCATCGACAAAGGCCTTCATTCCGTCGCGTCGGACCTGTTTCGCCTTGCTCGAGCGCAGGGCCGAGACGGAAGTACTGTCCGGCGAGATGGCCAGCGCAGTCTTGACGCTCGACGCCGGCACAATCGAGCTCAACAGATCCTCGACTGCCTTCCTTCGTCGAACCTCATCGTCTCGATGAAAATCGGCTCGGACGGCCGCCATAGTCCGGGCGTAGGCAGACCGGAAAGAAGGCTGAAGTTTTCCCAAAGTCGCGTCGACCTGTTTCGCCGCATCTGGGTGTCTTTCATAGTACAGTCGTCGACAGAGAGCGGCAAATCGCTGCAGGGCTTCTTCATCTGGTTGTTGCTGAGTCTGCTGGGCGTGCGGAGCTCGAGGTGAGGCCTGAGGGTGAGGGCGTTTCGAGGGCGGAGAGCGGGGTTGGGGACGCGCATACGACGAAGACGACAGCCGATGCTGAGAATAGGGCCGGGATGGTGGAGGGGACACCGGGTACTGTGTCGGAGGAGCCGTACGAGGAGGGGGTAAGGGGGAAGGGGCGGTGTAGACAGGCTGAGAGGCTCTCGGTGTTGCTTCGGCGGCGAGAGCAGCTTCCAGTGGGTTACCAGCGCATATAGTAGGTGTAGCGAATGGGCCCGACATGGGCGGAGGAGATGTGAAGAGGTCTGCCGGGAACAGATGTCAGCGACAATTCGCGGTCAACGGATCTCACGAGCGGAACGTACGAGTAGGAGGGACGCGGTTATGCAGCTAGAGAGGTAGCGTAGTAATCTAATGCGGAGAACTTGACTCTGTAAGCTGCGATCCGACGTGCGAGAGAGCGGCGAGAAGGAGGAGTTGGAGGAAGAGAGGAGTTGGGAGGGAACGAGCGCCGAGCTAGCTGGGCAGTAGGAGAGCTGTGGGAGGTATACGGCAAGAAGGAGTGTACTGAAGTTTCTTGCAAGCAGGATTGAGCGGTTCAGGAAAGAAGGCGAGAGACTGAGCGAGCTGAGCGCGAGAAGGTCGCGTCTGGCCCTCTCAGTCTCTGGCAGGACACCGGCTATAGCCACCTGAAGCAGCAGACTCGTGGAAGCTGGTCAGCAGCGAGGCGCGAGAGTAAGCCCTCATTGCAGCTCAATCAAACGGGATCCTCCTGACCGCCGGATTGCTATTCAAGTCCTTCAACCCTCCCCTCTGCGCCACACCCGCCGCCGCAAACGCGCTCGGCACCTTGATTCCACAGCAGTCGCCAAACTTGGAATCCCCTTGCACGTGTAGGTGGCCATGCGAATCAATGTGTACGTCGGCTTCTTCGTGGTGGTTTTCGAGTTCGGGGGTGGAAGGGTAAGGCAGGAGCGAGCCGAAGAGGAAATGTTGGGCGACGGGGAGTTTGGCGAGCACTTCGGCTTTGTACATCTTGACCATGCCCTCATTGACTTTGGTCCATGTCTTGACGCCCGAAATGTCGTCGAGCATGGGGGAGTGCCAGCGCAGGGAGGCTGTTTTGATCTGCAAAGGATTGGGATGAGCATCTCCCGGGAGAGAGAACGTGGGAACAGGCGCACCGAGTTGATGTAGCGAACATAGGACAGATACATAAAGTCTTTCGAGAACTCATCCAAGATCTCGGCGTCATGAATCGCTTTCGGCCGCAAGTACTTGTGGTCCTTCAGCTGGGCTGAGCCAAAGACTGTGTGAGGGCATGAGATGGGTCAGGTCCGGCACAAGTCATGTGGAAAGAGTGAATACAGACACACTGAAGACCGCGAAGTGGTAGTCATCCAGTCCTTGCGCGCCATGTGACCCCGCCGGCTCCAACCAGTACTCGGTCTGTAGCAATCGTGCTATACGCATGTACCTGTGTCGAAGTCACTGTCAAGGTGTCTTCAATCAGAACCCGGAGGAGACCAGCGACTCACTTCCAAAACACCTTTATAACCACCGCCGTATCGTCCTCCTTCTTCAGCAGCCCAAGCTTCTTGAGGCATAATCTACACACAACAGATCAGCCGTCAGCAACGCAAGCAAGCGTTCGAGGCGCAGAGAAGAGGAACGTACAGCCAGCACAAGAAATTCAATTCCATCCCACTGCCATAATCCACCCTAGTCCTGTTCCCCCAACTCTCGCAGAAATAGACTCCCAGCTCCGCACTGTAGGACTTTTCCAACCCAGGGATGCTCTCATGCAAGGTCGTCGATTTCTGAATCCGTCGAGTGTCGAGGAGGGGAAAGAAGATCAGCGGGAGGATATTTTTGTAGCGGAAAGAAGAGAATGCGTACAGTGGCGACCTTGTCATAGAAGCTCCTGAATGCGGGATTGCCAAAGCGTGAGATCCCATTGTCTACTGGCGGAGTCTCCCGAATGAGCGCCTCAACTTCACCAAGGATGTCGATGAGCGCCTTCGTTGCCTGCGAACCAGGTGCATAAGCTACGGAATTTCAGCTCTAGTCGTAATGGTGGTTGGAGCGTGCTTACCTCGCTCTCTGACACCGTGTCTGTTAGTTTGACCCCCACCACACTTTCGTTTAATTCCTCCACGAACGCAACAACCTCTTCGTGCGTGGATGAGCTAAGCCAGGCATCGAGGTGTGCCTTGGAGACGATACGCTTGGTTGGTAGTACTGAACCGGACATGGCGAGCGAGGGGTGTGTAAGCGAACGTAGGAAGGAGGAGACGGTGCAGTGGCAGGAATCAAGTCGTCACTCCTCGACGAGACGAATTCTCTTTCATGACGAGCGCGTGGTCTGGAAGGGCGCAATAGCCGGAATGGGCGCCGCGCGCACACGGCAGACAGCCATTTCCGCTCCTCCACTCGAGTCCTTGTCGCGATAAAAGCTGAGAATTACTTTGGCTACCTACCGCTACGAACCAAAGCGACGAGAACGGAGGAGAGAGAACACGAAGAAGAACGGAAGGGGTCGAGCAAACGTCCGTACAGGAAGAAGGTGGTGAAAGAGGTATCAGGGAAAAATGGGCTGGGTAATTTTGGGGGTCGACTAGGCGATCGGGGAAAGTGCTCTAGAAGTCGCTGCCTTCAACTGTGTAGGATGAGGACCGTCAGCACAGACTCGCGATATGGGTTAGTGACCGCGCGAGAAAGAGTATCAAGAGGTAAGGGGAGGATTGGGTGGCCAGGGTCGGTGCGGATCAATCAGGAGAATCTACATACCTCGGAAAGATTGAGCATAAGCAAAGTACGGCTGCATAACCCCCTTGAGAATAGCTTGCGGCACATTCATCGATACGAGCGAATAGGAAATCTTGGCGAGACCGTCGCGGCGAATGAGCTTGAACAGCTGGTGAGCCACGGCGGAGGGGTACTGTGCGCAACGAGGTGTCTTGTCAAGTCCATGCAAATGCAGGAGTATAGTAAAAGACCACGCACGGCGCTCTCCTGGTACCACCGGTTCTGGAACACGCTCAACCGAATCGCCGCATTCAGTGCTCGTTGGACATCACCCTCGTCGGCGTAGAACTGAAGAAGTTGCTGCCATGCCTTTGCCGAGAACTTAAGGTCGAGCGCACGCTGGAAGGCATCCTTCGCTTCTTCCGGGTGGTGAAGACGTTGAGCCAGTTCGCCAAGGATCTCGAACTCGGTGCCGGTTTTGCGGTATGGCAGGTGCTGAGCCTTGAAGTGGGCAACTTCTGCTCGCCAGATAGTGTACACGCGAAGGTCCTATCCGGCCACGTCCGAAGGGTCAGCCTGAAAACAGAACAAAAGGTCCAAGGGGAATGAACGGGGCGCACCTCGTACAATACCATGAACAAGTTGTCCAACCACCTCTCGCACAACCGCTTGTTCTGGAACGTTCCCTCGTCCTCCTGATCTTGCAACTGCGGTTGCTGCTGCGCCTGCCCAGCCAGCGGCTTCTCCCCCTCTCCCTGTTCCGCGCCATCGATCGACTGCCTCGCCTGCACCGGCTTCCCCACTTCCTCCCTCGCCTTCCGTCCTGCCTCGCTCTCCTCAAACCGTCTCAGTTCTTCCCGTTCCCTCTCCCCATCCGACTCAGTCGAAACCTTAATGGTAGGAATCCCATGACTGCTCGACGAAGACTGGGCCTCGTCGATCCGCCTTCCATCCTCTGTCTCGCCATTGAGCGCAATAGTCGGTACAGAACTGATGGCAGGCTGTTCACCATTAACCGGCTCGACCTGTCCACCGTTCTTGACGCTCCCTGCCTCAGATTCATCATCCGTCGCGATCGCTAATGGCCCAAAACCCTCCTTGACACTCTCATCATCACCGTGTACGCCGCCGTTCTGTTTTGGCGGCGCCATCGGACCGTCCGAAACGGGATCCGTGGCGCGGTGCTGGCGATACTCTTCTTCCATGACGAAGACCTGGCTTCGGCTTTTCAGCAACTCGTCCCACCCAATGATGGAGACGAGCTTGGCGAGGAGGGCATAGGCTTTGGCGAAAGTGCCACGGAGAGACGGAGCGGGAAGGCGAAGGAGGGCAACGTCGGCGTCGGAAGCGTGCGAGGCGCCTTCGTCGTCGAGGATACCGGAGGCGGCAATGTAGTCCTTGACGGGGAGATGAGAGCGGGCGGGGGTGGGCATGCGGTGCAGGTCTCGTTCGGCCCAGGTAAACATGGGACACGAGTTCAAGGTGAGAAGGGCGTCGGCGTAGCGTCCCAATTCGATGTTGACCTCTGTCAGCTTCGCCCAGGTAACAAACTCGCTTGGTGCGCAGTTGACCGCCTGCTTCGCCAGCTTGAGCGCCCAATCGTTCTTCCCTTTCGATCGGAGAAAGTCGCATTGAACGTGGAGGAGGGAGTAGGATTGCGGGTGATTTTGGAGGGCGGACTGCAGGACGCGGACGGCTTTGACTTCCTCGTCTGCGGGGGGGGGGGAAAGCATCAGCGACTCCGATCAGTCGGGGGCGAGGTGAGGTGGGGCCAAGCGACTTACTCATGCCGAGGTAGCTCTGCGCCAGCAAGCAAGCTACTTCTCCTTCTTTGACGACCAGCTTCTCGAACAGGTTGACGGCCGGGCCGAAACGGAAAGAGTCGCCAAAGTACTTCATCAAGCCAGCGGTAAGGTGGTTCGAGACGACGGTGGCGACCTGGATTTCGGGTTCTGAGCCGAGTTGCCAGCCTGAAGGACGTACAGCGATCAGCTTGTGCAGAATGGGCGGGATAAAAGGGGCGAAAGGCTCGTACCTGAGAAGAAGGCAGCCTCGGCAGCAGCAACGAACTTCAATTCATTGTCGAGTGAGGTGACGGGGTCGAGTTTGCGAAATCCGGCAAGGCGCTATGGAAAACCGCGAGCGTAAGATTGACCGCTCAATCGAAATGCGGGGCAGGATAGGAAGTGCAAACGCACGTAGTTTGCATCATCTGCGTAGAGGATAGCTCGCAGCATAGCCGAAAGGTAGACTTCCTGCCAGATCTGCGGTGTTGCCTCATGCCTGTATGCGGTTCGGATCGATAAGTGAAAACAGAACGCGGCAAAAAAGAAGATTCTACACACCTCTCCCCTCGTACATCAATGACATAAGCCTCAACACCACCCGGAATCTTGACCTCGACCCTAACATCCACCCGTGCGAAAGCATTGAACGAGCAAAACACGCCTCCGCGAATCTTCCATGGCGATTTGGTCGTTGTTGAGCCAAAGAACCAACCGGGCGTTTCTTCCACGGTGTAGTTCAGCGAATTGAGGTAGGCGGCGAGAGAGGCGGAAGAGGAGGCGTCGACGCCAGAAACGTAATGGTAGGAGCCGATCTACGGGCGGAGAGTCAGATCAGATCAGTTCAGCAACCAAAGTCAGCGAACGAGAAACAGCGTACCTCCTTCTGTCCCGCTTTCCCAGTAGTCTTGATAACATGACAAAGATCTGGAGGGCCGAGTTCACGGAAAGACGCTGCTCAAGAACAAGGGGGATTGGACAAGTCAGCAAGAAAAGTGGAAAAAGGGGGCGGGGGATTGCTGTGTAGCCGAGGAGAGTTGCGCCTGCGCAATCCCTCCTTGCGACTGATCTGCGCGATACCCCGATGACTGCGGTACCTTGCCCCGCCGCCTCTGTGTGAAGTCGAGAGGTTTCCGCATATCGGGGCAGCTCCCGGCTGTCGACTTGGTTCGCTTCACACGTCTTTGCTATCCCACTGGATTGATTCACACTCTCCGCGCTGTGCCCGTTCAAGACAGACTCCGGCAAAGCGACCCGTCGTTGCCTGATGACCGGTGAAGGCGACTGACCCAGCGTCTCCGTCCTCGAAATCAAACTCTCGCCCAAGTCGACCTCGATGAACTCTCCGACGTCCTTGAAGAATTCGCTCATTCTCCGGTTGCTGTGTTGATGAGATTGGTCTGTTGCGTAGTGAGGGGGAGGGGGGTGCCGACAAGAAGTCGGATTTCGGCGCAAAGTAGGGCGGAAGTGGTCGGCGTAGGTCGCAAAGCCGGTTCCGAGGGTTCACAGAAGCACTCGAGTGTCTCTTGAGGCGATCAAAGGGAGTCGTAACGGAATAAGATGAGACTGAGGACACGAACCAACCTTGGCACACAATTTACAACCTCGTACGCTCCTAGTTGATCAAAACAGAAGCCGCGAGCTCCTTCAGCTGATCATAGTGCTAACCCCTACCGAATCACTCATGGTGAGTGGCTGCCGACGACGCTCGCCCACTTTCATCCGCCGCCCACGATCATCGCCCGAAGCAGTATTGCACAGCGTCGCCCGAAGACTGAGATACGCGCGGGCGATGCTGCGATTTCTCAACTGCGCGCTCCTGGTGGTTGCCAGCCTAGGGAATGCGCGCCAACGACACCACGCGATTTTCGGCGGAGGTTCCGCCGACTTTCGCTCGTACCGTCCCTCGCACAGCATGTAATATGCGACCTTCATCCCAATGACCAGCTTCGCTATGCTCCTCGACGCATCCATATACTGCGCGTAACCTCGAGTAAAGCCACAGGATAAGTCGCGCTCCACGGCGCGCTGAACACGCTGCAGCCTCATTGCCCCGGTCGTCAACATCTCCGCATTGGCTGAAGTACGTAGAGTGATGATCACACGCCTGTAGCCTGCCATCTAAGCCTTACCAGTATACGCTACCACAGCAGACCCAAATCCTGCGAGTTCATTCACCTAGAAAATGTCCCTCGTTGGGCACGGGCTAAAGTAAGCCATTCATGACGTGCAGCCGTGCACGTCGCTCGATAGATCTGTTCTCGACTGACCCACCTTGGGTAGGCTGCTTGTGCACATGCGAATATCGCAGGAAAAACTGGAAGTCGCGACGGGAAAGTGCGAAGCAAGGGCATACGGAGGAGTGGTCGTATGGCCAGGGCAGTCCACGTTTCCAGGGATAACGCAGACGGGAGGGAAGGAGAAGGGCCAATCCAGCGGGCTTGCCTCGCGAACAAAGAGCAGAGAAGTTACCAACGCAGAGAACGAATATGCCTCACGGCGAGGACGGAAGTGTGAGCGCCTCTGCGTAATCCTCAGCGCAGAAACTGCCGCGTAGAAGGGGTGGTAACTTGGCAGCGAGGGTAGTTGCGCGCCTTGTCAGTGCCCTTTGCCACGCTGCAACTGCACAAGCGCTCAGGTAGGCTGCGAGCAACTTCATGAATCTGTTGGATGCGCCCCACCCGCCCTGGAGTCTACTGGTGCGGTTCCGCAACCCCCAATGAGCTCATGCAGCAGGAAAACGGCCTAAATCGATAGCTGCGGGAACAAGGGCAAGCTTCCACAAATCGTATAAGCTTGCGAGCCGGTCCGTACTGCAAGACGCTCATTATACATGGAGTCGGCTTGACGGTTCCAGCTAGCAAGAGTGAGCAGTCTCGAAAGGAAGAAAAGGAAAGATGAGAAATTCCAGCTGAGAAGGTCAAGGGGTGATAGCTTCTCGTCTACCAACAATGCGCGGTGCTGTAGAAGCCGCGCCGAGCGGCCCGTAGCGTACTGCAGAGCAAGAGCCTGGATAAACCCGCTGCGAGTCCATCTGAATGCACAGACCTCACAAACGGCACTTCCACCTACTCCTCCCATCCCGTCCCGTCCCGACCGTAGATCCTCTCCAGCCCCTTTCCAAGTATGAACCTCCACTCCCCCTCCAGACTCTTCGCGATACCGTCGAAGACTTTCCCAACGTGTCCAGCGCGCTCGGCAATTTGCTCAATTCCGCTGGGAGAGATGGGTTGTCGAGCGACTGACGGCGAGGTGAGATGGCGCTGCATGACTGTGGCCTCAAAGATGCTCTCGAGACCCATCTTGGGAGGCCCAATCGCGTCAGCGGAAGCATGCCGGTGGTAGAGGAAGGGAAGAAAAGAAAAGCTCACCACGTAATACAATACAGGAGCAGTGAGCCGAGTCTGGATGCCCGGAGAGATAGCGTAGGCTGTACCTGGGAGAAGGAGTCGTAATGAAGCACAATGCAGGGACGCAAGAGGCGCAGCACTGACTTACGATACCCACACACCACCACCAGCTGTCCTCGCTCTGGATGATTCGGCTTCATTAAGAGGGCAATCTGCCCAACAGCGAAACGAGCAGTCGGAATTCGACGCGGCTGAGTGCCTTCTGACAGGGAAGTAGATCCGACCCCGACTTGTGCGTACTTGAGAAGGCTCTTCTTGACCACCTTTTCGAGGTCGATAACCTTGGGGAATAGGGGCTGTGCGAGACGGGCGAAGTCAGAGAGGCTATGTGGGGCGCGAAGGGAGAGCTGGTGGGCGACGACGACGAGGTCGGTAGCGTGGATCTGGAGGTCACCAGGGAAAGAAGCGAGTCCGCAGAAGGCATGGGCGAGTCCGATGTTGAAGCGGGTCGTCGGAGGTTCAAGGGAGGCTCGACCTGCCGTTGCCAGCGCAGATAAGAGGTGGCAGAGCTGCAGCGTTCCTTTGTGATGGTCAGCTCAAAGGAAATTACCGGCCGCCCGCCGGTGGAGGCCAAGGGGGAGGCCCAGGAGAGCCAAGGAGAGTTTCGACGCACAAATTCCTCAACAGAAGAGACTCTGCCTTGATGCTCTGCGAGACGAGCATCATCTCGGAGTACGTCACCAAGGACAACAGCATCCGACGGAGGAAGGGTAACAAGGTCGAGTACGACTGATTCTTCACCGCCGTAGGGCTCGTGGCAAACAATCCTAACCAACGCACTGTAGGCATTGTCACCAGTGCGCAGCGGCTGTGGCGGTACCATGGGCGTAGCGTAGACTCGTAAACGCTTGACTATAGGGAGACGTCGGACGAAGGAGCAAAAAATGGTGGCGAATGTGAGGGGGTGAACGTGGATTTGCGCTTTCTTCCCGGCTGCGCCACCTTCGGCCGGAAATTTGGTTGTGATGATGTTGCCGACGAGTAGACCGGTGAGCCCACCGCATGGTGTTGGGACCAAGCGCAGATGCTTCCGCATGAAGCGATTGACGCTGCGAGCGACCTCGACAGCGACGCCAAAGCTTGTAGCTGGCTTTGATGACGAAAGCCGCGCGGAGACGTCCTTGACTAGCTGAGGGTTCATCTCGGATTCGAAGAACACACCGAACTGCACAAAAACGCAAAGATAAGTTCCTGCCTGCGCGAAGAAGAGGAGGAAAGGCAACCCGGAGGCGGCGAGAAGGAGAGAGCATACCCCGCCAAAATCCCGGCCGAAGAACCCCTCGAACGCCCAAAGGCTCGTCTCGTAATCCTCCTCATTTCCCTCCCCAGCCCTTTCCCGCTCGACCGCCCCTTGCCAGACTTTTACCGCCTCATCCCGCAACACCGCATCCCCGATCTCCTTCGCCCAATACTTCCGGCTCAACCAGTCCCTCGATCGCTGCGCTGCATTTTCAGACGCCAGGCTACGCGTCGTAAGGAGGAGAAGGCCGGCACCGTACCTCTTCCTCAGCGTTTCGATGTTCGAGTGCGGCTGGAAACCTCGATGTACGAGGTCGATAACGCGCAGGATGATGTCTTCGTGCTGTGTGCGCCAGATGTAGGCGGCCCGGTAGGAACGATAGACGGCTTCGGGTCGAGGAAACGAAGGAGGAAAAGAATGGTGAGGCGGAAAACGGAGGTCGAGAAGCCGGCGCCAAGGCTCATTGGTTGTCGAGGCGTCGTACCAGAGTCGAGAGACAAGCGACGTGCTGAGTAGGGTAGAGTCGGCGTCTCTGCAAGAGTCACCCGGGTCGAGGTGAAGCAAAATCTGGACGAGGGTGTCGTAGTCGAGCGAACGAGGCGCCATTGTTGTCACTGCAGGAGGCGCAAGATCCGAGGATGGAGAGTGCGTAACGGGCACTTTAGAAGCAATGGGTGAGAAGCCTTTGTTCGCGGCGCGGACCTGAGCGTCGAAAAAAGCAGGCGCCTCCTCGGGAAGGCATCGGAACTCACTCCGCGTTTCAGCGCGGAATCGCATCGGATGTCGACAGATGCGCTTGCAATCCGCCAAGCTTGCGTCGGGGCTGTCAACAGCGGGTCACCAGTAGCGACAGCGCGGCCTTGAATGGCCGTTCCGCAGGCAAGTTCCGGCCGGCTCCCCTCCGGAAACCTAGGCCTCTCGGTCCACGTCGAAGGAATGTGAGACGCACTAGGTTCAACAAACACAGTACTGCAAAGCGAGGAAAATGAAGAAAGTACAGGCAAATGGACAAGAGAGGGAGAAAGAGGCAAGGCGGAGGGGTGCGTGCGCGCGACTCGACGTCTATCGACGGACTGGGTCGCTCGGAGTCAGTAATCTTACCTGTCCTGCATGTCGTTGAAGAGACGGAGCAGCTGCAAGAACAGGTTGACGATCTGTTGACAGAAGAGGGTCAGCTTGCACTCCCTGGACGCATCCTGGACGAGGAACAAGGTGATAACGTACGTCGATGTAAAGTGACACGCAGCCAAGCACCCAATCGTCGACGTGCAAGCGCTTAGTAATCAGATGCTGCGAGGAGGCAACAGATTGTCAATTAGATTGCCATTCAATGAGGAGGAGCATGACGAACAGTATCGTAGACGATGTAAGCGGAGAAGAGAAGAACGCCGGTCCCAGCCATGAACATGTCGACGGTGTTGTTGTACGGCAAGAGCAAGCTGATGAAGGAGGTACCGGTGAATGCCAGAAGGATGACGAAGAGGGAGGATCCCCAGTGCGAAAAGTCATATTTCGACTGTTCAAGGTAAGCGGCTCGGTCAGATCAAGAGCAGTCTACAATACCAGGGAGGGTCATACCTGGAAGGTGAACAAGGTCAGCCCTCCGAACACGAACGTGGTCGCGACGAACGCCTGCAAGACGACCGTGGTGTCGTAGTACGAGACGATGCTGCCAATCGTGACGGCCTCGAACATGGTGAAGACACCGAGCAAGACGATGTTAGTCGGCGATGAGCGGGCCTTGAAGTATACCCCAAACATCGAGACGAAAGATCCGATCATAGGGATCCAGATCAAGCCGGGGTGGGTGTGCGTCCAGTCTACGACGGCGTCGCCTTGCATCGCCCATCCAACGAGGGTAGTAGCGAGCTGAGATCTCGAGAAGATCAGTCGCTCGCACCCTGGAGGGAAAAGCAACAGAATACTCACAACTTGGAGGAAGAGCACGCCGTAGACTTTGCGGACAAAGGCCTGCCTGATTTCGATGGCACTCTGGCTGACCGTGACACCAATCTGCTCAGGCAAAATTCCAGGCATCGGAGGCCGTGGAAAATCAGAAGCCGGTGCAACGGGACAAATCAACGGAAAAACAAGGCAATGGCCGAGTCAGTCACGCGCAAACCGCCAAGAGGGAGCGGAAATTACTGCGGCGGGGAGAGTGCAACGTACCTTGAAGTCCTCCTCGAGCTCTTCGCCATCCTCGCCCCAAGCATCGCGCGGTCTGTCCCCATCTCCGGGCAAGAGAGGCTCGTTCGCATCAGCACCCGCGCCGTCGACCGAGCCATAGGCCTTCTTAGAGGGACCGGCAGCCGCATAGGCCGGTGGCTCTACTGTATGTTCTTGAGTCGACATGTTGAAGATGCAATGAGGACAGGAGTGGGGGGAGGTGGCGGAGAGTTGACGAAGAGGGTGCGGCACTGTTTGCAGATGCGGTGGGGTGTCTGGGAGGTACACTTATGACCTGGCCTGCGGCAATCTACTGCTAGAATGGAAGCGAAGAGAGGTGAATGAAGCAACTTTTTCACGGGAACAACTTGAAACGCCGAACGTCGAACAAGTTGCCAAAACATCCAGCAGCCATCCGATGCGGTGAGAGACTGCCCAACAACCTTGACGAATTGCATCTCCATCCAGAAAACATGCGAAAACAACTTGGGTACGACGGTGGTCCAGGAGAGACGAGAGAGAAAAGGTAAAGACCAACGGCCTAGTAAGGACAACAAACGGAAGGACGACCACACCACAACGAAGAGAGCAAGAGAGAAGAGGGGCGAGAAGGGAAAGGAAAGGAAAGGAACAGACACCAAACAGACCCTAAACAACTTGGAAACGAAAACTCAATCTATCTTTGACTCCAACTTAGCACGCACTGCTCGTGCCACCTTATACCGCGGTACCCTGCTGCGACGCGCCCGGGTCCACGCCGTCCGTACCGCCGATGACGGGAGAAGAAGGGAGGGAAGGGGCCTTTTCTCGTCGACGCAGGGCGACGAGTTGCACTTCAAGGTCGAGGGGGTGAGGCGGGAGTTCCTCAAGTTTTTCCTGCAGGCAGTAATCCAAAGTCAGCAACTGTTGCTGAGAGGAGTGGGGAAAAAGAGTGGGAGCAAGTTCGACGCACCTTGGCCACAGTCCACAGGCAATCCAACACCCACTCACACGCGCCCCTACTTCCCAACGCTTCCCTGAGGATACTCCTCATCTCGCCCTCCCAAAAGATCTTGAGCAGTTGGATTGTGTGGTCCGCCCAAGACTCGGGAGAGACGGTGCCGTGTTCAACGCCTTTCCAGGCGGGGTGAGAGATGGTCGTGATAGACGAGTGGAGGGTGAGCCAGCTGTGGGAGGAGGCTCGGAGGCAGGCACGGGTTTGGAGAGGAGTTCGAGGGTGGAGAGGGAGAGCTGACGAGGTAAGGGGAAACGAATCAGCTGGGAAATTGCAAGTACGGAGAGAAAGGGAAAAAACTCACCCAGCAACTGCCTCGCCACTTGCGGCTTCAACAACCCCGTACTAACCAACCTCTGGATCGCCTTGCCAAGCACACCCGTCAAATGCGCCCAAATATCTTTTTTCCGAATAACCGGCGCCGGCGGGCTAGTCGAGCTCTGCGCCAGAGGCGGTTTCACTCCTCCTCCTCCTGCAGTTCGAGCGCCAATCCCAGCCGGAAGAGTCGGGACGCTCGCACTTCGACCTTCTCGCAGAGGCAGGGGTGGTGAACCGGCAGGCGTAGTAGGCATCGAGGAGGGTGCCAAGGCTGTAGAGGCTTCTTCGCTGCGGGCGATGTAGGCCAGGGTGAGGAGACCACCAGTCTTGAATTCGGCAGCTCGGGCGGCGAGGAAGGTCATGAGCTCGCCATGTGCGAGTGTGGCAGGTGCGGCCGGGGCGATGCGGAATCTGCTCAAAAAGAAGAAAAGGTCAGTTCGATCTGGCGAGGCGAGGCAAGAAGGCGAAGAAAGAGGACGCACTTTCGCTCCATGCTCGGCCAATGCAAACTCATCGCACTAAACCCGACACTGACACTCCCCTTCGGATGCACCTTTGCCCCAAACGGTCTTGCCGCAAACGCCGCAAACACCCTGTCCTCTTTCGCGAGACCGCTTCGCATGTAGGTATCTTCGGCAGACTGAGCGAGACAGCGGAAGTCACCGGTCGCGGAGGGAAGGGCGGCGTGGGTGATTTGGAAGGAAAGGAGAGAGTCGGGATCGGGTGCGCGAGGGAGAATTGACAGTTGTCGAGCGGCAAAGTGAGAGAGGATGGGAGGAACAAGGGAGGCGGATCTATAGGTTGCCATACTTAACATCAGTCTCGATTCCGGGATAGATGAGGAGAAAGGAAAGCGTACCGACTATTCATCGCTCCGTATTCCACCACATTAACCACGTCCTCCCCCTCACCCAACGGCACACCTTCCAAGAAAGTCTCCATCAACTCTCCCATCCTCTCCCTCGTACTCGCCGCAAACCCTCCCGCCGCCGCAGACCCCATCAACTCAGCTGTCGCACTCTTAGTCTTATCCCCCTCTGCGCCCTCGCCGTTGCCAAATTCTCGTTCCCGTTCCTTCCCCTTGCCCACTGCAGAAGCTGCAGGCGCTAGCGGCACAGCCGAAGCGAGTGCCCCCATCCGTGCGTTGAGGACGTCGTGCCAGGCTAATTCGGAAGCCGAAGCGCCAGCGAGGTAAGGTGCCGTACAGAGGCTTTCAGGAGGAGTCAAAGGAGCGCCATGTCGACCTGTCGCGCCTGCACCTGCCGCAGAAGAAGCCGACCGAGTTTGTGAAAGAGGTCGGGCGGAGGAAGCCGGGTTGAAGGAGACTGAGGGGAAGGAGAATGAGGTGGAAGTTCCGACGGTCGAAGAGACGGAACGGGTTCGTGGGGCTGCAGCTAAGGGAGGTGGTCGGACTGGTGACGCAGGAGAAGCAACCGGCTTGGACGCCTCGATGACAACCCTCGAAGATCCAGGGGAGGAAGAAGCGGCCGCAGGTCTCGATCGTGGGCTTGGCGCGGCGGTACAAGTGTCGGCCGTCTCGTCCGTAGCCATCGAACAGGCCGTCACAGTGGTACTGGCCGATCCGAAGGATTGCAACGGCGGTCTTTGCTCCGAAATCCCGCCACTGCTGCCAATGAAGCTCGACCTGAGGAGGCTCGGACTGAGTACCGGCGCACTTCGGACGCTCGCTGCTGCGGGTGAAGATGCCTGACTCGAGGAGGGCGAAGCACTCGCTCCGGTATACGAACCGAGTACGGGCGTTTGAGGGAAGGGAAAGCCGTCTTCAGGTGCTCGTTCAGCGCCGTCTCCCTCTGCGTCGGCGTTCGAGTTGTAAGAGCAAGTCGACAAGGGAGAAGGAAGAACCGGAGAGAACGGTTGACGAGGTGGAGGAAGAGGGAGTTTGACGCGTGAAGAGGCGGGTGCTTGCTGGGCAGCGTCGGCGGCTTGGGCGAGAGAAGACGCGGCAGAGACGGCAGAGACCCAGTTGCTGAGTCGGGTGTCGTGAGAGGAGTATGAGCGCGAAAGGGCGAGGGAGGAAGGAGAGGATACAGGCGGGTATCCCCCGATCTGGGCAGGCTGGCAAGGTGAAGATTGCGGAGGGTGCATGAGGGGAAGAAAGGACATGGACGGGAAGTCTTCTGTCGGAGTGTAGGCGGAAAGGGGAAGTATGGATTCGCTCGCCGAGCGGGTTAGGGCAGGAAGTCCTTGCGGAGGGAAAGTGAGGGAGGAGAGGGCGGTCATGCTGCTCAGGTCTGAGGTCATCCTACAAGGCGAGAACGGGCTCGGCGCAGTTGTTGCCCACGAGCTCGTAGTCGTGCTGGTAGGAATCGTGGTATCCGAGGTGAGAGAGGCGAAAGAAGAATCGGTCGAGGCGGTGAGAGGGGAAAGCACCGCTCCTCGGGAAGGCGGCACCAAAGCCGCCGCCGCTGCATCAATCCGAATCTCCTCCCTCGCTTCTCGCTCTGCAACTTCGCTCCTCATGTCCCTCGCGGCCGATTCTGCGTCCCGCGCATTCACGTCGTCCAGACTCCGGCTCCTTCGGCGGAAGATGGGAGGGCGGGCTCGTGCCGTGGCCGCTTTCATCCGCCGCATCGCCAACGTATCCGGCTCCATCGCAGTCTGAGAGATGGGCGAAATGCCAGCAGACGAGGACGACGAAGTGGAGGAAGCGACGGACGATTGAGAGGAGGGGACGCGGGGAACGCCGAGGTCGAGCCAGGGGATGCGGAGGGACTGGACGATCTCCGGTGAGAGAGGAGAGGTGGAGGAGGGAGAGAGAGGCGCCAATGGGTTGCCGATCATGGGAGAGGGCGCAGCCATCGAGGCGGATGGGTGGAGGGATGTGGGCGAATACGGCTGCAGGTAGTCAGGGGGTCAGGTCTGGATGATCGGCTTCGGGACGTGTTGCGTACTGGTACGAGTGAGTGACTGATAGTACGCGAGCAGAAGAGAGAGGATGGGAACGCACTTGGGGTAGCGAAGCTTCCGCCTTTTCAAGCTGGTCCGGCAGGCCAGTAGCGCTTCCTCCTTGAGTACTAGGGCAAGGCGGCTTACACGACGGATTTGGAAGAGAGAGAGGCGGCAGGTAGGAAGGTATTACCCGTTCAAGTGGGTCGTACATTGGTCCTTGAACTGGGGTTGGTCGAAAAGCGAATCTTTAGGTGGGCTGATCGGAGACTGAATGCTGATGAAGGCAAAATGCGGGTCGAGCAGTCCGGCTGGCTCTTGGCAGTTCCTGTTTTCAGTAAGAGGAAACGCAAGGACGGGCGGGACAGAGAGATCAGTATCAACGGAAAAAGGGGAAAGCGGGAAGAGGCGCACCTCGACTATCAGCTACCGGCTTGGCAGTTCACTCCTCGCTGAACGGGCGAGGTAGACTACACCTAAGAGGGAAGCAACGGTTAGCAACTGTTCCCCCTAACGTCGCTTGCTCCCCTCGACCCCCAATTCTGACCTCCTCACGCTTCGACCGAAGGGGATCCGCAACGCACCGTGCTACAACAGACTCCTAGCGGTTGACGCTCAGGCTGCAAGCCTTACTGGTCGACTTCGTGCAGCAGAGAGCGCGATCGACGATGGAGTAGACGGACTGCAGGGAATTCAGAGCCGGCGGAGCAACGACAAAAGTGCAGTTATAGGACGGTGGAAGCGCTCGGAATAGGGCCGTGTAGCAGTAAGCAGTCTGTGTGTAAAGGTAGCAAGGGTAGGCGTCTTTCCATGCTCCGCTGACCTTTTTCATTTCCAGCAGTTGCCGAAAGGGTAAGCCGACGTTCTCTCGGCACGGTCTCGACCTTTTCCCTCGCGCGCTCCTGTCTTGATCGTTGCCTTACTATTCTTGCATCGTAACCACCTGATCACGAGTACCCACCTGCGCCTTGCCAACCTGCGCGCTGATCTTCTCGCGTTGCAGCAAGAAAAAGGAGGAAGACGCAATTTGGTTGGAAGATCCTACTGCTGACCATCCCGCATCACCCCCGCCGCCATGCACAAGTTCCGAGGCGTAAACTGAACCTCGAGGACGTTGGTTCGCTTCGTGGCATACGTGGCGAGCAAGTCGGGACTGTAAAGGGGAAGGAGAGGAGACCGCGAGGTGAAGGACGGGAAGAAAGTGATCGACGGCGAGACGAAAAAGCCAGAGGGTCAGCTTTTTGTAATTGTGATCGAGAGCGCCACGAGTACGTAAAAGGGGACTGAAGACCTGAAAGAAAAAAGAAGGAAGAGCGACAAGAAACTAGAAAAAGGAACGCACCACCCCCCTTCCCCACTCCCCCTCAACCCCCCCTCCCTCTCTCCCTCCCTCTCCCTCTTCCTAATCTTCCCCTTGACCACCGCCAATCTCCCCTTCCCCTCCTTCTTCCCCTCGACTTCTTCCGCCGCAGGAGGAGTCAACACGTCCCAAACTCGGACGGTATCGTCTGCTCCACCCGAGATGAGGACAGAGGATTCGGCCGAGAAGGAGAGCGAGTGGATGGAGGAGGTGTGGCCGGAGAAGGTTTTGATGCGTTGACCGGTGGAGAGGGACCAGAGGAGGATGAGGTTGTCGTCGCCTGTACAGTTTTCAAAGGGAAGGTAGTGAGTCAGGTTGTCGGGTGTTTGGGACTCGTCTCCTTTCGCGGGCGAGCGAGTTTCCATTGGGATGCCGAATCGTGGTTTGGAACGACACCCGAAAAGACATCTGCAGGAGAAAGAACACAGTCGACTCACCAGCACTAGCCAACCACCTTCCATCCGGGCTAACCTTGCACTTCATAACCGCCCCTCGATGTCCGACAAATACCCTCACACAAAGGCCCTTCTGAACGTCCCACAACCGGAGGGTGCGATCTGATGAGCCGGTGGCGAGATAAAGGGAATTGGGGTGGAAAGAGAGGCACTGCCGGTACGGGAGGACGAAGACATGCAGTGATCAGCACCGGCGTAAAAGATACGGCAGACGAAAGTGACGAGGGGAAGCGAAAGAAAAGCGAGAGAAAAGGGAGAGAAGGATGCCCAGGACGTACGTTGACATCACTCAAATGCCCCGCAAAAATCCTGACCGCATTAACCCTATCCGTAGTCCACAACCTAGCCGTCCTATCCCTACTCGCACTCGCAAAATAAACTCCTCTAGGACCCCACTCGACCGCCCAAACCGGTTCTCGATGTCCTCGGTACACGCACACGTTCGTATACGTCTGGAGTGACCACAGACGGATTGTAGAGTCGGAGGAGGAGGAGAGGAGATAACGGGGTGGAGAGGAAGGCCCGGGGAGGGGGTCGAAAGAGAGGGAGTAGACGGGGCCTGAGTGGCCGATTAGTTTACGGGTTTGAGGGGATTGCGGCGAGTAGAGTGAGGCGAAGTCTTTGGCTGTTTGGAGGAGTCCAGAGTGAGTGTGTGACTTGTACTTAGTGCTTGGCGCCGTCCCGCGTATACAAGGGGAAGAGCGCGGCAATACTGCACGAGCGAGAGTACGCACCATCATGCACCCTCCCCACCTCGTCTCCACCCAGGTCCACCCTGATCGCCTTCAGCCCTTTCCCGCTCAAGCTCCACAGCCGAATGTAAGATTCAGAGAACCCGCAAGCCATCAAAGACGAGTCGGCAGAAAAGAGTGAGGTGGTAATGCTGTCCGGTTCAAATCCGGGTGAGCAGAAGCGAAATTATGATGACAAGATAGGGGCGATGGAGTTGTGTGTATGTATGAGTGAGGAAGGAAGCGAAGGACAAAGGAAAAAGAACGCACGAATCGCCTGCATCATGCACCGTGAACAAGCACACACTCGGTCTCCCCACTCCCCTCCTCGCATCCTCCTCCTTACTCCCTTTCCCTCCCGCCCCAGCTCCACTCGCACTCAAAAATGCCGCTCCCACTGCTCCCCCCTCCCCGCTACCTCCAGCTCCAGGTCTAATCAAAGCCCCCTCAGGTTTAAACGCCTCCGCGCCGAGTTTGATCCGTTTCCTAGCTTCGCGGACCAGCTCCACTTCGCGTTGGACGTCGAGGGTACGGAAGGTTGAAGGGTAGGGGGGGAGGTCGGCGGGGAAGGGGACGATCAGGTCTGGAAGATTCGAGGTCGTGTCGTCTTTGGGTGGAGCGCCTTCTTCCCCTTCGGTAAGGGACTCGACTTCTGCTCCGTTTTCGCCACCGTTCGTTGCGGTAGCTGAAGAAGTTGAAGGACCAGCAGGAGCATCCTCGCCGTCCTGGTCCTTGAGCTGCCGTTGCACCTCCCTCTGCAGCTGCGCGTTCAGAGGTGCGGTGCCAAGTTTTAGTTCGGGCAGACCCGACATCGAGTCGCCCGTCGTGGTCAAGGTGGGAAGAGTACCGGGCGGCGCGTCGCCGGAGCGGAGGGCATTGTAGTCCGTGGCGAGGCCGTGCGAGGTGAGTGAGGTAGGGAGGGGGGGTCCGGGGATGGCTGCAAAGGGGGCATACCGTAGCACCGTTAGCACGAGGACAAGAGAGAAAAGAAACGAGACTAACCATCAACCTTGACCCTCTCATTGATAATCGCTAAAACCCTATCCCGTCCCCTCCCCTCCGTTCCCTCGCTCATCCCCTGCAGTCCTCCTCCTTGTAGCCACCCCAGTAGTAAACCCCAGCCTCGTTCCGACAAACGAACGTGGTAGCGTTCCGTGCGCCAACGCAGGCCGGATTCGTTCTCGGCGATGTGGGAGGGGAGACGGAGGGAGGAGAGGAGGCGGATTAGGGAGGGGTAGGCGGCTTGGTGGTCGGGAGCGAAGCTGCGCATGCGGGTGGTGAGCAACTACGTCCAGTAGACGTAATGGAAGAGACGGACGCACCGAGTGAGGAACTGATCGGCGGCTTCTCGGTAGCCTACCAGGACGAGGTCGAGGTAGGAGTGGACAAAGAGCGGCAGCAGTAGGGGCAGAAGTTCAGGACGATGGATGTCGAGGGACTGCGATTCAAGAAGCACACGTAGGTCAGGAGAAACGAGAGAAACCGGATCAAGGCAGATGGGCCTACGTTTTCGACGAAGCTCCTCAGTCCCTCGTACCCCTTCTCCCAGCTCGGCGGGTCAGCGAGCATCTGTCCCGGTGCGACACTCTGATCCATCCTTCTCCTCTGACCGGGTTGAGCGGCCCTAGCCGCACTCGGAGCATTCCTCTCTGCAAAGTCGTCGAGTCCGACAGCTTTCCCTCCGCCTTGAGCTGCGGCTGCTGCAGGTGTGGAGGCAGTTGCGGGTGAAGCGGGAGCAGGCGAGGGTGCGGTCCCTCCAGCTGCTGCAGTGGCTTTGAGTTGATCGAGGTCGGCGGAGAGAGCGGTTGCGGCACGGTGGTGACCTCGTTTTGCTAGGTAGTCGAGGATGGCTTTGTAGTTTGCCTCTGGATTTGAGAGTTGACTGGCGTTTGGTGCAGCGGGAGTTGACATGGTTCCAGAGGGTGAATGAGATGCGAAGATGAGGAGGGGAAGAAGGAGAGGGAGAACGAGGTGCGGTGGGTTCAAGGGGGACTGAGAGGGTGTAGGTAGCTATCGGGAATCGCCCTGTGTACTGTACAGTCCCCAAGGCGGGTGAGCGAGAGCAGTAGACGATGAGTTATTTCTCATCCTGATCGGCTTATCCTAACTTCTCATCTCGTCTTGTGACCGCTTGCTGTGCTGCTCGAGACACCGGGACTCTGACGATCGTCTACAGCACACTGCCCCTTGTACCTCGAAACAGTCGTACGCTTCATCTCCCTCCTTTATCCTTCCCCCGCTTTACCTTCCCCCGCCACCGATAGCTCGCTTCCATCACATCAAGCCAGCATCGTCGGGTGCTCATCCCCGTCGCTGACGGTTCGCTGACCTGTCTTGTGCATCCGCCGCATCCCCGCAGTCTAGTAATTCCTGTCCATCCCCATCCAGCATGTCTGGTAAGTCTTGACTTCGCTTCACCTTGCCCGACTCCCCGCACTCATGCCTTTCCACCTGCAGCACCAGGAAAACTCAGTAGGGAAGAGTTGTACGTCTCCGCCTTCTCCACCTCCGCGTCATCTCCCGCAGCTTTTCTCTCTCTTCCCAGAACAGCAGCGAGATGATTTATGCATGCGAGAGATCGCTGATTCAACCCGCCGTGCTCTTGCAGCCGACGACAGAAGGACCTCGATGCGGCGAGGAAGGCCGGAACGGCCGCGCCGGCATTGGATGAGGAGGGAAAACCCATCAACCCTCATATTCCTCGTACGCCGGACTTCCCCTATCATCTTCCCGTCCACTACCTACCCACCGACATACTGACCCTCTGTCCTGTCTGCCGATGCCACGTTCTCTCCCTGTTTTGTAAAACAGAGTTCATGGCCAACGCCCCGTGGTACATGTCTGACGGTCACAACGGTCCGACGCTCAAGCATCACAAAGCTCCGCTCTACAACGATGACCCTTCGAAGCTGAAGGAGAGATTCGAGAGGGGAAAAAAAGCGGTGCGTTTGGTCTGCCTTTCCCCCGGAACCTTCTGTAGTCTCGTTCGAGCCGCGCTGACGATGCGTACTTGTCCTACCCCTGCTCTTCCCTCCTCCGCCCTTGCGTCGTTTGCAGGGTCCCGCCGCCAAGAAATTCCGCGCCGGCGCTTGCACAAACTGCGGTGCCATGACCCACACCGTCAAAGACTGCCTCGAACGTCCTCGCAAAGTCGGTGCCAAATTCAGCGGCAAAAACATTGCGGCCGACGAGGTCCTTCACAACGACTCTCAGTACTTGAACGGGTTGGAAGGGCAGGGGGATTACGATGTGAAACGGGATCGGTGGGATGGGTATGATCCGGCTACTCACCGGAAGGTTGTCGAGGAGTATGAGGCGTTGGAGGAGGCTCGGCGGAAGAGAAGGGAGGAGGAAATCGATCAAGGGACTGCGGTGGGTAGTTCGAATGCGGTGGCTAAATTGGCGAATAAGGGCAAGGAGAAGAAGAAGAAGAAGGAACAGGAGGAGGATGAGTTTGGGTCGAGTGATGAGAGTGATGCCGAGGTTGGAGGGGAGGATGAGGATAAGTATGCCGAAGGGGCGGATGTGGCAGGTCAAAAGTTGGATACCAAGACTCGAGTGACGGTTCGAAACCTTCGTATTCGAGAAGACACGGCCAAGTACCTCCTCAACTTGGATACCGAGTCGGCCTACTACGACCCCAAGACGCGTTCGATGAGGGAGGCGCCTGTACAGGGACAAGGGGGAGAAGATGTGCGTTACCTTTCAATGGTTCTTCTCCTGTCTTTCTAGGCTGATCATCTCTCGCTTCTCATCCCTCTCGCCTCGATTTTCTCGGTTCTTCCCCTTCCTCCCTTCTCCGGTCGACCCCGCCCCGCTTGGTCGCGTTCTCCATTTCGACAGGCCCCCTTCGCCGGCGACAACTTTTCCCGCGGAACCGGTTCGACCGTCGACCTTCAAAAACTTCAACTCTTCGCCTGGCAATCCGAACAACGTGGTCACGACGTTCACATCCAATCCAACCCAACCGCCGCCGCCCTCGCGCACAAAGAATTCTTGCAGCAGAAGGAAGTGCTCAAGGATACTAGTCGGGCTAGTGTGTTGGATCGGTATGGCGGGGAGGAGTATCTGCAGAATGTGCCGAGGGAGTTGAGGGCGGGTCAGACTGAGGAGTATGTTGAGTATGATCGGAGGGGGAAGGTCGTCAAGGGAATGGAGAGGGCAAAGGCGAGGAGCAAGTATGAAGAGGATGGTACGTCTCCTTCGCTGGCCCTCGTGCCGTCTCCGCCTCGGAGGCAGTTTGACATACCCATCTGGGGTGCTGTGCTCGGTGGAACGCGCGAGACTGACTCTTTGCACCTCCTTGTTCCCTATTCTTATTTCTACCGTTCCCGTCCCTTCCTTTCCGCTACATCTTACAGTCTACCCCGGCAACCATACCTCAATTTGGGGCTCATGGTACGACCTCGACAACGGAAAGTGGGGCTACCAGTGCTGCCACTCGCTCATCAAGGGCTCGTATTGCGGTATGTCGTCTATTCTTTCGTTCTCTTCTGTCGCACGCGGCTCTTCCGAGCTTCAGTGCGACACTGGGAGTTTGTCGTCACGACTTAGGTACTGATACTGTCTATACTTGACTCCGCAGCTGGCCGAGCCGCTCTCGAATCTTCGACCAACCCAACCTCGCTCCTTTCCTCCGCCTCAAACCCCTTCTCCTCGAACCCCACTTCTGACGCCGCCGCCCTTGCCCGCGAAACCGGCAAGTCACTCGTGGAGCTCAAACGAGACGAAGAGAAGAAGCGCAAGGCGGAAGAAGAGGAAGGGCGAGAAGGAAAGAGGAAGAAGGAGGAGAAGGTTGACAGGGATGCGATGGGAGTCAGTGAGGCAGAGATGGAAAAGTATAGGAGGGATAGGGAGATGAAGTTTGATGATCCTATGGCCAAGCTGGGTGGGGAGGAACTGCTGCCTATGTAGTGATCCATGCCATTACTGTAATTACACTTGCCAAGTACCGCACATTCTTCTCTCGAAGTGCGGGTCGGGCCTTTGTAAACGGAATCTCCATCATCCTCACAGCGATCGTTGGAACCGCATCAAGGTGTGGATCCGCCTTGAAACAGCTGGCAGGATGCAAGTAAGTGAAAGAAGGAGGCCAAGGCAGTAGTCGAGATGCCAATCTGGAATTTCCGCAAATGAAAAAGGCCATCCGAATCTCATCGCGCCGCCGTCGCAAACCGCGTAGGTCACGGCGCAGGCGAGTCCGACCGGCAACCGAGACTGATTTGACGGGTGCGCCGACCGGACGTGGGAGATGAGATGGGACCCGACTGTTCGGGTTGCGCTCGACCCGAGCTGAAAAAGACAGCCTGATCGCGGAAAAGTGATCGAATGTGGAACGGGCGTGCTGTAATGCGGGGCGTTCATGCACATCATGCACAAGCCTAGGTCGTAGATGCACGGGATGTACACCAGGCAGTCTACTACAGGTCGGCGTCATCGAGAAGATGACGGCGAGATGACGGAGACGTCGGAGAGTCAGGCTGATGGGACGGTAAGGAGGGTGGTACGCAAGCAGGGAGGATTGGAGCTCCACCGTTGAAGGGGAACAGTCGAGAAGGCGTCAGGAACGAGGCCGAGGAGGGGTAAGAGATGCGATGAGTATGTGGAAATTGGGTGGATACAAAAAAAAAGATACGGGAAGAAAGTGGTGACATCGAAGACGAACGGAGGGCAAGAGCAGCCAGTGAATCGGCAGAGAGCACAGAGGAGGAGCTACAGGACTAGACTGTACGGGCCAGGAAGCGCTCAGGCGGTTGTTGAGTCGAGAAACAAGGTGAGTCGCAACGACGCACGACGTCCTTCCGATCGCTTGTCGACCCGCTCACTGGCGAAAAGAGAGTCTGCAGCGTCCTCCTGAATGGCTTCTAATCTACCATCTATTCACCTTAGACGTTACTATACACCCTAAGGCGTCCGAGTTCGCTACGCCCTTGCTCTGTGCTCACCCAGAACGCTGCCGCGCAGATGGCCACCTTGATTTCGCCCAGCGCTTCTGCTCCCGTCGATCCACTCGAGCAGCTTATTGAACTAGATCAGCCACAGGACCCTAGTTATCACGCCCGCTCGCTACATCCCCTCCGTCCGCGATCAGTACCAGGCGGCGATTCGAGCGGCGAGATTGGAAACGAGGATAGCGGCGGTGCTGGAAACGAAACAGACGTCGAGGATGCGGATGAGGAGGACAGCGGTAACCCAAGCAGCGGGGATCAGGTGCATCGGCTCATCAAAGGCGAGAGAGCGATGTATCCTTTTCAAGGAGGACAGCGGCGCAAGAGGAGAGGCTCCGTCGCGGTTCAACTTTCGAGTTCGAGCGGCTTCTCCTCCTCCTCTGAAGAAGATGACGAGGAGCAAGGGAATCGAATGGAAGCGGACGACGGTGATGGGGCGAGCGAGACGAGGCGCGGGAGAACCAGGAGAACGGCGACACCGTCCGCGCCTTTTCGTCTCCGACCAGGTCCTACTCCGCTGCCCCCGCCTCGCCTTCGTCGCCTAGGTGCTCTGGGCATCTCGGTACACTCCGACGAGGATATGGACGATCCCGTAGTGTCCGGCCTCGAGTCGGCTGACTTCCGCCAAGCTGAAGGAGCGGAATCGACCGACACTAGGGGAACTGACCTCGGCATCACAGCCTCCCAGCTGAGGCGGGGCACTTCGAGTGACGAAGTTCTTCGGTCAGGACAGACTCGCGACAACGTGGGTGACGAGGCTATCTTCAGAGGCGTGGCCGACGACCTTGTCGTGCAAAGTGCGTTTTTCTTTCGGTCTCCATATCTTGGTGATTGCGGTGCTCACACGCATCTCGCAGACAACAAGCTCAAGAGTCGTCTACGCCGATACGAGGCAAACAACGTTCCGTCCCAAGTCAAGCGCGATGCGCTTTTCGAAATCCGCTTCGGCTCTGCTCTTCCTCCGTGAGTTGCACTCTCTTCCGCGGTCCTCACGCAATACGTTGCTCATATTCCTGCCGATACCTACAGAGACAAGCGTCAGGAACTCGTGGAGTATCTCACCTACTACGCTCAAGGGTTCGGTGCCGACGCAGTTCAGCCCTCGGTTGGACCTTCTCAAGCACCCCAGATGCCTATCATTCCTCCCGCGCCGCGACCTCTTGGTCCAACTGCGCGCACCCCAGATGAGTGTCGCTCTGCAAGTCTTGCGCCGCCACCCGGCCTCGTGCAAGAACCGCTCGCCGGACCTAGCAATTCTGGGTTGGAACTTCCTTCAGCAAGCGGGACTGGTTTTAACATGGCACCTCCTCCTCGCCGCACTCAATCTCGACGTGCTGCCAATCCGAATGTCGTCATCGCGTCCGCCGCTGACCAGGCAACCGCTCGCGACATCGTTACGGCGCTCGAGCAGCTTTTCTTCCATTCACTCCTCCGCTCTTCCACCTCGGTTCCTCGAGCTCCCTCTCCCCTCGATGGCGCCCAACCTTCCCCGCCTTCGAACGAAACTTATTTCTCGCACCTCCTTACCCACGACTTTCTCTCGCAAGGCTTCGTTTACCTAAACCTCGCCTGCACGATGGCGTCCATCCATCGCTACAGCGTCACCATCTCCTTCGTACAACAAGCCATCAAGCAATTCTCGGCGCACCTCGAAGTCAGTCAAGACGGCGCCAGGATTCGCTGGATCGGGGCGCGTTCGGCCATGGAGCTCAAGCGGGACATGGGCGAGCGGTCTGGCGATCGAGGTTCGACGCCCCCCGATTTTCACCTTCTACCGCCGGACCGAAGCGAGCCAAGCCAGGTTTCCGAGGAGACAGTTGCGAGCACGTCCACGATGACTTCCAAATCCTCTTCTTCTCGCAACCTCGAGAGTAGGGAAGGCACGCGATCTGGCGCCGCACCGTCCACCGCTCCGACCTCACAACCCTCCCTCGGCCAAATCGGGTCTCTCGCTGGCGACGAGACCGGACCTAGAAAGCTGCTTCGACCGCCACGGCCGACTGCAGCGGTTCTTCAACCAATGGAGCGACTAAAGGAGGGCAGCGAGCTCGCCGCTCCGAAAACCGAGTCGGCCACTACGGCGAAGGCGATGCTCGGGTCGACAGAAGGCATGTCTCCGCGCGCCACGAACACGGCGCCTTCCCCTTCGCAAACTCGCCGCTTTCCCGTACGCGCGCACCGGTCGCTTTCCCAGCGCATCCGCGATAGTCGACCTCTGGAAACCGCCTTCTCGGAGTCGCTCGCTAGTACGACGCATTCTCGCAAACGTAGAACAGAAGACCAGCTCTCCGGCAGCATGGTTTTCTACGCCGACGGCAACTTCTGCACCGACCTGACCAAGGAAACGCAGGCGACTTTCGACGGGACGTCCTTGCCGTCCATGATCGTCGGAGCGAGCTCCGCCGTTGCCCTCGGGGCGAATTCCCGCCAATCCTCGAAGGACGGCTCAAAGCAGACCAGCTCCCCGCCCTCCTCCCTTGAGACTCGTCTCGCCGAATTAGAGGGCACTCTCGACGTCGAGATGGGCGAACCGCCCTCTTTCGACTCGGGCGATGGTCGAGCGAGTGCTGCCGATACGCCCTTCCTCCGTACGTCCGGCATGACCACGACATCATCCTTCGACCTCTTCACCCTCCTTGTCAAGACTCATCATCCCTCCAAGCGCCCTCTCTACTCATCGTCTTCCTTCCTTGACGAGTCTGCCTCGTATCCTCCTACAAAGAGGGCTCGCTACCTCGTCCGGCCGCAAGTCCTCTCGACGAGAACCGTCTACCATAGCGCGACTACTACGACTCGCGACCCGTTTGATATCACCTTTTTCTCGTCTTCGGGAAAGTCGAGTCCCGTCGAGCTGAGCAACGAAGAGAAGCAGCGACTACAAAAGCCAACGCACCCTCCTGCCCTCGTACGTTCTTCCTTCGCTTATCTTGTCCTGTTTCTCCTCCTAAAGATCGAGTCGCTGACTTCCGACCTTCCCGGACAGCTTACCGCCTCAAACCTCGCTAAGCACGCCAACGCGGCTGCCGCCGCCTCGTCTGCACCTCGCTTCGTTCCCCTATCGCCAAACCTCTTCCCTCCCTCCCCTTCCCCCCCGCACGACGACTACCTCCTCTCCCTCTCGGCACCCGCGCACGTCTGGGCGCCTCTGTCCCACGCAGGAAGCGGGCGAGTGCCGGGAAAAGCTGTGGTCGGAGGACGTGAGAGCCTCGGATTGCCAAGCGCTCTGGGCAGCGGCGGCGAGGGAAGCGGAACCGGGACTGGATTGGCCAGCACGGGAGACGAGCGGCCCCTTAGCTTGGACGAGCTTGTCGGCTTGACTAGGGATCAGTGGGCCGCTAGACAGTGGATGAGGTGAAGAGGCAACTGGTTTTCCCCCTCTTACGCGTCGATGGCGCTTTCCTTCTTCTTCGTTGTGCCTGTCGAGCCTTCGTTATTTCCATCTTTTCCTCTGCGCTGTGGGTGTATGCTTCTAGTCCTATGCCTAGCATGTTTGTATAACCCCCCGTGAATAGCTGAAGTCAGGAACGTCAATCAGCGCCGACAGCGACTCTCTCGGTTTTTGTGGATATCAGCAAAGAGTGAGAATGGGAACAAGTAGCGCGGTATCAAGGTTGACCGAAAGAAGGGTATCCTACAAGCTAATCCACCCCCGAGGAAAGCTATACAAACCGTTTCTTCTCGAGAACCTGACTATCTGCCCAACCCGTAAGCGACGCCAGCGCTGCGCCTGCTCCTCCACCTCCGCCACCGCCTGCGCCAGCGTTTCGATTCGTCAACCCCCTTGACTTGCCTTTCGCCTTGGGGCTGAGCGGCGGGACCCCGGCGTCCATGTGATACCCACCCAGCGGGTACTCCTTGCCCCTCGACAACAACCTCTGCCTTTCCTTCCAAAGTTGCTCCGCGATCCTGACCGCAAGCGTAACCCCCAACGCCACAAACACATGGAACCAAATCCCAAACGCCCAAACGTAGAGGGAGAGGAGTTGGCCGACATATTTGAGCATGACTTTGGAAGAGAGTTTGGAGGAACCGATGGTACGGAGACCGAACGAGTACGGGATTTCGGGCAGGTTGGCGGGAGAGGGGGACTTGAGGAGGAGCTCGAGGGCGATTTTGAACCCGGAAGAATTGATGGGGGTGGATTTGCGGAGCTGACGTGTCGGGACAATGTCAGCTTGCGGAGAGGTAGGAGAGAAAGGCTGCACGCACTTGGTCCTTGGTGATACCAAAGAAGCCCGTCATGGGGTCACTTGCGCTTGTCAGCGGACGAGCCAGGACTCGAGCGCCCCAAGAGATGATGCGGCGGTGCAAGGGCCAGCCTTCTGACATGGACACGCCAGCGCCGTACCGAGTGCCAAGAGCGAGGGGTGTTTCGGCAGAAAGCGAGTCGAGTAATGGTTGAATGGCGGAAGGAGGGTGCTGTAAGAGGGAGAAAACGTCAATTCCGCCTGTCACACGACGTAAAAGGGCCGGACGAGCGCACTTGCAGGTCTGCGTCCATGACTACCATCTTTTGACCCCTTGCCCGCTCGAAACCCCTCAACACTGCTGAACTCAACCCTTTCTCGTCCGTCCTGACGAGCAGTTCGACATTGTACCCCTCGTCCTTCTTCAGCCGCTCGCATTCCTCATCTGTTCCATCCCTGCTGTTGTCGTCGACTATAAGGATCTCTGTGCCGGCTGGATCACGGACGGCGGCAAAGACTGCCTGTACAAGTGGGGCAATGTTCTCTCGTTCGTGATAAGCGGGTACGATGATTGAGCTGTGTATAGGGCGGTCGGGTGTTTGCTGTGGTGGTGTGTAGCGAGGTGATGCTTTCGGATCGTATAGAGTTGACGAAGAGCGGAGGAAGATGAGAGAGATGAGGAAGGTGGTGACGAAGGTGATGGCTTGAGCTGGCCAGGATGAGAGCGGTCCTGCTTGTGAGCGCCACCGCATGACTGGTACGGGCTGCTGTCTGGCGTCCGGTAAGAGACGAGAGTAATTGGAAGGCAGCCAAAATGAGCGAGGAGCGTTCTCTTACACCGTCAAACTGCGCTCTACAGGCTATACGCATCAACGGGGGGTCGTGACAAACATCCTCGCTGTCTGTGACACCCCCGTATGCTGTCACAAATCCCCGTCGAAGTGCTGCGGACTTCTTTCATCTTCACTCCTTTCTCCTCTTCATACCTCTTGCACCGCTCGTACCGCCTTCAGTGCGCGGGCGAAGCGACCTAGATTTTCTGCTGCACGTCTCGTAAGCGCCACTCGCGCCTTGCCGCTCTGACCGGACGCCGGCTCCGTCGCTCCGGCCAAGAAAAGGCTTTCGACACGTACGAACGGTGTCATCCTGCCTTGCAACTCGCATATAGTGCCATCAGTCTAGATCCCTCAAGTGACCGCAGTCGGCTCATGCTGGCCGCATTGGGCTACAGAGGAGGGCCCGCTTACTTGCTGGCTTCAAGCTTTTCTTCTGGCTGCAGTTCAGAGCTCGACAGGTTGAACGGAGCGCTCCTGCGCCACCGCCACGTGTTGGGGGGCTTGTAAAAGCGCGGATCCACATCCGTCATCCGCGACCCTGAGGATACCTAGGACAACGGAGAAGCATGCTGAGAACCGTTTGGACCCGTCCGTCTGCGTTCTCGATTCTCGGCTCGCATCCTCCCAGCTCTAGCACCGCTCTGTGCCGCCTCTGGACATCACCCTACCGCCCTGCCCAGGAAGGGGGTCAACAGAAGAGTTGCCGAAGACGCTGAGACTCGACAACACTGGATTGTCCGGATCCTGTCTCTCTGCGAACCGCCGTAGGGGACTGCCTGTCAATTTCTTCCTCCGCCTCTGCCATACCTGAGATCACGAGTGAGCGGTGGGGCTATCCGAAGGCTAGGTGTCCGCCTGCGATTCAAGGCTAATCATTCACCTTGTCTTGCATCGTGGCTTCACCCTTTCCTTGCCTCGTCAATGCGGACCAAAGCCGGTTGACAAGCACTGCACGATCAACTCTGGCACTCGAATCTCAGGCGAGGAGGGGCTCATGGTCGTCCGCTTAGCTGAGAGATAGTCAGCAAAAGTCGCATTTGAGAAGGCCAAGCCCGATCGACTTGGTTGCACTACCACTCCGCCGCGCGAGACTCGCCGCGTCCGATGACTGGGCCGTCCTCAGTGACAACTATTGCTCCTTCACCCCATACCTAGCCTCAAGCGCCTTCACCTCCTCCACCAAACTCTCCCACCTCGACCTCCTCATAACCCCGCTGACTAGTACCCCATCCTTTCCGACTTGCTGAAACGGCAAGACATGATCCATACTGATCGGCATGATACCGGGAAAGTAGAACGCAATCAGAGGCAGGTCCTCCCCATCTGGCCCCGGGAAAGACAACCCAGAAAGATTGGCGACGGTTTGGTTTGACATGATCCACCTTGTCGTGTAAGATCCGCTGCCGAAGAAGCGTCGGACGAGGGGTGGGAGTTCGGGCCAGTCACGGTAGGGAAGGTAGGTCGTATTTGAGCGGGTTAGCTTGAGCCAAGTGGCTCGGAGCATGGGGAGGTTGCGATAGGCCGCGATGCCGCGGCGGAAGTGGAGGGCAATGCTTGACAACGGAGCGGAGACGAGCTCAGCTATCGAGAGGGGAGTGCTGGGCGTGAGCTGGTAGGGAAGGGCGAGGTTGTGCGGGTAGCGAGAAAAGGAGCCGGTAGCGGCGGCATCGGGGTACGAGTCGAGGAGAGATCGGGCGCAGTAGACGGGTGAGAGACTGACTGAGTTTAGCGTACTTCCCTCGCGGGAATGGGCGGACTGGCAAGAGAGCAAAGGTGAGCCTGTGTCGGCAAGACGGGTAAAAGAGGGGGACTCACTCTGAGCAACCACGCCGAGAAGATGTCCCCGGTGCTGACATACTCTTCCCCGTGCGTCTCTTTCTGTACGTCCTTCTTGACCTCCTGCGCCAGCGCGTCAATCAACTCCTGCCTGATGAACAAGTAGCGTTGCTCGAACCGCCCCCACAGTTTCTCCCAGACAAGCGCTGTGAAGAAGCGGAAGAGGGCGCCAACGGAGCTTGCAGGTCTCCAGTCCAGTAGGATCGGTAGACTAGAGTCGACCTTGGCCTCGACTTGCTTGTCCTGGGCGATATTGTCGAGCGTGCGAAGCAGCGGATTGTCGCTGAAAAGGGGCGGCGCCTCCCATGCGAGGCCGTGAAGCTCCGCGTTCAAGGCCTTTATGACGAGACCTATACCGGTACTGTCGAAGATGCCATGTGAAAGGGAGATTCCGGCAGCGTAGACATCGGGGAAAAGGGTGATGTGGATATGAAGGAGGGGAAGGCATCGCTTTTCGTGTTTGTAGAGGGTGTTGGGCGCTTCGGAAGGGTGGAAGAAGAAGAGGTTGGGCTCAGGTAGGTAGCCGGAACTTCGGGCAGAGATGGGAGGAAGAGGGTTTTCGAGATCGTTGGCCTCGTGATAAGGACGTGTTTGAGTAGCGGTGGTGAAACCGAAAAGCGAGCGCTCTTTGCTGGCTTGCTCGATATCGTCCGGGACGTCGACGTGCCATGTCCCGGACTGTTGGAAACAGGAGTCAGTGTGCGAAGGACGGGAAGAAGAAAAGGCTGGCCAGACCTTTCTGACCGGAACACCAGCGAGCAGTGGCCACTTGCGCAGCATTCTGTCCGTCGCATCCCTCAACTGATTGACGAACCGGGCGGAATAGTCGTCCTCAGGCGGCGAGCTCGAGGCCCTCGCTACGACGAAACTTGGAAAGAGAACGATCCGGTCGCATTGCGTGTCAAGCGGCGTCAATCGTACGAGCATGCCGGGAAGCTGGGTGACCACACAAGCGTGCGGAGCAGAGCCGGAAGAGGCTGCTACGAAGCGAGCCGGGAGGCGTAAGCAGAAAGTGGGAAAGATCAAGGATAAGCGGCAGGACCGCGGAAGACGATAGGGGGGGTCCAGAAGGAAGGAAGGCCAATGGAGAGGCTTGACATCTCGAAAGCCCCGTACTGCTGAGACGAGCAGCACAGTCGCGCGTGCGAAAGTAAAAGTGGGACGCTGGTCCTGGGAGGCTCGACGAGCGGGAGATGCAAGAAGCGTGGCAGCCCTTGATATACGCTACGTCCTACCATGAGCTGGGATGAGGCGGTCAGCATCGTACGTTGCAATAGCTACAAGGGGCGACCAAGTAAAATCAGCATTGGGGCCTCGTAGTTGAAAAGAAAGAAGAGACTCACATTTCTATTTTCCGCTAGAACGGACTCGAAGACGCAAACCCCGCCTTATCCTGCTGTCCGCCAGCCGCCCTGAGCTTCGCATCCTCCACCGCCATCCTCCTCAGCTCCGGCCACTCAGCCACAGCTTTCTTCGCATCATTCCGAATAAAGTGCCCCTGCAACGCCGCCATGCTCACCCTCACTCCGTTCTTCATACCCTCTTGCACGCCCTGCACAAGCTGCTCACGTAGCTGCTCGTACGCTGCAGTCTCGAGTCCTTCCTCATCGGCGTAGAACCGCGTGAAGAGCTCGCGGGCTTGGTACGGGGTTGCGTCGTCGATCAGCTCTTTCAGGTCGACTCGGCCGGGGCGAATGAGGGCTGGGTCGAGTTGTTCGAGGTGGTTGGTAGTGAGGAAGAGGATGCGTTGTGAGGTGGAAGAGGCTACTCCGTCGAGGGCGTTGAGCAGGCCGGAAAAGGTGACGTTCGAGTTGAAGCTGCGCGCAAGCATACACCGTCAGCACAGATATAGCAGAAACCAGGTAGACCTCACGTCGATGGAAGTGATACGAGGATGGGGAAAAAGCAGGAACACGCAGCGCACCCTGCTTCACCCGTCTGCTGCCTTTTCGAAAACGCCGCATCTATATCCTCAAGCAACACGACGCTCCGCTCCGGCGCATTCGCCAGCAGATGATTGAGCTTGTCGTCCGTGAGTCCACGCTCCGAAAGATTGAGGACGCAGATGTTGTAGTCGAGTTCACCAGCAAGAGCTTGAATGAAGGAGGATTTGCCGGAGCCAGGCGGACCGTGCAGGAGGTAACCTCGACGGTAGGGGATACCTGTAGTAGGAGAGGGGTGAGCACGGACAGGCTGGGGGGGGGGGAGGACAAAGGTGTACCTCTTTCGGAGTACCATCGACCCCGACCCATGAACGCCTTGACATCTTCTACAACTCGCTCCTTCACCCCCTCATCTAGCACCACGCTCTCCAGTAGCCGTTTTTCTCGTGGTCGTCCGAAAGGTCGCCACTCTGCACCCCAAGCAGTGTAAATCACTGTCCGACCAACTTGGGCTTGCTGAGCGAGTTTTCGCGCTTCGTCGAGAAGTCGAGAGAAGAGGTTGCGATCGCGGGACAGAGTAGTAAGGTGGACTGTCTCCCATGGTGTGCCTGAATTGAGGTCCAGCATATTTGTTGCCCGTTCTCGTTTAACCTGCCGGGGAAAGATGAAAAGATGAGAAGGTTCAGCCAGGGAAGAATGCCTTTGTAGCGGAGTAACACACTTGGAACCACGCGTTCTGGTAGCGGAAGTAATGTGTGCCCGGTCCAGGTACCAAGCTGAACTCGGCCGTCGAGCTGCCATCCTTTCTCTGCTCATACTTGGTTTCCACCGCCAGCTCGTGACTTCGTATCCGGCTGGCCAGACCCTCGATACCTCGTAGCGGTCTTTCCGCAAGTTGCGATTGTCGTGCAGACTGCTGCGACATCCATTGGAGGAACCAGAGGTAGGAGGGGTCTTTGGAGGAGATTTCGAGGGAAACGAGCAGGCGGCGTTGGGCGATGGTGGCGCCGTAAACGGCAGAACGGCGAAGGACCTGAGCACCCACGCCAAGAGCCTGCGTCGTGAAAGCTTAGTCTCGCGTGCGTATTGCGGCAGGAGATGTTGTTCCGCACCATCAACCCGAAACCGGCGGAAAAGTAAGGACTGAGAACCCGACGTCAGCTCCTTCGGCGGCAGTAGACGAGAACGGGAGCACAGAGCGTACTTTGAGTCCAGTGCCTGCTGGAGTAATTTCCTTAGTCCATGTGCCTCCTCTTTAGCAGCTCCACCAGCTGCTTCCGCCAAGTTTCCAGACAAGTGTTCCGGCGTTACGCTCGGGGTCGCGCTACCAGCTAGTGCTGTCTGGGGCACATTTGAGCTGTCCTGAGCTGCGCTTGGGAATAGCAGAGGCATAGCGAGGACACGAACGGAGCCGAAAGCGAATCGGGCCAAATTTCCGGCACAATTTTAGCTGCTTTGAGGCGATCTTTGCTGCACATACTACGTTACTCCGGAAGGCTTCTTGGGGAGAGTGGCTCAACTTGGATCGGGGAAAATGTGGGTGACGGATCGCGCCAAGAAACAAAATGTTCGTTCCCGTCTCTTACCACTCCTGCTCACGGTGTTCTGTACGACAGCCAGAGTCGCAGCAAGACTCTGAACACGGACGTCGCACCCAGACCGACGCAGTTCCGTCCACTCCATCTACACTCCGTCTGCAGCAGCTGCCGAGTTCGGCTACCCTGGGTTTACAACTAGGTTGAGGTGGACAAATACTGCACGGACATCGAGGCACTCGCAGTATGTAGTACACGTCTCTCATCCTGCGGCTAGCCTTGCAATGCTGACATTGCACACTTCAGACCATTTCTTGAAACTCCGTCAACATGGACAACATCGGGTACAACGGCCCGATCAACGACAACCCGGGCAGTGGAGAGTCATCTATCGTCATCTATGGCTACGTGCCTTCCGAGTCGTTAGCCGTGAGCATCCTTCTCGCACCCGCTGCGGCGTTCTTCGTGCGCTGAGCCGTTCTGTCCCCCGTAGGTCATGGCGCTCCTTACGTTCGGCCTAGTCTTCCTGAATCACCTGAGCTGGCTAGCGAAGGATAGGACAACAAGGCTTTTCTACGGACTATTTCTGCTTGGGAGTGTAAGCCGCTCAACCCCTCGTCGCTTCCCCGTCCATCCGCCAGTCCGGACTCGTGTGCCTGTAGCACTAGCGCGCGCTGTCACGCGTACTCCTGAATCTGACTAACATGGCAACCCCTACAGTCTTGCGAGATTGTTGGATATTCTTGCCGTTTACAATCGCACTTTTCACCTTACTACGTCAAGTACTTTGTCGTCCAATACTTCTTCATCGTCGTTGCGCCCGTGTTCTACCAAGCCGGACTGTACATCGCGCTGGCGCAAGCCCTTCGGCGACTCGACCACTACGGATCCACCCTCCTGCGCTTCGAGCCAAAGATCCTTGTATGCCTCTCATCCGTCATGTATTCGTCTTCCCTCCCTGACCCTTCCTCGCCGGCTACAGATGTGGGGCATGGTTGTCGCGGACATCGTCACCACCACCATTCAGGTTGTCGGCGCTGCGTTGATTGGAGTGGCCGAAAGCGCTAGGTTCTCGTCTTCATCCACCAGCTCGCTGAACTCGGATCAGGCCAACGACATTCTTCTTGCCGGACTGAGTGTGCAGGTACGGCAATCTCCGTGCAGGCTACCCACGTGTCATGCCGACTGACTCGCTCTTCTCCCCTCGCAGACCGTCTCTTTCCTTGCCTTCATTGTGCTCCTCCTACTCTGCATCTTCCGGTCGCAGCGTACCTTCACGGCAAACCACCTCCCGAAGCGGTTCTCCGTCCTCCTTTTCGTGTCGGCCCTGCTCCTCTTGTTACGGACCACGTTTCGTCTAGCTGAGACTGCTCAAGGTGAGTTTGCCATCCGCGCCTCCTTACCTTACTTCCTTGTCATTCACTCATTCTGACCACCTGCTCACGGTGATCGCTCGTCCTCTCACAGGTGTTTTTGGCTTCGCCTCTTCGCACGAGGCGCTCTTCGGCACGCTCGAATTCGCGCCCGTCATCCTTGCCATTTCGATCTGGGCCGCCATGCCCCTCGAAGAAACCCTGCCGGTCGACGTAGACGACGAGCGACGCGACCTAGAGAGCTCACGAACGCTCTCAATGCGACAAACGAAGAGCGTGCAGCTCGGTCGGGCCAGCAGCCGAGGCAGCAGTTCCCCCCGAAGCGATTCGCGTGATCGAGGGGACGGCATCGCTGAGCAAGATCTCTCGGCGGGTCCTAGCCCGAGTGGAAGTCTGGACAAGACAGACGAGGAGGATCTGCAGATTTCGACCACTGCGACGGATTCGGGACGGGAGAAGCCGGAGAGGCGCAGTAGTCGACACAGCAGCATGCTTAGGACGGGGATGGAGGAGGATTACCCGATGACGCTGGAGAGGACGGATTCGCAGCGGAGTCGGATGAGCATGCGGAAGTTGCGGAATTGAGGTGACTATGGCGGTTGTACATTCTCCTTTACACACTCTGGCCTGTTGTACAGCCTTGTTGTACGTATCACTGTATCCCACTCCCCCTCAGTTGGCAGCAGGTGTTGTGACTCTGGGTTGACGTTCCAACCTCGATGCGGTTCGGGGTTTCTTCGCGGGGCGCTGGCACCGCTTGCTGCTTCTCCTGACCGTCACATCTCCGAGCTCCTCCTCGCCTTCCTTCGCGCTCTGTGTATCCTCACGCAGACAAGCTGCGTTGGCTGCAGTAGTGTCGCTGATACCGTGCGCTTTTTCTCGTCACTGACCTTCCCAATCTCGCTGATGCCTCCCTTGAGCAGAACTCTCGTTCCCATCACGCTCCTTACCTTCTGTTCTCGAGAGCACCAGCACTCAGCGCTGGCAGTGTTCGACCGCCTGAGCCACCATGGGAAACTCGACCATATTCCTCGCGGCCATGATCGTCCCTCCTGCCTGCGTCCTCGCCCTCATTCTTTACAGCATTTACTACTACTTCCACTTTCTTCGACCAGCTCGTCTATCACCGACCAGTAACCGCCATAGCGTGTCGTCTCCCGTTACGCACCTTCCACCGATGAGCAGCATCGCACAACGCGCGATAAGCTCTTCCCCCTTTCCCCTGTCTCCGACTGTCATCCCCTCCTACGACCTGCCTCCTAGGAGAGCACCACTTCCTCCTTTCGAAGCGCCACACTCTCAGCCGCCCATTCCACCCACACCTACACCCGCACCTCCACCGGCAACTTCCCCCGCCGAGTCCCGCTTCCTGATCGCAACCACCATGTCACGTAAAGGTTCACGTGTGCTCACGCGCAACCCGAGCAGTAACAACAGTCACGGAACTCGGAGTACAGGTGGTACATCGAGCGGGAGAAGCGGGGTTGATGAAGAAACGGGCAGGAAATCGGAGAGAAGGAGAAGCAAGCCGGAAAAGACTAAGCGGGTCAAGAGGCAGTTTGGGATTGGGGATGGGGACGAGGAGCGTGATCATGATGATACGGTCATCATCGATGTGGTTGCAGGCGCCCGTCCACCTGGGATGAGGCGGAGAAACTCGACCTGGTCAGCGGTTGACCTCGAGCAAGTTATGGGCCAGCCTGCGAGGCATTCTCGGACTAGGCCAAACTCTCCTCCAGGCATGTCGGCGGTAGCGGCATCTGCGACGCTAAGGCGACCTGCCGCTAAACCGCTTCTAGCGAAGGGAGAAACCCAGCGTGCCGGAGTCGAACATACTCCGAGCGACGAAAGCGTCGAGACGGCATTCCCCGAGTCTGGGGAGAGCGGGGATATGTTACTACGACGGGCAGAGGAGGCCGAGGTCGAGAATCTTGAGCCTTCGAGGGAGTGGACGGAAGGGAGAAAAGTTGTGGTCCGCGATCTTCGAAGGGAGCCTACCAACCCGATCCGCCCTGCCGCGTCGGCCATCGACCGTCGGCACTCGGCTAGAACGGTCTCGTCTTATGACGCTCACTCTGCGGACGAGTTCACCCTTACGGCGGCTTCATCCACCCATGCCTTTTTCAGCACGGCGATTGTTCCGCTTGCTCCCTACACGCCTTCGCCCGACCGGGACATTCCACCAACCCTGGGTGATACCGGACGCCGTGCTTCCGATCCTGAACTTGTCGGGGCGAGTCTTACCCAGCGACCTCAGTTCTTCCAGCACTACCCGACGCACCCGCACCCTTCCCATTCTACTGCGCCCGCGCTAGCAGCGAGATATACTTCTTTTTCAGCGCCAGAGCATCGAGCGTTCAATGCGTCTACAGCCACCATGGTCACCGCATTGAAAGACTCAGAACACTACGCCGCCTCTTTTTCTTCCGACCAACCGTCTCCTTTACTCCCGCAACACAGTCGATCGTTGCCTACCACTTCTTCCGCCTCTCCCTGTGCTCCGCCTCCCACACGACCTCGTCGTCGAAACTCGGCCCCTTGGTTTGCCGAAACCGACGGCAGGATCAGCGAAGAACCGCCCGAGGAGCTGGACGTCGTTCTCGAACGGGATCGAGTCCATAACTCAAGGAGACCAATCAGCTGGTTTGCAAGGAATACGAGCTCGGGGACTTTGCCGGAAGGGGTTCTTGCGGTGGGGAGGTTTCAGGTGAGGCTGCCTTTTTCTCTCCTCGACAACCTCACTTCGTGCCGGCAAGTCGAAAGGGTGCACCTTGACGAGTTCGCGATTCCAGGTCGCCAACCCCGACGAGCACTCCCTCAGAACATCGACTTCATCGGCATCCTCCATCTAGCCAACTGTCGCCAACTCCCTGACATTCACCTTCGTTCTTCCCCCTTCTCTGTCCATATCACCATATGTATAGACAGGCCGGCATAGCGGTCGTAGGCTATGGCTAATAGCAGAGCGATCACTGCAAAACACGATTGCAGCGTAGAATGTCTTGTTCGTCGGTGTTCGTCGGGTCGGAAAAACGGAAACTCAGGCTGTCGAGGAGACGTCCACAAACATAGCTCTCCTTAGACCCATATCGGGCTGCTCGCTCAAGTAAGACTCTGTGCCTTGTCAGCGACAGTGTACAGCGGCCTTAGGGCAGCGTGGTGGTGTCAAAATACCCGCTTCGATCTTCCATCGCCGCGGTCCTTTCCTCATCTGCTCCGCCAACTTGCTCCGACCCGCTGCGTAGCGCCGAACAGCCAGTTCAGACCGTCTTCAGCTTCCCTAGCATCCCGTCGCAGTCGCGCCGGTCCATCCTTCGCTACCTCGTCAAGATTCTCATCAGCCTCCCCACCCCGTATCAATCTCGACACGGCGCCCTTCAAATACGCCAGAACTACTCTGTCACGCATAGTAACCTACTACTGAGTCACCCTCTAGCCGCATCATGGTCCGCCGCTTCAACCAGTCTGAACCTCGTCGTGCCGACCTTGCCAAGCCATACAAGTATGCCTCGAGCGACTCTTCTTTAGCCGGTGAGCACTGCAGTCGCTTACCCATCAGGCTATCTTTCTTGAGCGCTGACTCGCCCTCGCGCAGACCTCGCCTGCATGGTCAGCATGGCTTGCTCCGGTCTCGCCATGCTTACCCGGTACGTTCCCCATTCTACCTTGGTGCCTTTCCTCGCTACCAGCGCCAACCCTTCTCGTATCCTTGTCACCACAGCTTCGCCATCTGGCCTTGGCTTGGCGCCCTCTTCGCCATCTCGTCGCTTCTTGGTACCAAGGGTCTCGGAACAAACAGCAAGACTGGCGAGCAGGGAGGCATGCTGAGCGGTAGGTTTGACTCCCATCACATCTACGGATTGCAGCACTGAAGATCCTTTCTCACGGTCAGGTTGGACCGCCCTCATGTTTGCCGGCACTTCCTTCTTCTCTCTTTACACCCCAATCCTGACCGGCAACGCTATCAAGGCGGATGGACTACCATTTGGTTTTAATAAGGGGTTGATCATGGTGCCGAAACAAGCACGATTGTCGTAGGCTGTTTGGTAGAATAGGGACACACCGGGGGAAGCACGGGTTTTTATTCCCATCTTGAAGCTTGACTCGCTTCCCTGCTGGGTTCTTTAGCATACTGACATGCCAACTGCAAGCTGCCAATCGCTAGTTGGGAAGCACTAGTATAAGCTGAAAGTGCAGGCAGAAGCAGGGAGGAAACGGCGCTCTCCCTTGATGCGCTTGTCTACCATGCCCCCGCAATCGCCTCTTTGTCCGTAGCTAATTCGCATTCGCATGCGGTAGACTACGGTACTGCTGCCTCGTTGACCGTGACAAAGGGAGATGTGGCACTTGACCTTCTCACCTGGGGTTTTCATCCTTTTCTCTCGTTCGGGACTGCGCACTTTCGCGAGCTAGTACCGGTAAGCGGACTACTGGGCGTATCGGGCACGATGCCACCGAGTCCAGTTCTCAGACTTGTGGGTCGGTGCTTTCCCCCGGTCGGCCCGCAACTTTCGACTACAGTCGTTTCCTTCGACTCGAACTGCTCGGACGCTGTGTACCACACGAGTCGTGAAGCTCTCCACGAGAAGACAGCTTGACACAGCTCGTGACCTTGCGCTTAGCCTGCCTTCGCGCTTCGGCAGCTACAGCGTGGAAAAAGGCACTGACAAGGCCCGTCTCTATTTTACTCCCAAGTGACCCAGGATCAATATGACGAGTCTTTTGGGCAAGAATCCGTCTACGCCGCTCCCAACTCCCTCTTCAGTCCCCGCAAAGCCTTCTCCAAGCTCTGCCACCTCTTCCTCCTCATCGTCCCACTGACCGTCACTCCCGCCGGAGTCTGCTGAAACGGTAGCACGGCATCCATCTCGAACGCCCCTTCCCCCAGTAGGTAATATGCGAGTAAAGACAGGTCCTTCCCCTCCCTGTCTGGTAGCGAAAACTCACTCATCCCGAGCGACATCTGATTCGACAACAACCAGCGATGGGTATGCGGCGTACGGTCCCATCCGTGACCGGTGAAGAACCCATAGAGGCGTAGGAAGAGAGCGACGGGTGTAGGCCAATCCCGTACAGGGAGCAAAGGGGGGGAAGTGCTCATCTTCCTCCACATGGCTTGGAGGACAGGGAGGTTACGATGCCGAGGTAAGGAACGTCGGATCAGGAGGGAGAAGGAAGATAGAGGGGTTTGCGAGAGGGCGGAGAGGGAGAAGGGATGAGAGGGGGAGAGGGGGAAGAGGGTGTAGGGAATGGTGGCGCAGTGGGGGTAGAGAGAGATGGCGCGGGCGAAAGATGACCGGGGGGAGAGGAGGGGTCGGGCGCTATAGAGTGAGGCGGCGGAGAGGGTGTCGGAGGAGGAGGACTCGTCCGCGTGTGCGGCCTACCAAGCTAAGAGTGTCAACATGGGCGCTAGAAAGGAAATAGGCCAGACTGCGCACCTTGAGCAGCCAAGCCGCGAGGATGTCACCGGTCGAGACGTACTCCCTCCCTCCCGTTTCCTGCTTAACCACCGCCTTGGTCTTCGCGACCATCGAATCGACCAAATCCTGCTTCAAAAAAAGCCACTTCGCCTCACTTTGGTTCCACCAATTCTCCCACTTCGCACTCCACAAGAACTTCTTCAACCCAATTGGCGTAAAGGGTTTCCAACTCTCCCACAAAGACGGGAAGACCTGCTTCTCCGCATTTGCCCGCTCTTCAACCTTCTCGTCCTTGGCCAAATCCTCGAGAGCGTCGATAAACGGATTACGTTCGAATGCGGAGGGGACTTGCCAATCCTCTCCTCGCAGTTCCGAGGTGAGAGCGGAAAGAACCTGCCCGATTCCGGTCCCATCGAAAACACCATGAGGAACCGAGATCCCGACTGCGACAGCATCGGAGAGGACGGTAACGTGGATATCGAGTAACGGTCGCTGCTGAGCCGCATGCTCGGCCATGGCTTGGGGTCGGGAAGGGTGGATAAAGAGGTTTCGGGTTGGGGTGAAGAGGATACCCGAGGGGGTGGCGGAAAAGGGCGTGGGAGGGCATGGGAGGTTGGCTGCGATTTGGTAGGTTTTTGAGAGGGTGGCGGTGGTGAACGTGTAGAGAGGTCGTTGGTGGCCAATAGCGTCGACGTCGTCGGGGATATTGACGAGCCAGAGGCCGTCCTGCAAAGGCGGAGAAAGTCAGCATGCTGGGAGAAGTAGAATCAGAGGGGAGTAGGGAAAGGGACGCACCGAGCCCATCTCTGGGATACCTGCTAGCAGAGGCCACCTTCGCACTACTCGTGAGGCAGCCTCCTCGAGCCGTCGAAACAGGTCTTGGCCATCTTCTGCACTGCGCCAAGTTCGCGGAAGGGAGAAAACAAAGGCGGAACACATGGCTACGCCTTGAGGTCCGGCGTCGAGGGTGGTAAGCGGTAGGAGCATATTGTCTAGTGCTGAAGACCTGAAGCGATAAGAAGCAGAAGAAGCAGAGTAAAGCGCGGCTTGGAATGAAGAGCGCAAGCCGGGAATGGCGGATAAGGTCGAGTCAGGTCGACGACGTCGGGTCAGTTGGCGCACAGGGTGACTCGCGACACGTTGGGCCGTTGTGACTGAGATGTATGAGCGTCTTTGAATTGTGAGCTCTGCGGGCTTGAGCGCACCTCGTCCTGAAGATGAGGCGGAAGTGAGGAGGAGGAGTCGCGGGCCACGGCGTCGATGACCACTAGAGATGGCCCGTGACTGTTCTGGTGTCTATCGGTGTAGGTAACGCAGTCTTATCCCAGCTAGAGTGAGCAGTAGAAAGTAGAGGAAGCCCATTCGATTCCTCGCATCGTTCACCTCGCCATCTCACACTGCTACAATGTCAAATCGATACGTACAAGACCGCGCTCTCACTCAGAAACACCTTGCAATCCTCAAGGAACTGCTCAAGAGACCAGAGAACAAGGTGCGATGCCGTCCGCTTCATGTCCCACCCACGCGTGTTCGCTCACCTTACTCCCTTCCGACGGCTTTGCTGGACATGGGCGCGGGTATACAGCTATGCGCAGACTGCAAGAGGAACGGTACGCACCCTCCGAGACGTCTCGAGCGAAGCGAGAGCTGACGTTTCCTCTTTTCCTCTTCTTCTCCCCCCACTCTCCTCCTCCTTCCTCCCACAACCTCTACTGCTGCTTCTACGACGTCCTGCTGTTGTACAACAGACCCTAGATGGGCGTCAGTATCACTGGGGCTGTTCATGTGTATTCGATGCTCCGGGATTCACCGTTCTTTGGGCGTACACATTACAAGAAGTGGGTGTGGATTCCTCGGCTTTGAGGAGGAGGGCGCGCGTCTCATCGAGCTGCTCGAGGGTTCGGTCGTGCTCTTCTCGAAGAAGACGAAGGGCTTCGCTCGATTCGAGCGATTGAGAGAGGAGGGTACGGGTTTTCAGCTCGAGGGCTGAGGGAGAAGGGGAGGCAGATGAGGAGGGCTGGAGGGCGGCGGTGCTACGAACGCTGAGTACCCTCGGCGCGCTAGACCTGATGTAGACGGAGAGAGGCGTTCAGTGCGGCAGTTTTCCAAAGTCGGCCTTTTTCTGACCCTTTTCCATTTCTTTCTTCCTCGCAGTCAAGTCCGTCGACCTCGATACTTGGACGCCTGAGCAGATCTCCGTCGTCCAGCGGTGGGGCAATAAACGCGCCAACGCGTACTGGGAAGCGCACCTCAAGCAGGGACACATTCCTCCCGACCATAAAATGGAGAGTTTCATCAGGAGCAAATATGAGACGAAGCGCTGGGCGATGGAGGGACCGGTGCCGGAACCGGAAACATTGGACAGCGACGGAGAGGAAGCTGTGCGTCGTGCCTCTCCATTCCCCTCCCCTCCCCTCCTCGGAATGAGGTTTGACGACGCGTTTGTCGCGCTCTTCTCGCACGGCTACTGAGCCCTATTTGCTACGCTTTGGCTTTTAGCAGCCTGCCCCTGCCTCGCAATCTGCTTCCCCTGTCCCTGCCCCTTCTCGCAAAGCCGCCGCGTCGACCTCAATCGACCTTCTTTCCGCACCGCCCTCGTCTTCAACCTCCACCTCCCGCGCGCCTGCTACTGCCCCCGTACCTCCCAAAACAGCCGCCGCCAAGCCAAAAGAAGCAAGCCTCTTCGACCTCGACTTTGACTCGCCCGCCCCGCCCGTTCCGGCTGTCGCAGCTTCGACCGCTGGTGCTCCTGCCCTTTCCCAGCCGGCTGCAGTACCTCAACCCGCCAAGCGAGATGCGAAAGCCGATATCCTCTCCCTCTTCGCTGCAGCTCCGCCGCCGAGACCGCAAGTACAGCAAACGCACTCGCATGCTTCGCAGCCCTCTCTCGGAGGGGCAGGTGGTGCGGGCGTGGCGGGTGTGACCGGCGGGGTGGCGGGTCTGAGCTTTGGACGCGCATCTAATGACCCTTGGGGTGCGCCACAAAGCGCGCCGCCTGTGCAGTCGGGCGGGGGTGGGTTTGGCGGGTTCGAGGGGTTCCAGAGCGGACCTGTACGTTTTTTTTCCCCTTCGAGCAGATCGATCAACGCATCCTCTCCTGCTATTGTCGTCACTCGCCGTCATGTATAGCTGAACTCGATATCCCTGTCTGTACTTCGTAGTCTTCCGCCGCCCCCGCCGCCTCTTCCACCTCCGACCCGTGGGGCGCGTCCTCCTCCTCAGTCTGGGGTAACCCCTCCTCTACCTCTACCTCCTCTGCTCCTGCCCGTGCTCCGCCTCACGCGCAACCATCCAAGCCCGACCCCTTTGCCGAGTTTGGAGCGTTCACTTCGTCCGGCGGGGGAAGCGGGGTCAGGGGTAACGATATTTGGGGGTCGTCGACCAGTGGTGGAGGTGGGAGTAAGTCGGCAGGTGGGGGATCTGGTGGGTTCAGTGATATCTGGGGTTGAGGGGAGGAGAGATCATCGCTTGGTTTAAGGGAGGAAGGGAGGAAAGAACACGAGGGTAGATTGGAAAATTCGAGAAAGGGAGACGAGTGGAGATGGAGGCCTGGACAATTCGAGTGAAGGTGTAAGAAGATGGTGTAATGTGGTAGATAGGCTTTAGGAGAGAGAGACAAGATTGATGAAATGGACTTGGGGGTGAGGAAAGAGAGAAGCGGGTTCACTCTCCTCCCACCTTCGCATCACCGACCACACCTCATCTTGAACCGTCACATCGACATTGTGACACGTCTTGAAGCCTCGATACCTTGTCCTAGCCAGCCTAGCGCTCCCAAGGCATCATTGAAGATTCGTTGTCAACCATCTCACCACGCGACTGCGCCATCTCTGATTGCGACTCAGCGGGCCAGCTCTAGTGTCGCAGTAGAGCATGAACGGAGCATCCATTCCCTCTGCCATGGACGCGCAGCATCAAGCCCGTAACAACAACAAGCGCGCGACTCTGCTCGACCCTCAAGGTAGTCAAACTCCACCCTCAAAGAGACCAAAAGTCGAACATGACGACGACCAGGAAGACGAGCAAGAGGAGGAGCAGACTGAAGCAGATGTCAAACTAGAGGTAAGCGGCTCTTTTCCCAATTGACCCCATTCGCATCGAGGTGAGCGCGACGGGGCGAAGCCTCCATCCTCGCCTGCCTCACTGCCGAGTCTATTACAGACTTTTGAAGCACTACTGACGCACATTCGTGACCTTGGCCGCCCTCTCCCGCCTTCATACGCGCTCCTCTCGTCGACCATCCCGCTTGCAGAACTTTCGAAAAGAGGCCATCTACCGCGAACTCCTCTCCTATAAGCGTCAACTCTCTCGCGCCCAGAAGGAATGCGAAAAGCTGCGCTCTCATAGGGCTTCGTGTGAAGTTAGGTTGAGCAAGGTCGAAATTGGGTGGAAAGAGATTTTGGCGGAAGCAGCTAGGGTGGTGCCCGATTTCCAGCCGGGCGGTGATGGCGACGAGTGTGAGTTGCCGTATGCATTCAGGATTGCCTCTGCGAAACTTTGCCTGAAAATACTAAATGCCGGTTCTTCCTTTCCACAGCCTCTCCCTCACTTTCCGACCCCTTTCTCGACGATGCTGCCCTTTCCGAGGCCCTCTCAGCCCGGACCTCGTCAACCGTTGCCCTCCTCCAGCGACTTCAATCACTCCCCTCCTCATCTACCTCCCCTTCCCCCTCAGCCCTCGAGCTGAAAACCCGTACCCTCCTCTCTCAATCGCTCGAATCGAGCGAAGCCCTTCGTCTTCTTCGAGAAGAGCACGACCGAACCCTCGAGCAGCTTGAAGAGACGCACGCCCTCCTCCTCAAAGCCGAGAAAAAGTTTGAGCGGTTCCGAAGCGCAACTGTCGCTCAGGTGGAAGGGAGGGCGGTACCCCACGACGGCGGGCTCTCCAAGGTGGGTAGGCCGAGTGTAACAGCCGATCCTTCGGCTATGAGTGGGGTGGGGGCAAGTCCTGTCACCAACGGCGGGACTTTGTCACATTCTTCTGGGTTGAAACAGGAGATTACGTCTGCCGCTGCGGGTCCTTCAGATCCAGGTGGGCAGGCGGTGCCAAGTGATGGAACGCAGGTCGAGCAGGGCGATATGGACTTGCTGAATGAGTTGATGGCCAAGAGGGGGGCAGAGGTGGATCAGCTGAGGGAAGAGAGGGTTGCTCTGAAGTTGGAGATTGATACCTTGAAGGGAAAGGTGCGCTCCCTTCTCGTCACCTTCCCATCACCTCTCCCGCTGCTCACGCTAATCCCTCTTCGCGCCTCACCTGCGCGTGGTGCACAAACGGTTTCAGCTCGCCGACCTCCCAGACGATGTCATCGCCGAAACCGCCACTTTCCGCTTGATGCAGCAGCATGTACAGTACCTCGCTGCCGAGTACGATACTAAGCGGACGGATGCGGATCGAGCCACCCTCGAAGCGGAGCAATTGAAGGAGGGTATGGAGGCTTTCCGGGAGGGCGTCTTCGTAAGTCTTGGCAAATCGGAGCTTTTCTGCACTTTGCTGCCCATATGATTGTATGGACACGCCGTTGATACTCGATTCTGACGTTGCCTGCAGCGCGACGCGACCGAGCAAGTCACCGACCTCCAATCCCGCCTTTCCTCCCGTGAATCCGACCTCTCCCGCCTTCGTGCAGCCCGCGACGAGCTCAAAGCTGAATCCTCTGAGCTTCGCGCCAAGGACTCGGATCGAGCCAAAGCCCTCGACGAACTTCGCACCCTCGCCGATGCGCGTCGAGTCCGACTCGGAGCTTACCAGAGCGAGGTGACGAGACTTCGGATCGGTAGAGCGGCGGCAGAGGAGAAACCTGAAGAAGTCGAAGCTCGGATCAGGCTCGCGCACCAGGGTGGTGGGGAAGAAGACGGGGCCGAGGAGGGCGAAGTGGAAGACGACCTGGTGGCCGATTTGCAGAATCGGTTGCAAAAAGCCGAGGCCCTCCTTCTCGCCTTGCGGGATCAACTTACGACATACGCGTCGGCCGCTTCGACAGCGACGCCGTCTGCGGCGCAGCTCGTGGAGAGTGAGACGAGGGCGAGGGAGGACCTTGAGGCGGCTAAGGCGAGGTTGGACAAGCTTGAGAGGATTTTGGGACCGGGTGCGAGTGGGGAGGTTAGGGAGATGGCGGACCGGTTGAGGGATAAAGAGGAGGAGGTGAAGAAGGCGGAAGCCAAGGTGAAAAGTCAGGAAGCGGTGCGTCTGGAAACTCTTTTTTCCTCTCTGTCCTGCCTCGACTCTGCATCGAAGTGAAGAGGAGCTGACCTTGGAGATCGAAACCGTCGCACAGGCCACCAACATGCTGTACGGCGAAATTGATCGCCTCTCGACGGCTTGGGCCAGCCTCGACGAGCAGAACCAGAGCAAGGTCTTCAACCTCGCCTCGCTCGAAGACAAGATTCAGCGGCTGAACGCAGATGTGCGTAGAACTCCTTTTGCAGAGCTTCCTCGCGCGCGACTTTCGAACGCACAGACTGATGTTCTGCGGTGACGTTCCTGCGCGCAGAAAGCCAAAGCCGATAACCGCTACTTCGCGACGATGCGTCAACGGGACGCTCTCAGCCAGGAGAATACGGTTCTGACCAAGCTGGCGGAGCGGCAACAGCAGAAGGTGGAAGCGGCCAGCGAATTGCAGAGGAGTCTGTCGGGGCAGCTGGTGCGCGACCCAGTCTTCTTGCTCTATTCCTTCTCGACTGACAGGACCCGTCCCTCGCAGACTGCTGCGGAGAAAGAGATCGCCTCACATCAGAGCAACGTCCGCGCCTACCAGGACAGCCTCGCCCAGCTCAAGCGTGACAATGCCGAGCTGAGCTTGAGAAGCGAGCAAAATTCCAAGCATCTCGTCGAGGTGAGTGGCCCTTTTCACCGAATAAACCGAGCGAGCAATACTGATCTCGTACCGCTTGTCCGTCCGCCCCGTCCGCTCTCCAGCTCAACGCCGCGCTGTCCACCCGCATCACCGAAGCCGAAACCGAAGCCGCCGCACGGTCAAAAGCCGACGAACGAGTCGCCAAACTCGAACGGCAGCTGCAACAAGCACGTGAGAAGGCGGCGACGGCTGCGGCTGCAGCCGCTGCCGCTTCTGCGACCACCTCCACGAGCGGTTCCGCTGACCCATCCGAGGTGCGCGAGCTGAAGAAGTACAATGCGGATCTTTCGGTACGTTCTGTTCTCTCGCTCGATGGCCGTCGCGGGTGTCTGACCCGTCCCGTCAACCGCAGCGCCTCCTTAAGTGCTCGACCTGCAGTCTCCGCTTCAAGGACACGGTCCTCAGTCGCTGCGGTAAGCTTACATAAATTCCTCTGTCCTCCATGCGCTTGTCCACATCTGATCAGTCTCTTTCCCCAGGTCACACCTTCTGCCGAGAGTGCCTCGACGACCGTATGGCTGTTCGGAACCGGCGCTGCCCCACCTGCTCGACTCAATTCGGCATGGCCGACGTCCTGCCCATGTTTTTGTAGCCGCGCAGTCTTCGAGAGCTTGCCCTCCTTCTCTCTCAAATCTACACAAAGCCGCAACTCCCACTACATAGTCGTACTTTTCATCGCTTCTCTTGGCTGTAGTAGAGTATTCATCTGGTTGTACCCCCCGTAGTCAATCCCTCATTGTCATCCGTTAGCCTAAAAAAGAGCTGTTGGACGGCCGTTGTCTTCCAAACATCTTCCGTTATTCAGCAGAGAGACGCAGCGACATGTAGTACTCCGATCGAGATTGCAGCAACGGGCAAGCATCAACGTTGAACAGGCTTGCGATGAAGCTGACCAAAGAAAGTATACCAAAACGCGTTTACACGGTTCAAGCCCTGACCAGCGTAAGCGTGATCTTTTCCTCCTGAACCTCCTGCTCCTCCTCAATGACGACCTCCCTGCCCTCCGTCATCTCCCGCTTCGGCTGCGGCGACTTCTTCAACACTCGTCGAAGCACCTCACCACTGGCCTCAATGATTTGCTCAAGCTCGGCCCCGACACCCTCAGCGAAGGAGTAGAAGACGTCAATGTCGTCCGTCGCGACGAGACCGGCCTTCTTGCGCAGACGCTGGACACGGTTGATGACCTCACGAGCGGTACCCTCCTGTTCGAGTTCAGGACGACGAAGCACGTCGAGAAGGATGACGACATCGTTGTTCGTGTTCGTTTCGTAGTGCGGGCCGCCTTCGACCCGAGTCGGGAGTTCGACGTAGCGAGTGGCGGTGAGGTCGCCCTGGGTGAGCTCGATTCCGTCGACCGAGATCTTACCCGTGGCGAGGTAGGCCTTGACGTCCTCCGAGGGGACGTTCGGGAGAGCCTTCTTGACGCGAGCGAGATCCTTGCGGAGTTTACGACCGAGGACGGCGTAATCGGCGTCGGCCCTGAACTTGATGCCGCAACGAGCCTCGTCCGAGGTGAAGACGACGGAACGGACGTTGAGTTCCTGCTCAACGTAGGGGAGGAGAGAGGCGACGTCGTCGAGGTACTCTTGCGAGGGGTGAAAGACGACCAATTCAGCGAGAGGAGTCTTAAGGGGGACGACCATGCGCTCGCGGACGGTTCGGCTAAGCTCGATGACGGCCTGGAGGCGCGACACCTGACGCTCGATGACCGGATCGAAGTACTCCTCCCGAGCGTGAGGGAAGGGCAGGAAGTGGAGAGAGCGAACGTCCTCGCCAACGTCGAGGCCCGAAACGTCTTCGGGGAAGAAGGGACGAAGACCCTGGTAGATGTTTTCGGTGATGAAGGGAGTGAACGAGGAGAGGGTGCGGACGAGGGTGAAAAGGGTTTCGAAAAGGGTGTTGAGGGCGCTGAGGGTGTCTTCGAGGCCGTTGGCACCCTTCAGGCGGGTTCGATTGAAACGGATGTACCAGTTGGTAAGCTCGTCGATGAGATTGAGCATCTGAGCCACAACGGTGTACAGGCGGTAGGCTAATGCAACGACTATCAGTCTGGGAAGAATGGTAAATGAGGAACGAGAAGGCAAGCTAGCGCACCCTCCATCTCAGTCTTGACAAGCGTGATAAGCGTCTGGCAACGGGCGAGAATCCAGCGGTCCATGACGTTCTTGCTGCCAAGTGCCTTGGGGTCGTACTTGAAGTCGACGCCCTGTTCCTTCTTGAGGAGCGCGGCCTGGCCGAGGAAGAAGCGGAACGAGTTGAGCAGGGGAAGGAGGACGTGGGAAACAACGTCCTTGACACCCTCCTCCTTGAAGCGGAGCGAGTCACCGCGGACGACGGGCGAGTTGATAAGGAAGAGGCGGAGAGCGTCGGCACCGTAACGGTCGACGATGAGGTTCGGGTCGGGGTAGTTCTTGAGCGACTTTGACATCTTCTTACCGTCGGCAGCAAGGACGTGACCGCAGACGACAAGGTTCTTCCAGGGGGCAGTGTCGAAAAGGTGAGTTGAGAGGACGAGGAGAGTGTAGAACCAACCGCGAGTCTGGTCCATTGCTTCAGAGATAAAGTCGGCGGGGAAGGACTTTTCGAACTTTTCCTTGTTCTCGAAGGGGTAGTGGACCTGGGCGTAGGGCATGCTGCAATTGCGCCCATCTCTACGTCAGTGCGCTCGCCGAATAGGGAAGCAGAAGGAAAAACGCACCTTCCGGACTCGAACCAGCAGTCGAAGACTTCCTCAACTCGCTTGAGGTCGCCCTTGCCCTGCTTCGAGGGGATGGTGATGTGGTCAATCTTGTCACGATGAAGGTCGGTGATACCCTTGACGCCGGACAGCTCCTCAAGCTCGGCAATGGAAGTGATGCAGACGATCTGTTACAAGGATTAGGTGAGCTAGCGCTGCTCATTAGGTGAGATCGGGTCATCCGCACCTCTTGGTAGTCATCACTAGCCCACAACGGCAACGGAGTGCCCCAGTAACGGTTCCGCGAGACGTTCCAGTCGCGGGCATTCTCCAACCAGTTCTGGAAACGGTTCTCACCAACCGCCGCGGGAACCCATCGGGTCTGCTGGTTGTTGTTGACGAGCTTGTCCTGGTGGCCGTGAACGCGGACGAACCAGACGGGGATGGCGCGGTAGATGAGGGGAGTGCCGGAGCTAAAAAAAAAGGAAGAATCGTGAGCGTGGAATGCGCAGAACAAGATCATGTGTAGCTTACCGCCAGCAGAAGGGGTACGAGTGGGTCAGGGTGGTGGCGACGACGATCTTGTTCTCGGCCTTGAGCTGCTTGATGATGACCTTGTCGGCATCCTGCAACCGGAAAGAGATGCGAAGATCAGAACGAGCACGGAAAGTAGGTATCCGAGCGGCAGAAACTAGGCGGATCGAGACGCACCTTGACATACATGCCCTTGAAGTCCGGCACCTCGTCAGTGTAGAGACCTTTCTCATCAATCGGGCAAGGCGGCATCTCCTCCTTCTCGACAATCCCGTGCTGAACGGCAACGCGGTGATCCTCGTCACCAAACGCCGGGGCTTGGTGGACGATACCGGTACCAGACGAGTCGGTAACGTAGGTGTCGGCGATGACGCGGAACGCACGGGAGAGGTACTGAAGGTGCAACGTCGAATGAGTACAAAAAGAACGGGGGAACGCAGGAAGCAAGGGGGCGGTACCTTCTCCTTGAAGTAGGGGAATAACGGCTCGTAGGTCCATCCGACGAGATCGGTACCCTTGTAGGTAGCCAGCACCTCGTACTTCTTCTCCTTCTTCGCCTTTACCGCGTCCTTGTAAAGGGTGGAAAGGAGCTTGTCACAGAGGACAAATTTACGGTCGCGCTCCTTGTCGTGGATCTTGACGTAGGTAAGTTCGGGGTGGACACAGAGACCGAGATTGGAAGGGAGGGTCCAGGGAGTGGTCGTCCAGGCGAGGAGGGCAGTAGTAGGGTCATCGCGGAGGGTGAAGGCGACAGTGACTGCAGGTGACGCACGTCAGTGTTGCCTGATATAGGAAGGACTCGGGGAGACAGGAAAAGAAAGCGCACCAGCCGGGTCCTGCACGTCCTTGTACGCCTGACCTGCCTCAAAGTTGGAAAGAGGGGTAGTGCAGCCAGTCGTGTAGGGCATGACCTTCAATCCGCGGTACACCAAGTCCTTCTTCCAGAGCTGACCGAACACCCACCAGACCGACTCCATGAAAGACGGGTTGAGCGTCTTGTAGTCATTGTCGAAGTCGATCCATCGTCCGAGACGCTCGACGGTTTGGCGCCACTCAGATGAGTACCTCATGACAATCGAGCGACATTCGGCGTTGTACTTGTCGATACCCATAGCCATTACATCCGCCTTGGAGGTGATGCCGAGCTTCTTGTCAATCTCGTGCTCGACAGGGAGACCGTGCGTGTCCCAGCCGAAGCGACGCTCGACATGATAGCCATTCGAGTGTGCGTAGCGAGTGACGATGTCCTGTAGGGGTCTGATAGTCAGCATCTTGGGATAAATGGGCTGTAGGTGCCGAAGAAAACTATAATCTTCTGGAATGTGCTGATGCCAGCAGCCAGTGCTGCAGTCATAAGTCATAGTCGCTTGTACGCTTGACATGATGAGGCAGGGCAGGTGGTATGAGGAGGGAAAAGAGGGAATGGAGCTGACCTTGACCGTACCCATCAGAATCTGCAGAGGTAAATACGGGTTAGTTCAAAGCTAAAGTGCACGCAGGAAAAGAATGCGCCCATGTCCATGGTGGGCCAAACCTGTCGCAAACGGTGGACCATCTACAAATGAGGAATGGCGTCAAGGGTCGAAGCCTTAAGGCAAGAAGAGAAGCGAGGAAGCTGCGGCTGGCGTCGCTGCCGCCCGCATCTGAGCGCGTATTTGCTGACGCCTCGTCGCATTACACGGGAGCACCGTTACTCACCGTAGAACGAGTACAGCGGACGGTCCTCCGCTTTTGACTGGCGAACGGATTCCTGAAACTAGTGATAGCAAGGCATGCGTCAGTCTGTACGGCTTAGAAATGACCCGGTACGGTATTGACATGGCAACGTACGGCATCAATGTCCTTCCAGTAGGCGAGAACGTCCTCCTCCTGCTTCGGGAATGAGAAGGACGAAGTAAGGTTGTGCTCCGGAAATACGGCGTTCGGGTTGGGGGCCGTCATGTTGGATGGGCCGCTACCTAGGACTCGCTTCGGGTAAGCCTCTGACCAAGCCTGACAAGAGAAGAGAGCAGCGTGAAGATGAGCGAGAATTGACTCGGGACTTTTCCCTTCCTCCTCCACGCCGCTTATCTGACGCTACTTTCGAGTCACTGTACACACTGCTACAGCCCGGACTCGTCTGCCATAGAGCCCCTTGTGCGCCACTCGCCGAAGTCGCCTACCAGCACCCGCCGTTGCCGTCGCTAGATGACGGCCTTCTCCAGCGTCAGCGACCGCATCAGGGCTCAAGCCGCCTCGAGTCCACATTCACGACTGTTCATGCATGACCGTTCTCTCCCATGCCCGCCCCGCCTTACGTCCTCGCACCCTGTCTCTCTCCCATTAATAAGTGATATGTCGCGCTCGCCAAGCAGATCGAGCACTCTCGTCGCCAAGTAGTACGCTTTCCCAAGGTACGGATACCGCCATCTAGAAGTGACAAAGCTCTGGAGATACGGGGCAAGTTGAGATGTGATGATACGATCGCTTGAACCGGCGGACAGGCGGACAGACGACGCTATGTAGAAGACTCGGCGTTCGCTCTGAGCAGTCACAACAGCGCGGTACGTAGCCAGGGCTCAAGCGTTCGCACGGTGCTTTGCCGCCTCCACCTCAAAATCATTGTTTACCCTCATCTCTCCAGCCTCGCTCGCGATCTGCCTCGGCATCGCAACGCGGTCTGCTTGGCATAGCGGAGCTCAATGGCACTCACAGCTAGGCGACGCTCTGCCTGTTCCCCAGATCTTACAAGACGGCTAGGGGACCCAGCCATCACTGCGGAGCTTCCACAACAGGTTTACCCTGTATGACCTTGCGCAGATTCATTCGCAGACCCTCTTGTGCCTTCCGCGTCATGAGAATGCTCAAAGCCCAATGCGCGCACGACAGACCCCGAAATCCGGCTAGAAAGAAGTCTTGGCCAGACGCACCAGCGTGTTCCCACGAGTAAAGAAGCCAGAAAGACACCGTGATATCTCAGCTAGAAGGAGTCTGGGCTGGGTCTTACCTTGACAGAAGGCCGGAGTGGGATGAAGACGGTTCAGCTCGTCGGACAATCTGTGTCTCACCCCTTTGCTTTTCCATCTGCCTTGTACATCATGTCCTCTGCTTCTTGTGAGCTACGCATTGCCCACTCTGCTCTTGTCCTTCTGGTACTGGCTGGACCATGAGACGTAGCGAGCAGTTTTGCAATGGCTGCTTTCTTGTCTTCCTTTCTTTCTTCCCATCCTTCTGCAAATTCCACATATCCTGTGTACCATGTCCAGCGCTTTACCCCTACTCCCATTGCAGTCTGTTGGCGGGCCTCCAGCACCTTCTTTGGTAGCTGGTCCCATGTACAGTTTGCATAAGAAAACAATGACTGGGGGAAATGCCGACAAGCGGCGGTGCAAACTTTGACCCTGGCCAGGACAGGGCTGTCAACCCCTGCAGATTCTTTGCTATGGTAGACGTGTCCCAGAGAGCGAGACAATGTACAGATTCAGTCAGAGACAATTATACTATGATATGGCCAAGTCCTGCAAGCCTGTGGCATCACAAAGCTGATTCCGCCTCCCCAGTTCTACAGCATTTACCGCACATGGGCTATAAAGGAAGAACGTGAAAAGAAGACACAGGGATCACTGGGCAGGTTGATATGAGCACCTGTGTGAAGTCCTGGCTTGCATCATGTTCTAGGCAGTACAGTATGTCACCCTTGCCTCCCTCCAGCTCCTCTTCTCCCAGCACCCTGGCCCCTCCACCTCGCCCCCTGCCCGCCATTCCGGTTCAACCCTCCTCTTTCTTTGCTCCTTGTCCCCTTTCCTTGTCGCGCACTCCGGCAGCCCCCTGCTCGCATTCTGGTCTTGTTTCCTTGCACTCCTTTTCCTCGCCTCCCTCTTCTCTCTCCCCTTTTCCCTCACCTTTCTCCCCCTCCTCTTTCTCTTCCACTCCATCACTTTCCCTCTCCCAACTTGCCCTATCCAATGCATGTGGTACTCCTCAGCCCTGCGTTCTAAACCAGTCCCAATCACAAAACCTGTCGCAGACTGCAATCTGGAAGGCGACGGTATCGGCGCCTCGCTAGCTCGAACGCAGAGAGGTTGAAGGGCCAATAGAGTATTCTGGCAGGCAATCTAACTCAGCGTGAGCGTCTACAGTGATGACCAAGAGAACCAACGAACCTGGCAGGCAATCTAACTCAGCGTGAGCGTAAGGAAAGAAGCCAAGCCAGGTTCGCGCTCAATATCCTAAGTCCCGTTCTTCAACCACTTCATCCAACATCTTCGCTCCTCACTACTTCTCCCCAGCATATCCCCCGCACCATAGCTCGGAAGCGTAGTGCAGCTTAGATACTGGAGAGTCGTAAGGGAGCAATACCTTACACAATCCCAGTCCCAACTTTAGCACAAAATCAATCCCTGACACAACCTGAAATTCCGCCTTTGACTCTAAAAAGGAGTCGGATTGAGGCTATATCTCCTAGTGATCATGTCAGAAACCAGGATGGTGAGGCTGATTTGACCAAGGAGCAGAAATCAGATGTTTCAAGTTTCTCCTGTCTAATCAGGTGGACACTATCAAGAGCTGGGCTCCTCTGCACCTAAGAAGACAGAATATAACTCGCTCTTCTGCTGCCAAACTACACTTGCTTTTGGCTTTGCACCAATGTGAGAACTCATGTGTCGTACCAGCGGCGCAAGCTGCCGCAGCATCCATTTTGCCACCTTGTCCTGTGTTGCCCAGCTCGTCACTTTCCTCCCAGTCATTCAAACTTGACCATGATGATGACTCCCCAGTCTATGTTGATCATCCAACCTTGCAGCTCACTCAAGCCTTGCTGTTATTGAACTGACTGTCTGGATGACTGCAGGACGGCGCTCCGCGCGCTACGCCAAGGGTCAATACCTTTGGTCCAGACAGGGATGCTCTTCTTGAAGGGTTGATCCTGAACTCTGAGCCGGAATGTTCCTTCATTAACGCCCACAAAAAAATGGTGGTGCTGTTCCGTTGGTGCTAGCATGCTACCTATAACGCCCCCATTCGTTGAGTCTTTTTCCTCACTTTTTCCCCTTCACTCCTTCTGTCTGTTCCGCGCTGGCATTTCCTTTTCCATGGGCCCTACAAACCGCCTTCCTCGCTCTTGGGCTTGTTCAGACGGTTATGGACTTGGGAGGAAATGTTGAGTGATGGAACGGACTTGTAGTGATGGGCTTCTTCTTCTTCTTCTTTTTTTCTTTAGCTTAGCAACGAGGGTTACTTCACTGTTACCTTGTTCTCTCATTCTCTCTTGGCTACAATCTACCTTCCCTTGCTGGTACTGCGGCCTCCCACCTGGTCGATGTCCTGGCCCCAGCAGTTGGTCAGATTTGCATGAGGTGGCCAACGCTGGGGGCAACGGAGTTTATAGCAACATTGGCTTTGAGATCCGGGTGAGCTTTTTCTTGGCTCGTGTTAAAGGACCCACAGTCTGACAGATATACTTCTCACAGGCGAGGGCTGGCAGCGCTGCAAACAAACTGATGCTGTACATTGCCCATCATTTGGTGGACATAACAATCCTCAGTCGCGTGCATTATTGAGCCATACACCTACTTACAACGTCAGACAAACAACTAATCCTTTGCTTGCAGCCTCCCAGCACCGACGAAGCAGCCGCGCAGGCTGGCAGGGAACGCTTGTCACCATTGAAAAGTGGCAAGGTACAGTATTTTAAAAATAAAGAGAACAGGGGAGCGCAAAGGGTGGGGGGTGCGAACTAGCCAGGTTTCATATGCTGTCAAGTGATTAAACTCGCTTTGTTATGTAATATACTCTCAGATTCAACATCACCTGTTCTGCAGCATAGGAAGTTGATGCGGCAAAGTTTGCACCGCCGCCTGTTGGCATCCCCCCACCATCTCCTGTTACACGTGTGCAAGCTAATTGCTGGCCTGATCTTCTTTACTGCTGGGGCGATTGAGTTTTTTTTTTCGCGGGCTTTGTTTTTCCTCGGGTATCAAAGTAGCAGTCGTGACAACATGGGTAGGTACAACAGTCTCTACTGACAACGAAACGGTGGGTCCCGCCACGAAAGAGGCTGAGATGAGAGAGAGAGAGCGGATTGCGAGCGAGAGCAGCCCCACCTCCTCTCGATCTTTCTCTGTCTTCTTGTCCGCAAGCTTCTTGTACTTGACAAAGGACTCTACAGCATTGGCTGCATCGCTGAGTCAAGCAGGCTCCTTGATCTTGGCAAAAGTGCTGTTGGGGATGCGGACGAGGGATGCGGCCGGTCAAGTCCAGCCTTCCCAAACCAATGTCAATTCCTCCTCAAGTCCAACATCCACCCTGGACTACTCTTGCAAACAGACAGTCGGATTGCCTGCCAAACATACTATCGGCACTCGGTCCATCTGCTATAGGTGAGTGAAGTGACAGCATGTCGCCTTTTGATGGTGCTTCTGGTACACGATGGCTTACTTGCGCATGCTGTAATACAACACTTGCACTCCCCAGAACTCGCGCAGAACTTGATTAGCTTTGATTAGCACAGTTGGAACTACGATCTCCTGCTCCCGTCTCCCCCAAAACAAGGCCGCTGCCTCTGCCCAGATTGACTTTCTCTGTGCGGCCCAGTCAGCTCGCCTCGCGCACTTGTAAAAGCCGGTCGCGTTCTAGCTGTCGTGAGGAGACGATGAAAAGAAGTCAACCCTTGACCTTCTCCGGCTTTCACCACGCCGGACCGATGCCGATTCGGCGTCCGAGGAGGACCACGGGCCGCTATCGGGCCGCGCTTCATCGCTTGACGGACGGTCAGTAAACGCTCCCTTCTCTCTCCTGCGCCTGACTCGACCGCTGGTCCATACAATAATGGCTCCTCGCGTTATCTTCATCACTGGTGTGTCGGGCATGCCTTCCAGCTCCGTGGCGCCGCGAACTGACCTTGCCTCCACTGTTTAGGTTGCTCCACCGGTTTCGGACGCTCCCTCGTCGAAGCAACCCTCGCCCAAGGCGACATCGCCATCGCGACCCTCCGCAAGCCTGAAGTGATTTCCGACCTGAAAAAGAAATGGGGTGAAGACAGGTTGCTCGTCATGCGCCTCGATATCACCAAGCCCGAGGAGGTCGATGCGGTCTTTGCGGCGGCCAAGAAGCATTTCGGGCGCCTCGATGTGGTGATCAACAATGCTGCGATTAGTACGCTCGGAGAGGTGGAAGCGATCTCGGAAAAGGAAGACCGCCAACTCATGGGTTCGTTCTTTTCCCCTTCCCCGTACGCTTCCTCGAGTCGTACCCGCATCCGCAGACGCAAAACGTGGGACTTCTGCTGTGCTGAGAACCTACTTGCCTTGCAGAGACCAACTTCTTCGCGCCTCTTTCCATCACCAAGAAAGCAATCGCTTTCTTCCGCGACACCAACCCGGTTCGCGGTGGCGCCCTCATTCAGATCTCCTCCAACACCTCACACCGCGCTATCCCCGGCTTTGGAACATACTCGGCTTCCAAAGTCTGTGGGTCTGCAACTGTTTCTGCTACTCTCTTTCGGTCAGCCGACTGACCCATGTCTCTCTAAAGCCCTCGACTACATCACGGAAGCACTGGCAGACGAGCTTGATCCCGACTGGAACATCACCGTACGTCGCTTGGCATATCAGTTGCAGGAAAATATGGCTAACATCCTTCTCACTCGCAAACAGGTCAGCATCGTTCAACCAGGAGCTTTCCGCACAGCCATGGCCGCCAACTTAGGCTTCATCCCCCCTCCTCCCGCCTACGCCGATCCCAAGCTCACCACCAACCACGTCCGAGCCGCCCTGCCCACCTATCCCTGGGTCGGGGACGCCGACAAAGCCGCCCGAGCAATCCTCAAAACGCTCGAATGGCCTAAGGACAAGAGGCGATTAAGGTTGATCCTCGGCGAGGACGCGATGGTCACCGCTCGGGCGAGGTTGGAGGAATGGAAGAAAGATATCGAGTTGAACGAGGAGGTGGCCATGTCGGTCAAGCTGGATGAGGAGATGCCCAAGGCGAAGCTCTAAAATGGCTCTTCCAGACCTAGACCTGCAGTACAATAGATCCCTCGACGTACTTGCAGGCTCAGGAAGGTTTTACGCTGTCTTAAGCCGTTCGTTTCTGTTCTTTTCCTGAGTATGGTCGTCTGCACAACGGCCGTTCATGCGCCATGCTTGACACTGCCTACCGCCATACCTCAAGATTAGGCTTGACCTCTGCGAAGCATTGCCGGCTTCCACCATGCGATGTTGCATCGCTTCGACGAACACAACTTACATAACACACAAGTTCAGTGCTCCCGACGCCGCGAATGGCATTGACTGGTACGCTCTTCTTCCTCCTTGCAGTGAACCTCCGCAGGGACTATGTCGTACGGGGCCGCGTTAGCTGATGTCATCTCTGTTGCAGCTTAAACACCTCTTTCCGAAGAACCCTGACCTCGGAAATTATGTCGTGCCCATCAGAGATGGCATCACGGTCATTTGCCCTGATGTATGTCCGCCTGCTGCTCTCTTCACGTCCGGTCTTCGGTCCCAGGACTTGAGTGCGTCTGATGTGACGCCCGAAGCCACGTGCAATGTTTCTCTCGACAGTCGGACGCTGTATCAGCATCGCTCCGTCGCCGCCGTGAGCCCGACTCGCGTCAACGCCCCAAAAAGTCTAACCCGACCCCTCGTGTGCTGTACTGACCAGCAGTGAGCGTTGCAGTAAGGGGAAAAGAGGATTTCTGGCTGAGAAGGTCAGAAGGAAAAGGGTCGCAGATCAGCGTTTCCTTCCCGCCGGGGCTTCCGTCGCATGCTGGACCTTCAAGACCGATACTACTACCCCTAACTGCTGCAAGCGGCGGCATACATGAGACTCTCGCGGCTATAGGTGAATTTACTAGTTTTCCTTGTACTTCCGAGTCCTGCTCTGGCTCGCTTTGCGCTGTTCAAGTGCAGACTGCCGTGATACCAAGCCTTATCCCAGCCTTGAGCGTGTGTACTGGGCCGTGTCGATTTTCTTCGAGACGCGTATCACGACATGGACGAGAGAAAAATTTCCTCATCTCCGAATGGGACGCTCTGTCAACCTCTCCCTCCAGCTCTCGCACCGCTCCCTTTTTTATAGCTAATAATGGTCAGTTACGAGCTGCTAGCAGGATCTCCCTACGTCAAGACGCTCTCGCAATGCTGACCCTCGAACCCCGAAACTCCTCCACCTCGATGTTGATCGCGACTTGCCATCTCTGCCTCGCGTTATGTGCTACTCCGGTACACAGGTCAGCAGTCATTCCGCACATGACACCCATTGCTCGTGCTAATCTCGCGTTCGCAGGCCAACGCACCCCACGGCGGTATCCTCAAGGACTTGCTCGTTCGCGATGCTCCCATCCGCCAGCAGCTCCTTACCGAGTCTGAGCAGCTCCCGGACATTCGTCTCTCTGAGCGTCAGCTGTGCGACCTCGAGCTGATCCTGAACGGTGGGTTCTCGCCGTTGGAGGGCTTCATGGGCAAGGAGGATTACGAGAGGTATGTTCCCGTTCCTTCTGTCGCCGCGTACACCCTCTCTGCTCAGGCAGATCAAACAAGATTGCGTAACTGCGTCTGTACGGACGAAGTTGAGCTGATCTCTGCGCTTCTTACAGCGTTGTCGAGACCCTCCGCCTCAAGGATGGCGCCCTTTTCTCCATGCCCATCACCCTCGATGTCTCGCAGGAGCAGATCGACACCCTCAAGCTCGCTGAGGGCGCCCGCATCACCCTCCGTGACTCTCGCGACGAGGCTCCTCTTGCCATCCTCACCGGTCTGTTGATCAGCCTTTCTCTGTCATGCGCCCTGTGAGCTGACGATTTCGCTGCGCAGTCTCTTCCGTCTACCAGCCCAACAAGTCGAACGAGGCCGAGAAAGTCTTCGGCGCGGACGACAAGGCTCACCCTGCTGTTCACTACCTTCACTCCACTGTCAAGGACTTCTACGTTGGCGGTGCTGTCCAGGCCATCAACGCGCCGGAACACTACGACTACGTCGAGCTCCGCTGTATGTCCCCATGTGCTTTCTAACTTGGATCTTGTCCACCTTCTGACTCGTGCTTGCTGCAGACACCCCTGCCGAGCTCCGTGCCTACTTCGACAAGCTCTCGTGGCGCCGCGTCGTTGCTTTCCAGACTCGCAACCCTATGCACCGCGCTCACCGTGAGCTCACCGTCCGTGCCGCTCGCCAGCAGCGCGCCAACGTCCTCGTCCACCCTGTCGTCGGTCTCACCAAGCCCGGAGATGTCGACCACTTCACCCGTGTCCGTGTCTACGAGGCCATTATCCGCACCTACCCCAAGGGTATGGCCGCTCTCGCTCTCCTCCCTCTCGCCATGCGCATGGGCGGTCCCCGCGAGGCGGTCTGGCACGCCATCATCCGCAAGAACTTTGGTGCGACCCACTTCATTGTCGGTCGTGACCACGCTGGACCGGGTAAGAACTCGCAGGGCAAGGACTTCTATGGTCCCTACGATGCCCAGGAGCTTGTTACTAAGTTCAAGGATGAGCTCCAGATCGAGATGGTGCGCCTTCCTTCGTTCTTTGGTTAGGTGTTGCTCCATGTACTCATGCTTCTTCCGTTACGCAGGTTCCCTTCCAGGCCATGTCTTACATCCCTGCTCAGGACATCTACATGCCCGTCGACGAGATCCCCGCCGGTACCGTCACTGCCGACATCTCCGGTACCGAGCTCCGTCGCCGCCTAAAGACCGGTGCTGTAGGTCTTCTCCAATATTTCCAGAGGGACATGGCTGACTCGCCTTGCCTCGCAGCCCATTCCCGACTGGTTCTCCTACGAGGCTGTTGTCAAGGTTCTTCGCGAATCCTACCCCGCCCGCACCTCGCAGGGTTTCACCATCCTGCTCAGCGGTTACGTCAACTCGGGTGCCAACGCCATCGCCAAGGCCCTCGAGTCACAATTCCAACAACAAGCTGGTCGCTCCACCTCCCTTCTCCTGGGCGACACGATCCGCTCGGAATTGTCGGCTGAGCTTGGGTTCGCACCGGAAGAGAGGCACAAGAACCTTCAGCGTCTTGCTTTCGTTGCTGGTGCGCTAACTATCCTCATATTCCTTTTCTCCGAGACTACAGAGAGACCTGACAGATGTACCTTTTCTTGCCTGCACCGTACAGCCGAACTCTCCCGCGCCGGCGCCGCCGTCATCGCCACCCCGATCGCCCCGTACGACGCCTCGCGCAAAGCCGCCAAGCAACACATTGTCGCCAACGGAGGTCCCGGTGGAGGCAACTTCTTCCTCGTGCACGTCGCGACCCCGCTTGAGTACTGTGAAAAGACGGACCGAAGGGGGGTTTATGCCAAGGCTAGGGCGGGACAGATTGAGGGCTTTACCGGGATTGATGACAAGTACGAGACGCCTGAGGATGCGGATTTGGTTGTCGACTTGAGCAAGTCGACCGTTAAGGAGGCGGTTCACTCGTATGTTTCCTCCCTATCGATGCTCTGCCTGAGCTTGGAACTGACTGGTCTTGATTGTACGATACGCGCAGGATCATTCTCCTCCTCGAGGGCGAGCACCTTATCGGTTCCCTCTAAGCCGGACACCTACCTCCGTCGCCCACCCTTTTTTGCACTTATTGCACACAGTCTTTTCTAAAATCATGTCTTTTCTTGGTACAATGCGTTTTACTTAGAGGCTTCTTGAACCCCCTCTCGCGCTCTTTCTCTCTCCCCCTCTCGTTCTCGGGTTCGGAATTCAGCATGTTTATTGGCCTTTTCCTTTACCTCCGCCTCCCTCGCATCGAAAGAAGACCCTTATGAAAGCGTCTGATTTGACACTTCGATGTACGAGGTCGAGCGGCTGCAGGCTAACCGGGTGACTCGGTGCTTGGGGGAAGAAAGGGAGGAGAAGAAGTCGTTTCGGGTGAAGGATGTTCTGGGGTTCAGGTCGGAGAGGCCGAGTTGGCCGTCGTGGTCTGACAGCGACAAAGAGGTAGAGAGGATAATGTGAGTTTCGGCACCCGCGAGGATCAGGAAGTTTCGAGACAGAGGGACGACAGACAACGAAGCAGAGAGACTGACTTGCGCCTGCTGCCCAGACTTCGCCCGCTTCCGTCAACACGACACTATACCCACCTCCGCATGCAATCTGTTTTGCCTCGCCCGCCTCTTCAGGCAGTTCTAGCAATTCGGGTTCAACCCCCCCTAGGCTCCCGAGGCCTAGCTGTCCTTCCTTGTTACTGCCGAAGAGGTAGACGCTACCATCTTTGGTCAGGATTGCAGAGTGAAAGGCTCCACAGGTGATCGAGACGGGGAAGAGACCGTCGAAGAACTCTAGTCGAGGCAGAGCAGTGGTCGCTTGACTTGCAAGTGCATGGGAAGAAACTGGGGCTGGAGGTGGGGGAACAGGACCACATTGCCCGTATCGATTGTCTCCCCAGCTGTAGAGACTTTGGGAAGGAGAGGTGAGGAGGAGGAAATGAGCGGAACCGGAGACGAGGGAGGTGAAGCGGTCTTGAGGGGGCGAAGGAGAGGGGAGGGAGAGGACTAGAGGTGGGACTGAAGGCGCAGCGAAGAGGGCGTTGAGAGAAGGGTAGAGGAGAGCTTGTATTTCGTTCGACTCTGTTTGTCGGGGAATCAAGAGTCAGAAGGCAGGTGTCGCGGCACGACAATGAAAGGAAGAAAACGCACCAGAGATGGCGAGTAATTCTCCTTTCCCGTTCATGCAGGCCAGCGTGTAGCGCGTGACGGTCCGGTCACCGTCACTTACCCGGACTATGCGTCCGTCGTTGAGCAAGACAGCCTCGAAGCTGTCGTAGCCGATCCAGGAAGCGACTTGTTCGAGGTCGACTGGGGGGTCGAGGGGGGCGAGGGAGAGACCGTGCAAATGGACGGTCCCGGTAGTGTTGCCTGCCGATGCTTGAAGCTTTAGCGGTGGGGCTGTAGCGTCGGAGATAGCTTCGTAGACGCACGGGAGACGAGTTGCGACCAGGAGCAAGCGATGAAAGAAGAGGAAGAAGAAACGAGCACAGGCGTCGGGAGCTGGAGCTGTTTGCTTGACTGGGATTGTCCGTGAAGATTAGCTCCGATGGCGTATAGCATCTCCAATAGGCAGAGTAGTTGGGTGCAATCAGAAGCAAGAGGGGGAAGTCGTTTACCGGTTCACCTTCTCCCGACTCCCATCACCCGCTTGTCTGCTCCAACTGCTTCGCATAGCCACATACCGCCAGGAGATCGACTCAGCATGTCGAACCGACCTGGAGATCGCAAGCGTGCCAACGTTTTTGGTGATGAGGAACCGCTGGGTGGAGGGAACTCATCTCCTGCAAAGAGGGCAAAAGGGTTAGTCATATCTCCTCTCTCCCCGTCTAGAGAGGGCGTCCAACCCCTATGCACCCTTCGTCCGTTCTTCGGCGAGGTCGACATTGCGCTGACTTGACACTTTCAACCTCTTCCTCGGGCCGACTCTCAACAGCAATGCCGTGTGTACTGCTTTTCAAAGTCGGAACCATCTAACAGAGAACTGACGTTCGTCTCTGTAGCCCGCCGCCCCCTCGTTCAAGCCCACTCCGGCTATTCCCGCTTCTCTTCCTCCTCGACCCGCTGGACTCTCCTCCGCGCCCGGCTCTGTCAATCCCGCCATCGACATCGCCGCCAAGCGGGCTGAAATTCAAGCCAAGCTCGCCGCCATGAAGGCAGGCGGAGGCAATGCCGCTCGTCCGCCTACAAGCGCTGCACGTCCACCTCCCCCACCTGCCGCAGGCTTGCCGCCTCGTCCTGGTCAGGGTCCCGCCAGTTTACCCGCAGTACCGGGGCTAACAAGGCCGAACCTGGATCCGGAGTTGGCGAAAAAGATTGCAGAGGCGAAGCGGAAAGTTGCAGAGATGGCGGCCAAGAAGCAAAAAGAGGAGCAAGCCAGGGCAAACCCGTACTTGGTGCGTCTCTGTTTCCTCTTTCCTGCTTGTACAACACTCATCTCTTCTGGACTGCAGTCTGCCAACTTGCAAGGATCAAGGAAGGACCCGCTTGTCGACCCCACTATCGCAGGTCGAGGTGGTCTTGCGATGACGGCCCACCCGCTTCTACTCGACAACTCTGCGCCTTCCGCTCAGTCAAAGAAAGATCGATACAAGCCCATGGCGCCAAAGTTCTCCACAACCAAGGTCCGTCTGACAGTTCCCTCTCCGTACCGTTTTCCCCTGAAGTTATCAACACGTGATGTTATTACAGGCCAACGCCCGCATGCCCACTCCTGCTCCTCGTCCTTCTACTCCTTCCATCTCCACTCCGGACGCTGCTGCCGACACGCTGAAAGAAACCGCCTACTTCGACCCGGACCTCGGATTCGGTTCCATCGGCGCTACAGGCAAGTCACACATGGGCAAAGGTCACGCCCGTTCCACCTTCAACTTCAAGACGCCGGGAACGTTTGTCAAGAAAGGAGAGGCGATGCGAGCTGAAGCGAGGATGGAGGACCTGAAGCGGCGGATCCTCGAGAGCTCGCAGAAGGCGGGCGTGTTGAGCGATCTTGAGGAGACGGCGAAGAAGGTTCGGCGACCTCCTCCGCCTGACATTGAGTGGTGGGATGAGGGGTACCTACCCGAGAAGACGTACGAGTCGCAATCTGCGGAATTCCTCGACCGTTCGCCTCTTATCACCCACCTCGTTCAGCATCCCATTTCGATCCCGGCCCCGCAGGACAAGAATCAGGTCGAGGTCAAACCGCTGTTTTTGACGAAGAAGGAGATGAAGAAGAAGAGGAAGATGAGGAGGCAAGCTGAGTTGCAGGACAAGCAGGACAGGCAGAAGATGGGACTTTTGCCCCCGGATCCGCCAAAGGGTGCGCTAGCTTTCGTTCTTCGTTTTCCGCGCGAGTGTCTGCTGACGCCCCTTACCCCATCTTGCTCTGATCATCGTCGTCCGCGACCGTTTCACTCGTATCCCCCTTTTCTGCCTTTCCCGCCACGCAGTCAAGATCTCGAACATGATGCGCGTCCTCACCCAGGACGCCATCGCCGATCCGACCAAGGTCGAAGCGCAAGTCCGGCGGGAAATGGTCGCCCGCGAACGCAAGCATCTCAAGGACAACGCCTCTCGCGCCCTCACCGCCGACGAACGCCGCGCCAAGATCGACAACGAGTACGCCAAGGACGAATCCAAAGGTATCCAAGCCATGGCGTTCAAGGTTCGCTACCTCTCGGATCCGAGTCACAAATTCAAGGTCAAGAAGAATGCCGTCGATCTTCACCTTACTGGCGTCATCTGTCACAACCCCAAGTTCTGCATCGTCGTCGTCGAGGGGGGTCCCAAGTCGATCAAGAAGTACAAGCAACTCATGCTGAACCGCATCAGATGGACTGAAGAAGCCGCCCCTCGAAACGACGTCGACACCGGACCCGCCGTCGAGATGGTCGATGGAATCCCTCGTCCTACTGCACCGTTCAACGAGCCAGAAACGCCAGACGTCCCTCAGTCGCTTGCCGACAACTATTGCAAAGAGTTGTGGTCGGGCGAATTGCGAGAACGACACTTTGACGATATTCGCAACGCTAATTGCCCCGCCGAAAGCATGGTTCGCGGCGCGTTGGGCAAGTTGTCGCATTTGTGGGATATGGCAAAGGTGGAGGGGAAGGATGAGTTTGATGTGTAAGGAAGGGGGAGCAGGGTAGTTCGCAAAGAGAGCTGTCTTTTTTGTGCGTTTTCCTCGTCTCTTCTTCGCCTGCTCGTGGGGCCGTGCGGTGACTGCTTTGCTTTGCTTCGCTGTCTTCTGCTGGTAGCTAGAGATCCTAGCCCGCTGGGAGACATGTATTCTTCCTGTGCGGCGACGAACGAGGACTTTCTGCGGTTCTCCTCTTCTCTTGTCTGATCCACTCCCTGTTCACCTGGAGATCTCCCCTGAGCAGTCCGGATAGTGCTCGAACGCTTTATAACATCTGAATCGCTTCCGCACGTTCTCGCGCTGACCGTCCTTGCCAGAAAGTTGCGAAGTATGTAGATTCTTTCAGCAAGCAAGGTAGAGACTAGTACACTCGTCACGCCCAGATTTACACCATTTCCTCTCCTGCTGATCCGCTCACCAAGCTGTTCCCTCAAGCATTACTTCCCCTCCGGCTTAACACCCAGGTCAGGTGTGCTCATCGCCACCCCGCCGACTGCCATCCCCTGCCCTCGTCTTCTGACTCACACATGCTACCCGAACTTTCGTCTCCCAAGTCGTAGTTGATCCTCTCTACTTCTTCGTGCTCGATCTGTGGCAGAGTCGCCTTTACTCCGTGAGCGGCGCACCAGTTCCAGACCCTCTCCACGCTGTCCTTGACCTCATCGTAGTCGTCTTCGGAGGTGATCAGAATAGTGTCCTGGCAGTGAAGGGTAAGGAGTGTTTTGTCGAGCGAGGTGAGGAGAGGCAGAAGGTTGCGCAGAGTCAAGATCTGCAGGGTGTCTACCTTCAGGTGCTGCAGAGGTGCATTGACGAAGACATCGCTGGTGTTGACTTCACATCCAATGCCAAGGACCAGATATTTGAGGGAAGGCAAGTCGAGGGTTTCTTCGAGCTTGGCGTGGACGCTTATACCTTCAAGCGAGAGGTACTCTAGACTGCGACTGCAGGACACGAAGAGTTGCTGCAGCTGATCGAACGTGATAGTGCCATACATTGACAAGCTGAGTCGCTTGACTGTTGCTGGCAAAGGCGATAGAGAAAGGAAAGCGGGGTGACAATGGCGGAGAGTAAGGGTCTCGAGGACCCTGAGTTGCTTCACCCCAATGGCAATTTGCTGAAGGGATGATGGTGGCACTGAATAAAGCCATGGGAAGTGAATTGTGAGGACTGAGAGCTGGGGAGCGGACAGGAGGAGGCAGGGGAGAGAAGAAAGATGCGACTGCAGACCCTCGCTGATGGCAAATACCAGATTATGCAGTGGGCTTGTTGCAACCACTTCGTGCAAGACGTGAAGCGCACAAGTGAGCTGTGCCTGCGTGTGCGGAAGGGCTGCAACCTTGACCCCTTGCAAGCTGATCACGCCGCATAGGGCGGAAGCCAGGAAGATGTCCTTGATTTGGTGCATCTGCACGGTGTCGGCTTGCAATCCAAGCTTTGGCACCATCTCCGTTGCCGCGACGAGGAGAGTGCGCTTCCGCGCCTGCTTCAAAGCGTCCTGATGTACCTGATGTTCTTCCCATTCCCGCCGAGCTTCCCAAGTCTGAAACTGTGCGGCAGATATCCCGTTCTCGGGGGCACACGGCCCGAACAGCTCGTTATATCCCTTCCGTCCTATGGAGAGCGCGTGAATTGAGTGGGCATGATGAGGGAGCATCTCCTCGAGGAAAAGGAGCAGAGAGTCGCAAGAGTGCCGTACGAGGTCGACGTTCTGCGAGGAGCGAGTCACAATCAGCTTGGACATGTGTGGAACGAAGGACGTACTCACTTCCCAAAGAAGCGGCTCGCATGCTGCATAAAAATCCTTGCTGGCAAGACTGAGGCAGGCCAAACTTGTCGGGCGGCCGTTCAGATCGTTGCGGACATTGGTCCTGGTACCACTGGTCCAGTCCTCGTGCATATCCGCGTACAAGTCTTCCGCAAGGTAACTCTTGATTTCGGGAGGAAGAGAAGAGAGGGAAGCGGAGGTGCGGCTCGGAGGACGTGAACAAGGTGAGGGCAGGGTAGCGGAAAACGTGGAGAGGTTGAAGGTGGTGTTCTAATACTCCATGTTGTCTTTGCTTAGTTATTCAGAGCGGTTCGAGCAGAGTTTGAGTGTGGTGAAGGAGGAAGGGAAGAAACGAAACGAGACAACTTCGTCTCGTCACAAACAACCGCTTTTACGCAGAACGTGACTCTAGCTACACCAGACTACACTGCTAGCTGCTGCTTACTCGGTACAACGGTCGCCGGCCGTCGTCACCGTTCACTTCGCTTCCTTCCTCCAGTTTCGCCATGGTATTATCAACCCACTCGACTAGCGCCAGCGAGACCAGCGCAGGATGCGTAATGAGTAAAGAAACCACCTACGACTACACTGGACGAGTTCCGCCCGCCCTCGAATGTCCCATTTGCCGGTTCGTCCCTCACCTTCCCCCACTTCCCGCCTTCACCCGCCTCTGACTATTCCTACAACCCTCAGAGACCCCCTGTCCGACCCCGTCCTGACTGTCTGCGACCACCTCTTCTGCCGCGACTGCCTGTCTCGCGCACTCGACCTCGTCCCGACTTGCCCAATCGACCGCACGCCTTTACCGGACGGGATTGCAGGCTGCCGGAAAGCGCCGAGGGCGATCAACGAATTGCTCGACGACATCAGGGTACGATGCGGCGGCTGTGAGGAGGAGGTGCTGCGAGGGAACTGGGCGGGGCATCGGAAAGGTTGCCGGGCGAGGATGGACGGAGAGGAAGATTGTTGGCCAGCTACGGCTTCTTCGGCCAGGGCCGACAGGCGAGTGTACTTGACTGTCGAGAGCAAGACGGACGCGCTTGAGACTGCAGGGCGAAGCGAAAGCGAGGTGCGTCCTTCGTTCCAAACTTTCTGCACTGTTCCTTCTTCCCTCTGCCCCTCGTGACGAAGCTGTCCTCATATCGCCAATATTTTTAGGAATCTTCTCGTCGCGAACATGAGCCGACAAGCTGCTCCTACTGCACTTCAAGCCTTCCCCCTGTACAACTCGCCTCGCACCTCCTCACCTGTCCCTCCATTCCGACCCCTTGCCCCTACGCCAAATTCGGCTGCTCAGCCCGCTACCCCCGCTCTCAGCTATTCGAGCTACATCTCGCAAGCGGCGAATGCGCCTACGAGCCGTTCAAGGAGGGACTGTCCAGAGCGAATGAAATGTGGGAAGGCTTGGAAGAGGAGAATTGGGTCTTACGACGGAAGGTACAGAAGCTCGAGGACGTTGTTCAGCTGCTTCAGGACGAGCTTGGCGTAATCAAGACGTCGCTCGGACGATTCCTCCAGCTCCCTTCTTCCTCCGATACCTCGCAGCCTGCTTCCGACCCTCGCACCCCTCCGCCGCCTTCCTTACCAGAGACCCTCGACACCCTTACCTCCACGGCAGTGGCTCAAAAAAATGCCATCTCGGCCCTCTCCACTTCGCAGACAGCCCAACAAGCTACGAATCAGCACCTCGCCGACGAAGTTTCTGCCCTACGGCACGCAGTTGGCGGGATGCGGGGTGTGATGTCCGGCATGCTTGGTGAGATTCAGCGTCTTTCGTACGCTGCGACTCTATCTGGCGTGGGGGAGCAAAGACCGTCTAGGCGACCCGGCTTTGCTCCACCGATGCAGGTCGGAGGGAGCGATAGCGGTGGAGAGGGAGACGTGGATGGGGGGTCTAGTGGGAGCGACGAAGAAGGCCATCTCCCACCAGGCTTGCAGCCTTTCCATCAGTTCCGACTACCGCTGCCTCCGACTCTTCCTTTCAACCACCCAGCCTTTTCCCCTTCTCCACCTTATCCTTTCCCGTTCTCTTACCCGCACGACTCCCGACCCGTCTTCTCTCATCCTCCATACGGCTTTCCCGGTCCACCGGACGCCAACGATCCTTCACGCGGCGGTTGGACAGGTGCAGGCGGCAGACTCGACTCTATGCGGATGGGCGGAAGAGGCGGGGTGAAGCTATGATGGACCGCCCCAAAATTGAGCTGTGGTAGGGCTAGGTACCAGTGTGGCAAGCGTTACCCGGCCGTATGCAGTGCGTCTTCTCCCAAGACGGTCTCTCAACTATCTCTACCACCTCATTCACCTTCATCCCGCTGCTACGTGCGCAGCATGTAGCGTTGGCCGTCCGTCATGCGCAGCCGTACACGCCGTTCTCCAATCTGTGATGCTCGCTGCAGAGACTCTCTGACGCACCTCGTTACGCATTCCAGGCTCGAGAACCGTTTGCCGCATTCATATACCCGGTGTTCCACTTGTACAGGGCTGGCAGGCCACTATCGGCTTTGTTCGCTTCAGCTCAAGATCCACTCTGTCCGTGCTCTCGCCACCGCTTGGTGTTTCCTCGGCTTCACCCTGTTCAACTATCGATGATCCTGATCCGCATTCCCCTTAGCTATTTCAAGCGGAGACTGTGAAGGGCGCCGACCGAACAACCTCGTCGCCACCGTACTCGGCAATGACCCAGTTCGACTCGCCAAGATTGTCGGACCAAGAGACGATGTCGATGATGAACGTAAAGCTGTCGGAATCGGAGTAAAGGTCGTAGGCAGCGCCGCCTTCCTTGCCGTTGTGTCCGATGAACTGAGATGTGAGGACGGAAGGTGGACGTCAGCTAGTCGAAGTAGATCATGACTGAGGTTGGTGCGAGAAAAAGGGAACGAGGAGAATGGCAGAAGCGACGTCGGGTCGAGGTGACACGCCGACGGTGGTCGAGTCTGCGGTCGCAGGATAGCCAGCGAAGAAGCGAACCGTCGAGGAGGCTGTGTCGTTGTAGCCGGAAGCGTCCCTGCAAACATGTGCAGGAGGAGAAAAGGCCGGTCTCAAGAGAAGTCAGCTTATGGTTGTTGCTCCGTATGAAAAGGGGCAATGGAGGTGAAGTGCTGACCAAGTGATCTTCACTTCGTCTCCGATGTGGTAGGATTCGCCACCCGCTGGCGAAATGAGGGGAGGACGCCGCAACGACCGAAGGAAGGGGCTCCCGACCTTGCCTTCGCAGACAACAGGAGGGAAAGCCGGTGCTCGACGAGAGGAGTGGAAGCCAGGGTGCGCTTACAAGCTGAGAACGTTGCCACGAGGCAGTACCCACTATTCGCGACGCGCTGGCTTACGCTCGCTATCTGCTAGACGGGAAACAAAAGCAAGTTGAGAAGGTTCGGGATCGGGGAAAGCTTTGCTCGCGACCGTTTGTCTGCCTTCCATCCAGCGCACTGTGTCACGGTACACGTCGGCAATCAGCTGTATAGAATCAGCTGTATAGCACTGGATCTAGCTTTATAGCAGTTGACCAGTACTCTTCCAGCGACAGAGTCTGGGATAAAGCTGATAATGCCAGAACAGTGCACCAAAGCTTCATCTACTGTATGCTGAACAAGTATATACGACCCGAGAACGATAAACAAGGTAAGATTCCCGCGCTCAAAGCTGCAAGGTAAATAAAGGAAGAAGTCTAGCCATTCAAGGGGCCGCCGCCACCGCTGGAACCGTCTTCTCAGCGGTGCGCTGTTTCGCCGCTTCGTCGTCCTCGACTGGTCGCTTCTTGGTGGACCCGGAAGGCGCGACGCCCGTAAGTAGCTTTTTCTGCAGTCGGCAGACACGGGTCAATGTCGGGAACAGGAATACCGGCTCGAGAAAATGAGAACACGCACCGAATCAGCCGAAGAATAGTTGATAAACATGGCCCCAGGCTTCTTCTTCGGACTCGCCCTCTTCTTCGACGTCCCCTTTGGCGGAGAAGAAGTCTTCGCCACCCGCGCCGGCGACTTGGGCATTTCGGGCGTGGTCGGCCGATCTGGCTGATAAGGCGGAACGGGCTGCAAGACGGTCGGGAATTGGGGGACGTGGCGAGGCTGCTGGTGCTGTTGCTGAAGCCAGAACTGAGAGGCCGGAGAAGGGGGGTAGGAAGGGCGCTGTTGCATAGAAGAGGCGGCGAGGACTGGGCGGGAATAGGCGGCATTCGAGTGCAAAGGGGACGGGGGAGGGTATGGGTAGGGACCGTCGGTGGAAGTTGCGGTGTTGTGAACGGCGGCGGAGTCGACGCTCGACCGGCGGCGACGAACCGAAGCGGCGAGAGAGGATTGACCGGAGAGAGCATCGCGCGGGGCGGAAGAAGCTCGGAATGCAGTGCTGGAGGTGGTATACTGAGGATACTGCTGAGGAATCACGAGCGAGGAGGTGGAGGAGGCAAGCGTGTAGGACAAAGAAGAGGAAGCGGAGAGCGGGGCGGAGTAGAACGGCGCGTGCTCATAAGCAGGCTCATACTGCGACGGCTGGGCGTCAGCATGGGCTGGTGGCGGGGGCGCAGGCGGCGCATCAAACGTGGTGCGCCAAGCGGGTGCCGAAGCTGGGTAAGAGCGGTCGCTGTAGGCAGGAGACGTCGGCTCAAACCCGTCGCCGCCAAGAGAAGGCGTGTCCAGCAGGGCGAGGTCTTCTTGCGCCAGAGTCACACCCGAGATCGAGATACTCTGCGGGGCGAGGATGTCGGATGGGGAGTAGCGCTGAGGAAGGGGCGCTTGAGGAGGGACGTGCGAGCCGAAGGAACCAAATTGAGGCGCTTGTCGGGCGGGGGAACCTGGAGGAGGAACTAGGGCAACTGGCCGCGACTGCGCCAACCGAGATGTAGGCGCTGGCTGGTTCTGCACCTGAGCCTTTCCAAAGATCCCATCGTTCGCCAAGACAGGCCCCAACTCTCCCAACATCTGCTCGACCTCCCTGACTGACTGCTCCGACAGCCCACCATCTACAGGCGCTACCTGAGGCCGCGCCGTCGAAGGCGCAGTAGCAAACACAGGCTGCGCAGGAGGCGGTACCCTCGACGGCGAACCAGCGCCATAAGGTGGAACCTCAATACTAAGCCTCGCCGCCGCCCTCCGAATCGACTTGGTCGGGCTACCATTCGCGTCCACCGTGGTCGTAATCGGTCCATGACTCCTCCTCGGCGTTGAACGACGGGAAGGCGACTCGAGCCCAACGGCGTACCCACCTGTCGAACCCCTCCGTCCGCTTCTCGCGCTCGAAGAGAGGTCCGACGGGTATGAACCAGTGACTCGACGGGATGTTGTGGGGCGGTGATAAGGAGAGGTCGCGGGGCTGGAGGTGGTTGTATGTGAGGTGGGAGAGCGCCAAAGATGGGAAGAAGCGGGAGCATGTCGGCGAGGGGTCGAAGGCGGAACGGAAGGAGAGGGCACAAGGGCGTTTGACGAAGGCGTGGGGTACGAGGACTGTGTAGGCGAATGGTCTTGGGTGTAGGATTTCTTGTAGCTCCGCAAAGCCGCTGTTGTAGTTCTTGCCAGCCGGAACCGCCCCGACGGACTGACTGTCCTGCACATGCGCGGGCGGGAGGAGGCCGCGGTATTGCTCCGGCGAGTTGGCTACGGAGAAGTGCTGGTAAGGCGAGACGAAGCCGGAGGAAGCGGAGAGGGAAGAGGCGGGAGAGAGGGCTGGTAAGGCCGAAGATGAGGTGGTATCGCTGGATAGGGAGCGTCGAGGCGCGAACGTGTAGGCGGGGTCGCAGAAGCCGTCTATACGAAGCCCTCCCGTGTCTTGCAGCGCGTAGTAAGCGTCGCGCGGAACCTCAGCCTCTGTCGATGGCGGCACCAGAGCTGCAAGTTGCGCACCCGCGAACGGATCCAACGCGTCTAGATAGTACGCCGAGTCTTGCGCAAGCGGGTCCGACGGGTTGTACGAGGAAGAAGTCGGTGCCTGGGCCGCACAGGTAGACCAGTCTGCGTCGAAAGCCGACGAGGAGGGGAAGTCCATGAGAAGAGGGCTGTCCGCCTAGTGCGGGTTCTCGAGGGCGGTGGACGAGGAGGGTTTCACTGCCTAGGTTCGGCTAGGCAACAGGGGCAGTACTTGCTGAGTGCGTCCCGTTCCCAGACGGTTGCGGGACGAGTTGAGACGGCGAGTAGACGGAAACGGTGAAGAGGTGGAACGGGTGCAACGAGAAAGGGAAGAGGGGAGTTGGCGTGGCCCATCCTATTTGAGAAAGGGTTAGAATGGGAGCTTGAACTGCCCCACGCCATCTCGACGCCTGCGCCGAACAAGGAAGGTAAGATGAGAAAGGGCGAACCTCTGCCATCGTCCCTCGAACTCGACTGAGAGCGCGGCAAGTCCTGCACTGGCGCCTTCTATGTGCGCGTTTGGAGTCAAGTACCAGCATAGCGAAGCCATTTGGCGAGATCGACGTGAGCGGGACGTCTCTGAAGCGGGAGGAAGGCGGGAACTGCTCGATCTCCAAATTTGATTGGCTCGCACTTCCGTCTCGAGTTACCCCCCGCGATGCCTGGCCTCCAGCTTCCAGTACCTAGCACAGCGAGGGAACCGACAGACACCATGCACAGAACAAAGCCAGCCAGCGAAAAGGGCCAATCCGAACCGCTCAATGAAAAAGCCCAACCTTCCTTTTTCTCAACTTTTGTCCTCTCCGTCCCGGTCCCGACCAATCCAGATTCTCAGGCATCTCACCGATCCCCGTGCAAGCTCGCCGGCCAGCGCATCCGCGCTCTCTTACCTAGGTATCGCTTCAAAGGCTGCTGTTCGGTCCTCTCGACATTGAAAGATGAAAGTGATGATGAGGCGACATTATCTTGCGAGTTGAAGCTCACAAAGGCTAGTCCCTCCTGAGCAGGACGGAATCAAGGTTTGATGAGATCTGGTGGAAAGCGCGGCTCAAAGAGCCGGCTTGCAATGCTCGAGATGTTAAGCTGGAAAGACTCAAGCCCTTGAGGTTAAGGAAGGGTTCCGTCAACGGTATGTCAGACCTGTCGGTACGACGTACGAAGGGTATCAGTCGGGAAGAGTAGAGAGAGATAAGAAGAGACCGGCGCACCGCGGCGAGACAGCAAGTCGAGAACCGCGACTCCCAGGAATGATCGTTCGGAGCGGGAACTGGCGACGAGCGAGAAGAGGCCAGGAGAAAAAGAGGTTCCGAACGGTGATCGCGAGCTGCAGGTGACTCGTGCGCCGAGAGCCGTCGCAGCTCAAGATACGACTGCCGGGTGGTGGGAAACCTCGAGCAGAGGAGGGGTCAGGAGAAACGTGCGGCACAATGCGTTGCCTCCCTCTGGGAACGTCGGAGTGGCCGCCTTAGGGCGCGAGCTGGGGAGGATAGGACAGACCGTCTATTCCATACTTCCCCTTGGGAGAAATCTAAGCCTTAGTCCTCTCCTGCACGAACCTTCTCAGATCATATTCTCCCTCACCCTGCGCCTTCTCCGCAACTCCAACCTCTGTCACAATCCCCTCAATCAAACTCGCAGGCGTGACATCGAAAGCCGGGTTCCAAGCACTAGTCCCAGGCGGAGTGACGAGCACAGTCTGAACATCGACTTTCTCGCCCTCCTTGGCAGGTTGGGGTTGCTGCCCTTTGGCGAAGGAAGAGAGGTCGACAACACGTCCTCGAACGGTGGTCGCTTCCCAGGATGGTCGTTGTTCGATCTCGATCTCGCGACCGGAGGACATGGAGAGGTCGAGGGTGGTGAGAGGGGCAGCGACAAGGACGGGAACGGGGCGGTTTGGGGAGAAGGGGTGAGGGTGGTGTGCGAGGAGAGAGATTTGGTAGGTCGAAATCTTGTTGGCCGTGTCACCGTTCGAGGCAATGCTGTTTCCTCCTTGTTCTGTCAGCTCCGTACGAACATGGAGGAAAAGGAAGGGAAACGAACCGGTCCGCGCCAGCAACGAACAAGTGCACCTTCTTCTCAGCTAGCAATGCACCAATGGCAGTGTCGCACACCATCGTGTTGGGACAGCCGAGAGAAGCGAGCTCGACGGAAGTGAGGCGAGCGCCTTGCTGGTACGGGCCGGTCTGAGCGAAGTAGGCGTGGGCGAGGCGACCTTGCTGGTGCAGAGAAGTGATGACACCAAGAGCGGTACCGTAGCCCTAGGAAAGCAGGGGGTTAGAGGCGGGCGCAAGAGGGATCTACGGGAAGGACTTACGGAAGTAGCCAAAGAGCCGGTGTTGCAAACCTGCAGAGGGTTCAGAAAAGTAGAAGTCCCTGCGTGAGTCCGGCGTCTGGCACAGCGCGTGGCGCAGGTGAAGTCATCTCGGAACGCACCGTGAGTACCGCAATCTTCTCCTCCTTCTCGATAGTCCCCTCCCTCTCCAACTTCTCCAGAATCCACCTCGCACCATTCTCTCCAATCCTCTCACACCTCTCCTTGTCCTCTACCCAGACCCCAACGGCAACCTCGATGACCTTCCGCGCCAATTCTTCTGCACTCGCTCCGCCCTCGACCGTCTTCTGCGCGGATGTCTCGATGCGAGTCAGGGCTTCGCGCAGGTTGACGGCGGTAGGGCGGGAGGTGAGGAGGTAGGCGGTGCGGGAGAGGAGGGTGGAGAGGAGGTCGGCAGCGGAGGATGAGGAAGAGAGTAAGGATGAAGGGAAGGAAGGGGAGGGACGAGAGGAGAGGAGGGCGAGCAGTTCAGAGGCGATCCCTAGCGCGGCGAGGGAGGCGATTGCGGGAGCGCCGCGGATCTACGGAAGCAAGCCGAAAGTGTTCAGCGAGACAGGCCTCGCAGGAAAAGGAGAAATAGGCGGGGAAAAAAAAACAGGTTGTGAAAAGCCGGCTCTTGTCGGGCAGCGCCAGAGGGGAGAAATGTAAGGGATCGAAATGCGCACCTTCATACTCTTGATCGCATCAAACGCTCCCTCGATACTGTCGACTGTCTCCCAAACCTCCGAGTGCGGGAGCAACAGCTGATCGATGATCTCGACGCGGCCAGCTTCTTCAAATGTCTTGCTACCAGCAGGGAGGCGGAAGGCGCCCAGGACGGGCTGCGAAGCGAGGGCGGATGACATGTTGTGCGTGAGCGTGAGGTCGATCAAGGAGCTCGACGAGGAGACGCGGTAGAAGCCTGAGGACTGTCGGAAGGTCTAGATCTATCGACTCGAGAGCGTGTAGAGTTGAAGGACCCGCGTGTGAGAAGGCGAGCGATTGACCAACAAGCACATGCTGCATTATTGACAAGAAAAACTTCTACTCGCTCTTCCTGTTTGTCTCGGAGAAAGAAGAGGACGAAGTGCGAAAAGAGTACAGCAACATGAGGAACAGGAGACACGCCGGTCGAGGTCATGCAAACTCAGTTCAGGCGCCCGCCATTTCTCGTCCATGCCACGGCACCACTCGCACGCTCAATTCGCCCTTCTCCTTCCGCAGGATATACCGTTCAAGGGTATAGTACTCGTAGGAACGCTGTCGAGGGAGCGCAACAGAGTCAGCATGGCGAAAGAGGCCCGCCAAGGGAAAAGAGGGCAGGGAAAGAAAGCAAGAGAGACAGCGACGTACCACAGCCAATCTCGCAGCCTCCTTGTGCTTCTCTCCCTTTAGAGCGTTGAGCGCCGAGGCTCGGGACATCCAAATGCAAGTCGCGAGGTTCCGGCCGACGAGGTCGTCCTGTTCTTCTGCTTCTTTTGTTGAATCTAAGGCTGCCGCAGCTGGTGCCGAGGTTGAGGAGGAGGGTGGGACTGGGTTGCCAAACCAGTAGCTGATCAAGCCACCATGCTGAAATTGGTCAAAGATGCAACGCAGAGACGGCAGCGGACAGACAGACAGGCGCGGGTAGGAGGAAGGGAACGCAAGTCAGTCGAGCTCATTGAGGCAGATCGAGTAGCGGTAGAGGCGCACCGTAACAGCCTCCTCATGTGCCGCCCTATCCTTCCTGTACAGCTCCGTCGCCTCTTCCTCGCCCAGCCCTTTTTTCCGCCTCGACCTGAAAACAACGCAGTAAAACTCCCTCTCGGCCTCCCTTACGCCATCTACATCCTCAAGGATCAGTTCAGACCAGTTGAACGCGGAGGCATAAGGGGCTGTGGCGTAATGCGGCGTTACAGGCCGGAAGTGGTGCAGCGCTGTGTGGAGGGCGAGGGAGACGGGGTCAATGTCCGGGAGACGGGAGAGGGTGTATAGAGCGGGTGATGGTCTCGGTGATGAGGAGCAAGGAGTGGAAGTGCCGCTGGAGAGGGGGGAGGATGCGGGCGACAGGGATTCCGGAAGGAGGGAAAGGAGCGGAGGGAGGTAGAGCGTCGCGGCGGCGTCGTCCTGAACTAGCACTCCCTTGGTCACTTCTTGCTCGACCCGCTTGTGCAGAGCTTTCCGATCCGCTTGCGAGACGAATGAGGGAATATAGGACTGCTCGGGTGGAGTCGAGGGGAAAAGGTCATCGTCGGAGGAAGAAGCAGACGAGGAGGAGGAGAAGGGGCAAGCAGGATCGTCGCTCGTTGTCGAACCGGAGAAGGGGCAGGAAGCCATCTTGACGTTGAAGGTATCGAGGAATGCGGGATGAGCAGAGCGAAGAAGCAGCCTACGAGTGCACGGAGATGGAGAAAAAGCACGCCAGATGGTCGCTTCTGCGAGCACGCGACTTAGCACAGTAGCGGAGTGTTTGACATGTTGACTGATCAGGAGAGGCCCGAAGGAACAGGTTTGGGGGATTGAGCGAGGGGTGGGGGACATGATGCAAAATGGCGAGATGGGATAAGGAAGACAACCGAGCGGTGTTGACTGGAACGGTCGGGAAACGGACGGCGGAAATTTGCCAGACGGACGTGTTCGATCTGATAGCGCAGTCTCTTACCCTCGAGCGTCTAGGAGGATAGACACTGGCGAAGTGCAACACGGTTCGCCTTCGTCCTCGTCATCGCCCAGTGCCCCGTTCGACAGCTCAGGGTGCACATATACGTTTCCTGCGCGTCTTGGTAGTGCTCTGCTCGACTCGGGCGCTGTTGCGGCTCCAGCTGTGTGGGTTGAGGCGGAGGTGGGAGGAGCGGGCGAGGTGCGAGCGAACGAGGGTACCGAGGTGGTTTGGTGACATCCGAGGGCTGTCTGCGACCATGATAGACAACTGTATAGCCACGTCAATCCAATCAAGCGAGTTCGACGACTTGAACCTCTTCTCCTCTCCCCGTTCGGCTTGACGCACCTTCAAATTCCCTTCTCTTCCGACTCTTCTTGCCCTACCCTACGCGCGTCTACGTCTTGCTCGACCGCTAGCCGGCGCCGACCACCGCAACCCGCAGAAACACTGCCAGCATGTCGCCCTCTTCCTCCTCAGCAGATGACGGCGACCTTTCCCTCGCCGTAAACTGCGGCTCCTCCTCAATCAAGATCCAGCTCTTCGACTCGAAACGCAGGGTCGTTCTCAAAGGCAGCGCAGACAACGTACAGGGCGACCAACCTGCTTCCTACTCTTTCAAGTACTCCCCACCTTCTGCTTCCTCTAGCTCTTCCTCCGCCGCCGACAGCCCCACCCTCTCCAAAGCACACGAGCGCAAGCTCGAAGACTCCGCCTCGTATGAAGCCATCTTCCGCGAAATCCTCAAGGACGTCGTCGACGAAAAGGTTCTCGGAAAAGATGGCAAAGACAGGATCAGGATTGTGGCGCATCGGATCGTGCACGGAGGTACGGCTGACACGCCGGTGCTGATCAGGCACGGGAAGAAGGAAGAGAAGGAGGTGTTGGACAAGATGGAGGAGGTCAGCGCGTTTGCGCCTTTGCATGTGCGTTTTACTGAAGCTCTTCTCGGTTCATCGGGGCCGCTCGTCACAGCCTACGAGGTACTAATCAGGATGGATGTATATATGTAGAATCACCACGCGATGCTCATCGTGAGAGAATGCCTCGAGCACCTCCCATCCGCTACTTCTATCCTCTGCTTCGACACCCTTTTCCACCGCACCATCCCGCACTACCGCCGAGTCTACGCCATCGCCGAGCCTTCTCACCCAACTCCTGTACCCCTCGTCAAATACGGGTTCCACGGCCTGAGTTACGGCAACATCGTCAGGCAGATGGCGGAGGAGTTGGGGAAGAAGGTGGAGGAGACGAATATTGTGGTGGCTCACCTTGGGAGCGGAGGCAGTTGCTGCTTGATTCAGGAGGGCGAGAGTAGGCAGACTACCATGGGCGTGACTCCGCTGGAAGGTATGGACGTTTCTTCCTTTTTGTCCCTCTTCCACCCTGACCTTCTCTTTTCTCCTGTTCCCGACTCTGACACCTCCTTCCCGGCGCTGCCTTATACATCGCTTGTCGCTTTCAGGTCTCCCCGGTGGTACCCGTTCTGGCACCGTCGACCCGTCTTTGATCTTCCACGTTGTCGAGGACAGCGGTGAGATGGTAGAATGGAGCGGAAGGCAGATCAGCAAGGGCGAGTACATCTTGAACAAAGACAGCGGGTTTAAGGGTGCGCGACTTCCTCCCCCTCTTGACGTCAGGGAAAGGGTGCTAATGCGGTTTTTTCTACGACAGCCATGTGCGGTACCAATAACTTTGGCACAATCACCTCTCGCGCCTTCCCTTCCTCTTCGTCTCCCGACGACGTCCCTCAGACAGAAGAACACATGTCCGCCCGACTAGCCTACACCCACTATCTCGACCGCCTCCTCTCCTACCTAACCCCCTACATCTCCTCCATCTTCTCCTCCTCCCAGCCCCTCGACGCCCTCGTCTTCTCCGGCGGAATCGGAGAGAAGAGCTCGAAACTTCGCGCCGACGTACTGAACCACTTTAGGTGGGTGGAAGAATTGGCGGCTGGGGCAGGGAAAGGGAGAGGTGGAGTGGATGAGGGGAGGAATGCGAAACCCCAGGCAGGGAGGGCGAGGATTACGAAGGAGGGGAGTAAGATTCCGGCTTATGTGGTGGAGACGAGTGAGGAGGAGGAGATGGTGAGGATTGCTTGGGAGGAGATGGAGAAAGAGGGTAGGGCGTAAGCGACTTTTATGTTTTCGTCACTCGTACAGCCGATCACGCGTTGGTGCGATAACTCGTGGATTTCAGTAAATAGAGTAGATGCAACGCGGGTAGTGAAGTGTCATTCGCGTAGTCGAGACTACAGTGCTCGACCGCTCTTCGCGGTCTCTCCTTCTTCGCACGCTTACCATCACCCTCGATCTCTCTCTGCTGACGATACTGCAGCACAATTCGCTGCTTCAGATCTCTATATAGCGACCCCGCGTAGTCCCACAGCGCCGCTCAACTCCAAACCCAACCGGAAGCCCTGGTCCGCAATAAACATGTCGACCTGCTCGTCTCCGACTGACAACAAACTAAGCAGTGTGCCGAGATGGCACAGAGCGTGGGCAGCATGCTCTCAAGTCGCGCTGTAAAGTCGAACCAATACACCCTCGCCTGACGCAGGCTGTCCACCACCTCGCTACTTCACCCTGGCTATTTTTCCCAACACCTCCTTGATCGTATCAAGCGTCTTCACGGCTAGCCCTACGATGCTGTCGCTCTCCTACATCTCGTAGTATGGTCAAGACGACCGCGCGAAATCTAGCACTTCTGCTCACGACGTTTCCCATACTGGCGGCTGCCGAGGTACGCTGTTTCATGCTCGCGCACACGGAGCGACCCGGCTGACACTCGAACCGGGCATCTACAGTCGGCAGAGGGTCAAGCCAATGATAAAGTGATCAAGCTGAGCCAAGCGCCGGCGGTCATATTCTTCGCCTTGTACCTCGCCATGACGGTCGCGCATTGGCTTCGTGCGTATTTTTCTACGTACTCCTCTGACTCGGAGACTTATTTGCTACGCCGCAGAGTACTTCCCGAATTAGCACAAGCCCAGAGCGTATGGGTTAAACCTGACCATTAGCATGACCTGTTCGTTCTCTCCGCACTCCCTGCCTGCATTTTCCGCCCGCTGAAGTTGCGCTTACGGATTTTCCCTGTAGGTATGACGATTGGCATGGCGCTACGGATGGATGACAATTACGCATGGCAGCTCTTGGTCCGTCAGCCCTTTTTCGTGCTTCTCCTTGACGCTTGGCTGACTGACAGAACGGCCCGCACCTTCCAGCTCACCTTCCTTTTGGCAAGTCTAGTTCCTCATGCATACCGAGCACAGCATACACTGGTGTCTTGCGCGCCTTTGGACAGACATGCGCCTTCCTCGCCTTCGACTACATCGTTGCTATTGCCACCCAGTGCCTGTTCATCCCGGCGCGAGGAATTGTCTGGATATATTTCTCCTATCTGGACCTCGTCACGTTTTGCGCGCAGACGGTGGGGACGTCGTTGGGAGAAAAGGTACCTCTCTTCCTTCTTTTCTCCAGCGCCCGTCTTTGCTGAGTCTCTGACACGTCACTGCCACGGGACGCCCTTGCTGCAACGCGGTAGCTCGCCATCGCAGGTCTCGTCTAGCAGCTGCTTTTCTTCGGCTTGTATACTGCCTTGCTCCACGTCTCCTCCCGTCGTCTGTACGCTCACAAATCCCGGTTTCCTTGTCCTACACCAAGGCGTGCCTGACTGAGAACGCTCGGCAGCTCTCGCCACTATCCCGAACTCTACCGTCCACCCTCAGCAGGCGGCAATTCCTTCCGACTATGGTCCGTTCAGCCCGTCAATGATGCATCTCTACTTGTTCGCGTACTGGGTGTCACCTGTATCGCTTTTCTGGTCCGTTCTGGCACCCTGCCGTCCTTCGTATTGCATCTTATCCTGCGAGGTCGTTGCAGTAGCTCTTCTTTTTTTCGTTGCTGCAGATTCACAGCATCTTCCGGCTGGTCGAGCAAGTAGACGGGTACGTGTTTCACCTGAAGCCGGTACTCATGCAGTGTGGGTCGCAGTGGCGGTCGCTAACACACGTCCGCCTCTTGGTCAACTTCGCCCACTGCTCGACATGCAACCCATCCCCTCCCATCTTCTGCTCGCCTCGACTTCAATGTCCTAGATTCTTCGGCCTCATCGCCATGCACGAAGTCTATTTCTACGTCTTGGACGCCACCCCGCTCTGGCTCGCCATGAGCCTGTTTGCGTTTGTCTGGCCGGCACGGTACATCGCAGGTATCGAGTCGAGAATTCCGGACAGCGGGCGTAGCTGGCAAACTGGTAGGGTTGAGGATGGGACCGTTTCAAGTCCGGCATGGTCAGGAAGTGGTAGGGTGGGAGGCGGACGGTTCGGCAGGACGTGAAAGAGTACATAGGTCCTGGCGTGTCGGGCGGGATGGAGGGCCTCGAGGTAGACCGCACCTAGACAAGTGGCCTCCAGAATGAGTTATCAACGCGAACGCAACCGTACAGCCTCTCGGAGATGATGAGAAAGCGCGACTTCGTAATGCGAACTCAGTGTCCGGAAAATCTTACTCCGAGAGGACGGGTGTCAAGGAGGCTCAAATCGCAGCGACGGGGTCACGGACGGACGGACGGAAAGTAGCCCCGCTTACCGGCAAGCGGAGGTCGGAAGCCGTGAGTAGATTTGAGAAGGCCGACGCGAGACCCCGCTTCGGGGAGGAGACGAGGTGACGCTGAACATTGGATCCCGAGTAACAACTCCCACCGCTTGGTTGTACACCTATTCCACACTTACCAGCACTCTCGTAAAGTGCGTATAGACCTCTACCACGCTACCCGAGGGAGAACGAGCTGACTTTGCTCCCCTCAACCGGACAGCCTCGATCATCACCATCTTCATCACCGTTTCTCCTCCTCGTTGACTTCTCGCACACTCTCCTCACCCGAACACAGCAGTATGGCCGACAACTCTGAAGCCCCTCCTCCCCCCGTCGTCCCCTCCCTCCTCTCTTCCTCCCCCGAACTCGCCATCTCCGCCCTCGCCGTCTCTCTCAAGCCCGAGGACTTTACCTCGAAATACCCTAAATCCCATCTTGAGGCCATCGAAGCAAACTGGAGGTTGAGTTGCTACCTCGCCACCGCTCAGATCTTCCTCCAGAAGAATGCTCAGGTCAAGGACAAGTTGACCAAGGAGCACATCAAGCCTCGGTACGTTTTCCTCCTCTTCACGAACAGCATTACAGCCCGATTCCTCATGCCGTGGTCACGTGCAGCCTTCTCGGACACTACGGAACTACCGGCGGTCTCTCCCTCGCCTACGTTCACGCCCAGGCTCTCATTCGCCGGAAGGGCGAGGAGGAGGGCATCGAGCCCAAGTTGCTCTTCGTCACTGGTCCCGGTCACGGCGGTACGTGCCGTCTACCGCCCGGAAAAAATTCGATGGGAAGACTGACATGATTTGCGCTACTTTTCCTCTTCTCGCAGCCCCCGCCATCCTTTCCAACCTTTACATCGAGGGTGCCATCAGCAAGTTCTATTCCCAATACTCGCTCGATGAAGAAGGTCTCGAGAAATTCGTCAAGTACTTCTCGTGGCCGGGAGGTTTCCCTTCCCACGTTAACGTACGGGTTTCTCTCTGCTTCACTTTCTTTTCCGCAAACTGACGAGCTTCCTACTCACATTGTAGGCTGAGACTCCCGGCTGCATTCACGAGGGTGGCGAGCTCGGTTATGCGCTTGCGGCTGCCTACGGTTCCGTCATGGACCGCCCCGACCAAATCTCGGTTGTTGTAGTTGGCGACGGCGAGAGTGAGACGGGCCCGACGGCTGGTGCCTGGCAGTACGTTGGCGTTCTCGCAGAGTCTTCAGGGCTGTTCCTTCTCGTCTGAAGGGACGCAAGCTGATGGCAAGTCCTACGCCTTTGAACAGCTCGCACAAGTGGATCGACCCCAAGGAGTCCGGCGCGGTCCTTCCTATTCTCCACGTCAATGGCTTCAAGATCTCTGAGCGCACTATCCCGGGTGTACGTCGCATTTGAGCTCTGTGGCACGCCGGCAATCTCGAAACTAACGCTTCCAGCTTTTCCCTTTGCTCCCTCACATTTTCATTCTATACCTACTCGCGACACTCTTCTATGCTACACCTCGAATTCTGGCCTTGTAGACCATGGACGACATCGAACTCGCCCTTCTCTACTCTGGATACGGTGCGTTCCCCCTTGTCATCCCGTTTAGGCTTCTCTTAACTTACCCACGCCTTCCCCCCTTTTCTTCCCGCAGGCTACCAGGTCCGTTTCGTAGAGTACGAGGCGCAAGGCGAGGCGCACATGGGTGGAAATGACCCGGCCGACAAGGCTCTACACGCCAACATGGCGGCTTCGCTTGACTGGTTCGTCTATTCCTTCATCTTTTCGACTCGTATCACGAATAGCAATCCGCTTGAGCTTCAAGATCGTGCATTGACCTTTGCTTGCCGGTACAGGGCCTACTCGGAAATCCGCAAGATTCAGAAGGCGGCCAGGGAGGGCGACAAGCCCATCGAGAAGCCGCGCTGGCCAATGCTCATCCTCAGGTCGCCCAAGGGCTGGACCGGTCCCGCCAGCGAGCACGGCAAGCAGCTCCTGAACTCGTAAGCCACTTTTCCTCTCCTTGAACCGTACAACGAGGCTGACACCCAGGCCATCTTTCTCCGTTCTTGCGCAGCTTTGCTTCTCACCAAGTCCCCATCCCCGACGCCAAGACCGACGACGGAGCTCTCAAGCAGCTCGAGCAGTGGCTCCACAGTTACGACAGCGAGAAGTTCTTTGACCTCTCCCCGGAGAAGGTCAAGAAGGGCAGCATTTTCCAGGATTTGATCTACGAGGCGCTCCCTAAGGACCAGGAGAGGAGGTTGGGTTTCTCCAAGGAGACCTACAATGCGTACAAGCCCCTTGAGCTTGCCGATTGGAAGGACTTTGGGTACGAGAAGGACAAGGAGGAAATCAGGTGCGTGGCCTTCGTCCCGCTGCGCTTCTTTCTCATGTTTGCTGACCGAGGTCTGTCGCGATGAACAGCTGCATGAAGGCTATTGGCAAGTACCTCACCGACGTCATCAAGCGCAACCCTCAGTCCTTCCGCATCTTCTCGCCCGACGAACTCGCTTCCAACAAGCTCGACGGTGTCTTTGAGGCCACCACTCGCAACTTCCAGTGGGATCCTGAGACGGCCCACAAGGGTGGTAGGGTCACCGAGATGCTTAGTGAGCACTCGCTTCAGGGGTGGCTTCAGGTTCGTTGTTTCCGCCCTTCGCGCGTCCGCTCTGCGGCGGTCCACATTCCTTGCTGACAGCGATGACACCATCTTGGCAGGGTTACACTCTTACCGGTCGCCACGGTGTCTTCCCGAGTTACGAAGCCTTCCTTGGAATCATCGGAAGTACGTCTTTCTCGGCTACTCCTCGTTTAGGCGCTGTGTCATCCTACTTGCGAGTGAGCTGACAGCCCTTGCCTCGCAGCCATGATGACCCAGTACGCCAAGTTCGTCAAAATGGCGCTCGAGTGCGAGTGGCGCGGCCCCAACGCCGCCCTCACCTACATCGAAACCTCGACCTGGACTCGCCAGGAGCACAACGGTTTCTCTCACCAGAACCCGGGCTTCATCTCGACCGTCCTCTCCCTCCCGACTCACCTCGCTCGCGTCTACTTCCCGGCCGACGCCAACATCGCCACGAGCGTCATTCAGCACTGCCTCGCTAGCAAGAACTATGTCAACCTCATCGTTGGGACCAAGGCGCCTTCGCCTGTTTACTTGTCCGTTGAGGAGGCGGAGAAGCACTGCGTTGCTGGTGCTTCAGTCTGGGAGAACTACTCGGTCGACAAGGGTGTGGACCCGGATGTCGTCCTCGTCGGTATTGGCTTGTACGTTTCTCTTTTCTTCTTTCTCCTTCATTGGGCGTCTGCCCCACGTTGCGCTCGGGCGTCTGCCCCACGTTGCGCTCGGGCGTCTGCCCCACGTTGCGCTCGAGCCGTAGCTGATCCCCTTCGTCCATAGTGAGCTCACCCAGGAGGTCATTCAAGCTGCCGGTCTCCTTCGCAAGGAATTCGGTACCGACCTTCGAGTACGTATTGTCGTGGTGGTCGACCTTTTAGTGTTTGCAGGGGTTGGCGAGCACCCTCACGCGCTGGACGAGGCTGGGTTCAACTCGCTCTTCCCGCCCAACGTTCCCATCGTTATCAACTACCACGGGTGAGTGACCCCTTTCTCCCTTTCCTCTGCTGACTCTGACGTCCCTGGTCTCCACAGATACCCTGGCCAGCTTGCCTCGCTCCTCTTCAACCGCGACCACGCAGTCGGCCGCGCTCGTTTCCGCATTCACGGTTCGTCCTTCTCTTCCTCAACTTTGTTGACCTTCTCAACTGACTCTTTCTCCTTACTTCCTCCCCCCGCCTGTATCTGCGCCTCGTATACGCTTGCATGTACGTCAACAGGCTACCAAGAGCAGGGCTCGACCACGACTCCCTTCACCATGCTCGCCGTCAACCAGTGCGACCGTTTCACTCTTGCTGAAGATGCCGTCAAGCTCCGTACGTTCATCCTCCCCTCGCCTCGCCTCGCCCCGTTCTGTCAGGCCCTATACTGACGCTCGAAACCTCCCTACCCATGCACAGTCACCCTCAACTACGAGATCCCTGGCAACATTTCCGGGGAGAAACGCGCTCGCGTCGCCAAGGTCGTGGCCAAGACGCACGAGTTCTCAGCTTGGTGCAGGCATCGCCTCGTGGTCGAGAAGAAGTATGCCGAGGAGACTCAGGAGGATTCGAGGGAAATTGGGAGTGTGCCGACCCTTACGGAGGGGTAAACCAACGGCGATGATTTTCGATGCTTGATGGCTTGGAGGAGGAGGTTGGAAACAGAGGAGAGTAGTCACACTAGATGGCCCGTCTAGTCTCCCCGTCTCGTACTATACATAGTTTGTTTTCGATACTGTAGTCAAAAAGATCAGTCTCTCTCCTTGACACCTTGTTCCCAGATTCTTCTGTCAACTCTGTCCCAACACTCTGCATGAACTCTCGCGGGAGAGGAAGAAGCATCGATAGTTACAACAAGCAGCCAACGAAATCTACGTACAAGCACAAGCTTGAGCGGAACCCATCTAACCCCCCCCCCCCCCCCCCCGCCCCCTCCCTGGCCCCCTTCGTATGGGTGCTACTCCAATACCCCCCAAGCCCCTCCTACCGCAAAACACATGAGTACCAACAGGACCAAACTAGCGAAACTGATCGCCGGGACTCCCCACTCGCGGACTCGGGCGACCCAGATCCAGGACAAAAAGGCGTGGAGAAGGGAGACGCTGAGGAAGGTTAGGGGGAGGGGGAAGGCGAAAAGGGATGGGGGGGTTAGGCGGAAGGGGAGGGAGAGGAGGAGGGTGAAGACTAGGGAGAGGAGAATACTGTGGTTTTTTGTAGTTGTTCAGTGGACAAAGGTCAGTTTGCGGACACGTGAGGGAGATAAGGAGGGAGGCAGAGACATGTAGAGGAGGAGGAGGACCAGACAACTCACGAATCAAGTCGCCAGACAAACACGACCCCAAGTGGGATTTCGTACAACGGGACTCCGAGTTGACCCTCGAGTTCCTCCCTCTGAACTTCTCTCAACCTCGCCTGAAACTCTTCCTCGTCCAGCTCGGATTCTTCCTCCTCCCTCTCCTCCGCCGCCGCCGCCTCCTCCTCCTCCCCTGGCTGGTGGCTGCGACGAGGGTCGTCGTCTAGGGTGTAGTATGGTCCGTGATCCGACATATCGCTGCCCCCTTCTTGTCCTCCCTCTTCCACTTCTCTCCCATGCCCCAACCCCGCAGGAGACCTCGGCAACCCCATCAAAACCCCCTCCTCGTCCACCTCGCCCTCTGCAAATGCGAGCGCCCCCGCCATCCCACGACCAGAACCGGGTAAAACGTCATGGTACAACTCGAGCTGCTTCCACAATCGCCGACTGCCCCACAGGATTTCGATGGCTGCCCAGCCTAGAGCGAGCCAGAGGGCGGAGAAGAAGAGGGGGTCGAGAGGGGGCAGGGGCGGACGGGGTCGGGGGGATGAGGGTTGTTGTAGCGTTAGGTATGGCTGAGCCGGTGTATCTGGTCGAGGAGGGTGAGATGTGTGAGAGCTGTCGACTGAAGGAAGGAGGGCGACGGTCAGAGCCACGGCGCCGAGACGGAGTAGTTCTTGGGCGAGCGAGTGGACGACGGTCGGTAGAGCTAGAGCGAGTGCTCCGACTCTCGTCCTGTCTCGAGAGGCCGGTTCCCCTGGTGTCACTTCATCTTGATTGTCGTAGTCGTCTGTGTCTCGAGGTAGCGCGATCCCCCTGGTTGCTGATGAGGTCAACAACTCGAAGATCACGTCTCTCAAGGTCTCGCCCGCCAACCAACTCCCGACGCCCAAGCCAAACTCGGCCCACAAGACTTGTCTCCGGTAGCCGACCAGGAGTCCAACGGGCAGGACGAAGAGGAGGAGAAACGAGAGGGCAAAGACCAAGAGGTGGGCGCGTTGAAAGGTCCTCAAGGGGAGGAGGGACCACCGGGACGAGAGGGACGACAAGCTTGAAGGAGAAGAGGACGATGGGGAGAGGGAGCGGGTGGTTCGGCGTCGAGGGTAAAGGAGACCAGAGGGGGACGCGGGAAGGTGAGCTGGAGCGGGACTTGGGGCGGTGAGGAGGGAAGAGGTTGAAGGGGAGGAAGAGTCGCGGGCGGTTGCGGTAGACGGGTGGAGAGTGGACGATGAGACGGCGACGGTGGCTACTGCCGAGGGAAGGAGGTGGGCGTCTGCTTCGACTGGGCTGCTGCCGGGTCTCGAGGCTTTGGCGGGCGTGGATGAAGTGGTTTGAATCGACAAGGTGGACCTGCTGTGGCTTGACCCGGGTGAGGGTGTAGCAGCGCTCATTCTGGTGTGTTATACGAGAGCGACTCGTTCTAAATTAGCTTGTAGGTGTCTAGCAGCAGCCTGGGTGAGTCTGTGGTCGTGGCCATCTCGACGCGCGTCCTCGGTTCTCATCTCCCCTGCTCTCGCTACTGTTGCCGGTAAGTTTCGTCTTCGAGCATTCGACACATAGCATCGTAAACTACCCGTTCTGGCACGACCGATCTACCCGGAGTGAGGTGAGGGGTCGAGGGAGAACCTCCTCGAAGCTGACTCCGCTTCTCTCTCTCTTCCTTCTTCTTCCCCTACTCTCTGCACTCTTTGCTTCCAGCCCCAGCCCCAACCACACTGTCACCGCCACCATCAATACTCTCGACTCAGCCCACATCGACTACCAGCAACTCCCGAGGATGGCTCAGTCTGACCTCCTCCAGATTCAGTCCTTTCTCGACTCTCACAATCAACCCAATCAGCCACTCGTGGTCAACGACGATGTGCAGACGGCAGGAATGAGCTTTGCCGAGCTCTTCAGGTTCGTCCCATCTCATCTCATCCTCGCTCTCCCAGTCCCTTCCCTTTCTTCCTCGCGGCGTTCGGAATTCCCCATCTCAGGGGCAACCCCTACCGTCTGCCTAGTCTGCAACCGTCGGCGCAATCAAGCGCACGTGAGGCCGCTCTCCAGATGCCTTCGAGCGCCGTGGCGATCCCTCCGATGTACGATCAGAGCTGCCCAACCGTTCACAGGTTATCGCCTCCGTGTATCCGAACCCCGCAGATCGTGCCACTTGTAGCATTGCATACTGACCCGCACTCGCACTCGCTCCCCACTGCAGTCACTACCTCGCTCCCGAGGTTGCCAAGCTTGCTCCCAGCTCCGAACCATCAACCGCTCCCTTCACCTTCGGCGCCCCAAGCGATGCACTTCCTCCCCCCGCCTCGACCTCGACTGCCTTCGACCCTTCCACGTTCATGCCCACCATCCCCGGCTCTCCCATCGGCGGCTTCTCCCCCTCGTCCGACGGCAACTCGCTCGGCCACAGCCCCATGTCCTTCCCCGACCTCGACTTTTCCTCCACCTCGGACCCTTTCTCCATTGACCCTGCCCTCTTTGGCCCGCCCCCGTCGCTCTCGTCAAACGCGTCGACTCTCTCTCCCGTCGGCTCGTCCGTCGAGCAGTCGCCCATCTCGCTCGCCAATGCCCCATTGCCACCGCTCCCGTCTCTCCCGTCTCTCCCGCTCGCACCTCCTCCCGCACTTCTCGCCACCGAGTTCCTCGCCCCGCTTCCACCCGCTCCCGAGCCATTCCTTGCGTCACCCGCTCCGCTGACTGCGACGACAGCCGCGGGTCGCCCGAAGCGTAACGTGGCGACCATGGTGATTGAGGAAGAAGAAGAGGAGGATGTCTTCAGCGACGGCGCCATGTCGGATGGCTCGACTGCGACGACTACAAGCACCAAGACGGGCTCCAGGAAGAGTACCCGTGCGAAGAAGCCTGCGGCAAAGAAGACTCGCACCGCTAGTGGGGGAGCGTCTACGGGACCGAAGAAGCTGCCCAAGACTAGTGTGTTGCCGCTGGCGAGTGAGACGCTGCACAGGACCACGGCGAAGAGCGACTTGCCACCGGTACCGCAGTGGGCTGACAAGCCGGATGCGGACGAGTATGCCAAATTGAGCTCGAAGGAGAAGAGGCAACTGAGGAACAAACTTTCGGTAAGTGCCTCCGCACATTCCCTCCCTCCTTCGCTCGCCAAGGCTGACCCAATGTTCCCCTTCCTCCAGGCTCGCAACTTCCGCCACCGCCGCAAAGAATACATCACTACGCTCGAAGAGGAGATCTCGTCTCGAGACACCCTCATCGACACTCTCCGCGACGAAGTCGGCGTCATGCGCGCCGAGAACTCTGGGCTCAAAACCGAGGTTGCCACCCTCAAGGAAAAGTGGCAAGACTTGCTCGACAAGCTGTCTTCCCTTTCCACCCCGCCTGGCGCTGCACCCACTACCGGAGCCGCTGGTCTCGGTGTCAACCCCTCTCGCGCCATCGCCTCGGCCGGTTCTCCGCCCGTCGTTGTCAAGCAGGAAGAGGGTTGGGCGCTCGATTCGCCCGCCTCGTCTTCGCAGCAACTTCCGCCTCAGACTGGAGGTAACGCCGTCGCGTCCACCTCGGGCAGTCGTCGCATCGGGACTCGCTCATCGTCGTCTATCCAGCTTCCGAATCTCAGCAAGGACCTCCCGCCAAACGCCCTTCGTCGCGGTACGGGCAGCTGGGCCACGAACGGACTCGGTGGCGGGGGCTTTACGAGTGTACACACCACTTTCGTACCGGATCTCGGCGCGCAGCTGGCCGAGGGCCTGAACCCCAAACCGGCGGTACCTTCCCTCCCCTTCTCGAGTCAAAGCTTCAACCCCGCCCTCAACTCCCTCGCCGCTGCCGGGCAACTCAACGACCTCTCCTCCTACACCTCACACCTCCGCTCCACTCCCTCTTTGACCGGTCCGACACTCTCGACGAGCGGCGAAGCTAAACAGCCCAAAGGCACTTTTGAAGACTTTTTCGCCTCGAACCCCTTCTGGCTTCGCCCCGAACAACTCGATCAATCCCGCGCGGCGTTGTACGGAAAACTCGCCAATAACGCTGCCGGACTCGTCGTTGCTCAGAAGGTCGCCAAGGAGTCTCAGTCTCAGCAACAGCCGCCAGATGGACAGGATTATCTCCCTGTTCCGGCTGGGTTTAGGCCCGCATTCTTCCGCTCTTCCTCCTCCTCGGATAAGAAAGCCAACGACCTGTTGGCGTTCCAATCCCCTTCTGCTGCCGCTTCCCTCTCCTCATCCTCATCCTCCGCCTCCTCCTCGTCCTCGATCGACCCGACTCTCCCCATGTCGCACCAAGAAGCTCTCACCCTCCGCTCTCAAGCCGCTCTCGCCGCTCAAGTCGCCAACGTTGCGCAAAAGACTCTGGTGCAACGTATGGCTGGAGCGTTTTGGGAAGCTTTCTCTGGTTCTCCTCCTGCACCTTCTTCCGCGACGTCGACGACGACGACGACGACGACGACGCCGATGACGAGGACGATGCCGCCTCAACTGGATTCGAACAAGATTGCCCAGGTGTTGAGCGGCAAGGCTAGGGTTCAGGTCGTCCCTGTTGAGTCAGGAGCCGGGGTGGATGAGTTGAATGCTGCGATGGGCGGACTTGCCCTTTCCAACCGGATCGGAGGAAACGAGGGGCAGGGGCAGGGACAGTGTGCGTTTGATGAAGTGTGCAGGGTGTGGACTCAGTCGGAGGTTGGGGTCAAGGGAGAGGGGAAGAGGGAGCAAGCTTGAGGCGGACCCGTCGGCTGACTTCTTCTTCTCTGGTTGCTCGTAGGGTGCCTTTCTCATTTCGTTTCGTTTCGTTCCTCTCCTCCGTCCTGCTTCGTTTCTCCGCCGGAGTTGTCTGTTCCACTTTCTTCTCTGCCCTCGTGTCGTCCTTCGTTGTTTGTAGCGCTTGTGTCTATTTCGTATTTCTCCCCTCGCCTCTCTCTTCCTCTCTCTTTCTCCCCACAATATTAGTGTAGTACTTTTCCCCAGCAACGATGTCAAGCAGTGCCCCGTCAGTCTCGCTCGGCAGTCTCGCTCGCGGAGCTTTCAACAGAGAAACGGTGGCCAACGAGGAGGGAAGAGGACAGAGAGAGAGAGTGTGCGTGTGGTGCAGCGGACCGCTGTGCCGAACGAAGGAAGCGAGCGCGCCTCTCCGACCACAGAAAGGGTCAAGACGTTCTGATCGTCTTCCCATCCCTAGACTGGGTCTACAGCTTGACTCCGCCCCTTCCGCTCGCTCGCGGGGTATCGAGTCTTCCGCCTGCGCTTGTCCAGCCGCCGCATGAAGGATCGTAGGCGCCCGAAGGAGGGGGATAGCCGTATGGAGGCTGAGAAAAGACGGGTCGGGAGTCGTGCGGGTAAGAGAACGGGAAAGGATAAGGTGGAGAAGGGGAAAAGGCTGGGTGGTTGAAAGGAAGAGTTGGAGGTAGCGGTAGTCGGAGCTGAGGGAAAGGCTGCGAGCCTGGTGGGAGATGGCCTTCTTCGTCACTCCCACTGGACTCTACATCCACGTCTCCCTCGCCGCCGCTATCGCTCCCTCCAGCCTGCATCGAGGGCGCAAAGCCGCGTCGTCTACACGGTCTTTGCTCCCCCGCACCCGATAGAGTCGCAGCGTACGAAAGACGCTGAATCTCACCAAGCATGCCGGACATCATACCCCGCATCCCGCCAACTGCGTGCCGTAGGGCAGAAACTTCGTCGGCGAGGTGCTGATTCGTAGCTTGTTGGGCTGTCTGCGAAGTGGAGAGGGCCGAGATGGCATCTTTTTGAGCCACTGCCGTGGAGGTAAGGGTGTCGAGGGTCTCTGGTAAGGAAGGCGGCGGAGGGGTGCGAGGGTCGGAAGCAGGCTGCGAGGTATCGGAGGAAGAAGGGAGCTGGAGGAATCGTCCGAGCGACGTCTTGATTACGCCAAGCTCGTCCTGAAGCAGCTGAACAACGTCCTCGAGCTTCTGTACCTTCCGTCGTAAGACCCAATTCCCCTCTTCCAGGCCTTCCCACTTTTCATTCGCTCTGGCCAGTCCCTCCTTGAACGGCTCGTAGGCGCATTCGCCGCTTGCGAGATGTAGCTCGAATAGCTGAGAGCGGGGGTAGCGGGCTGAGCAGCCGAATTTGGCGTAGGGGCAAGGGGTCGGAATGGAGGGACAGGTGAGGAGGTGTGAGGCGAGTTGTACAGGGGGAAGGCTTGAAGTGCAGTAGGAGCAGCTTGTCGGCTCATGTTCGCGACGAGAAGATTCCTAAAAATATTGGCGATATGAGGACAGCTTCGTCACGAGGGCAGAGGGAAGGAGGAACAGTGCAGAAAGTTTGGAACGAAGGACGCACCTCGCTTTCGCTTCGCCCTGCAGTCTCAAGCGCGTCCGTCTTGCTCTCGACAGTCAAGTACACTCGCCTGTCGACCCTGGCCGAAGAAGCCGTAGCTGGCCAACAATTCTCCTCTCCGTCCATCCTCGCCCGGCAACCTTTCCGATGCCCCGCCCAGTTCCCTCGCAGCACCTCCTCCTCACAGCCGCCGCATCGTACCCTGATGTCGTCGAGCAATTCGTTGATCGCCCTCGGCGCTTTCCGGCAGCCTGCAATCCCGTCTGGTAAAGGCGTGCGGTCGATTGGGCAAGTCGGGACGAGGTCGAGTGCGCGAGACAGGCAGTCGCGGCAGAAGAGGTGGTCGCAGGCAGTCAGGACGGGGTCAGACAGGGGGTCTCTGAGGGTTGTAGGAATAGTCAGAGGCGGGTGAAGGAGGGAAGTGGGGGAAGGTGAGGGACGAACCGGCAAATGGGACATTCGAGGGCGGGCGGACCTCGTCCAGTGTAGTCGTAGGTGGTTTCTTCACTCATTACGCATCCTCCGCTGGACTCGCTCGCAGTTGTCGAGCGGGTTGATAATGTCATGGCGAAATTGGAAAAAGGAAGCGAAGTGAACGGTGACGACGGCCGGCGACCGTTGTACCGAGTAAGCAGCAGCTATCAGTGTAGTCTGGTGTAGCTAGAGTCACGTTCTGCGTAACAGTAGTTGTTGATAAGGAGACGAAGTTGTCTCATCTCGTTTTCTCTTTCTCCTTCACCTCGCTGAAACTCTGCTCGAACCGCTCTGAATCACTAAGCAAAGACAACATGGAGTATCAGAACACCACCTTCAACCTCTCCACGTTTTCCGCTACCCTGCCCTCACCTTGTTCACGTCCTCCGAGCCGCACCTCCGCTTCCCTCTCTTCTCTTCCTCCCGGACTCAAGATTCACATTGCGAAGGACGTCTATGCCGCCGAGCACGGTCATCGGAGCGGCGGTAACATGGTCGACGCTCGTCTCACTTCGATGAATCGCCCAACAACTCTGGCCTGCCTCAGTCTCGTCAACAAGGACTTCTATCAAGCGTGCGAGCCCCTTCTCTGGAAGGTGAGTGCGTCCTTCTTCTCACATTTTCTCAACTTTGAGCGCTTCACTCCCTGCAGGAAGTCGACCTCGTCAACCACTTCTGCGAATCCCTCCTCGTCTTTCTTCAAGAAATCCTCCCCCGCCATGCCGACTCAATCCATGTCCTCTCCGTCGGACAGAGAGGCGAGGACGACCTGCTGGGCTTCCGAGCTCCGCAAGCCAGGCCTCCTCAAGCGAAACCTCGCAAGTGGGAAGACCAGCGTAGTCGGCAAGCTAAGCAGGACGGTGGGAAGGCGGCAAGAGAACATGCCCTCCTCGCAGCGGCTGTGGTACAGTTGCCTGAGGTCGGAACTGGAGGTGCTATAGTGCAGAAGAAGCACATCAAGGATATCTTCTTGGCGTCGATTATGTGCGGTGTCTTCAGCCTGAGGGAGGTCAAGTTCGCAGCCCTGCCTCGCACGGGGACGCCCCTCACTCGCACGTTCGAAGTGCTCGTCAAGGTGGCGACGTCGCCGCTGCTTGAAAGTCTGGAGCTCAAGATCAATGCCGGTCTTCAGCCGTCCCTTTCCTCTCTCTCCGCCCTTTTCCGTCCTTCTCTCCATGTCACAACCCTCACCCTCGACTTTGACCAGTCTGTCGACACCGCCATAATTAGGGAGGTTGCTTCCGGCGTCAAGCAGCTGAATTCCCTGAGATCCCTTCGCCTCTTGAAAATCCCGAGTGACCTCCTCTCCCTCTTCGTACTCGACTCCTCCCCAATCACTCTCCTGGACCTGTCCCTCAAGACAGGCTGCAGCATCTCCTACCTAAACAGCTTCCTTGCACCCATCAGCGCGACCCTGACTAAATTGTTTCTCCACCTTACCTCTTTGAGTGGGGACTCGACAGAGAGGCTCAGCCTGCAATCTCTCACGGACCTCACCCTTTCTAGCAAGTTCTCCGAGGCTTACACATTGACTCTGTTCAGCGGTCTACCTCTTCGATATCTCACCCTTGACAGCCTCAGTCATCATGACCTACCCAACCTTCTTTGTCTCCTCACCTCTCTCGACCACACGCTCCGCACCTTGCGCTGCATCAAGCCAACGCTTGTCACCCCTGCCGACGAGTATGATGAAGCAAAGGATGACGTGGAGAGGGTATGGAATTGGTGTGCTGTTCATGGAGTAAGGGCGAAGCTGCCGGACGTGGAGATCGAGAGGATGACCAGGATCTATTACGATTCAGGCGATGAAGGGTATGGATACTCGTTCTGAAGGTGCTGAGATGGCTTAAGAGAAGGTCAAGCTTGGATAGGCGAGTTCAGGAGCCAGCGGGGGGTGCAGGAAAGGAAGGCGGGAGTTCGTGCTTGAAAAGCTTACTTTACGGTACTCTCCTTGTTGCATTCCACTCTGTACCTCAGTATAAGACTGAAGACGGAGCTTATGGGATTTGAACAATGAAGGTTGCTTCAGCGCGAAAAGAAAGGCTGGTCTCAAAGACGGGGCACAGTGTACAGTACAATTTTGCCATGGGGTTGCCAATCCATCCTTGCCTGCGCCTTTGAAGTTAAGGCCTTCTGCGGAGACCTACCTGCCCAGCCTTGGTAAGAAGAGGCTTTCTGCCGCTGTATTTGTCAAAGGTGAAAAGTCCCTCCAGTGGCAGCAGCTGTAAGGTGCCAGTCTCCAAGTAAGAACTGAAAGAGACAGGGCACAGCAGCACTTATCCATACAGCCCTGGCCTATTCCGTCCTGAAAGAGCTTGATACGGCGTGTCCCCCCCAAAAGAGCTTGGGGAGAAAGCATGTAAGGTGCAAGGGTAGAAAGTCACTACTTCAGGATATACCGTACTCTTCGAGACCGCAAGCTCCCATGGAAACGGGATGCTATGCTCTAATGGGACTCACACTACTTGTGAGCTGCCACACACGCCCCTGACAAGCGTAAATCAAATAGTCAAACTTTGGGAGACACTGCAGGGTTTCCCCTGGAAACATTCCTCACCCTGTGACCTGCCGGGGATTTACTAGTCACAGGGAGGTATGCCTTCCCGTGCAACGGCAGCAAACCACACGCTTGCACTCACCAGCAGAGGGAAAGAAACCAACTTGAGAAGGCCATCCTGTTTTTCCATGTTACCGAGTTCTCCTCTCCTCCTGCGCTCTCTTTAGCGGGCAAGTGGGGGCCAGTCGCGGTTCAGGGAGGTTAAGGTGTAGCGCAACGTGCCAGGGAAAGACGGGTAGCCTTGGGTAGCCAGAGACGAAGAGAAAAACAGTTTTTTTTCCCCGCTTCCCCCTACAAAAGGTACTGCTTACATTGGGCGGTTCCTCCAAATCACCCAGACAGCGAAAAAGTTGACCATGATGGGGCTCGAACCCACGATCTCCTGATTTTACAACGTACAGGCTCAAGAAGAGCTGTAGACGCATCGTAGTCAGACGCCTTGCCATTGGGCCACACGGCCTTGGTTGCAAGCGGTTCTAAAGTGTAGGGATATATACCGCATAACAGACTGAAGCGCCAACAGACCCACTTTTGCGTGCGACGCAGATAAATCAGGAGAACGAAACCTCCGACAGCAAGCTTGGACCGGGTCGCGGCGGCTTCGCCCTTTCCGACTCAGCAGCGGAACGCTCCCGAGCAAGGTAGCGTGCTGGCAGCGAAATCTACCGTGCGAGGCGCGACAGAGGCTCAGCACGCCCGACGCGAAAACACAGTCGAAAAGCGAATCTTCCCCTTGTCTTTGAGGTCCATCAAGCACCTTGCTTGCGAGCGCACGCGTAGCCACACAATCACGTTTGTGTGGCTGAAGCATTCAACCTTCACGAAGTCAATGGCGCATGCGAGCAAAACCCGAAAGGCTTTTTCTTCTCGCCCGGGTCTGTTCTCTCCCATAACTGCGGTGCATAAGAAAGCCAACCCTCCTTACTTATCAGCCAAGCGCCTCAGCCGCTTTCTACGATCCTTCCCCATTCCATGCCTCCTCCGCTCGCCTCTTCCTTTCCTCTGGTCCAGCTTGTCCAACGGGTCTTCCTCCTGTGCAGCTCGCCCCAGCTCCCACATTAGCAATTTGTCCGTCGGTTCCCAAACCGGATCATATGCGCTCCCATCGTACCAACTATCCCAAGATGCAAAGTCAGGAAAGGACCTCCGGGGCGAGGTACTCGATCTGACGCTCTTGCATCCATCTTGCCACGTGTTCAAGCGTGGTATTGAGCGGTAGGTCATCGTCGGCGTACATGCCAGGGTGCACCAAGGTAGAGGTCGAGAACCGCGAGAGGGTGCAGGTGAAGAGCTCGAGCGCGGGGAGAAGCGAAGTGACGGCGTTGCGAGGGAAGGTGGTGATGTGAAGATAGTGGAGGGGCGACTCGGCGAAACATTCGAGAGAGGCTGAGGGACTTTCAAGTTGCGTCAAAGAGAGGGACTCGAGGGCGGGCAATTTGATGGGGCAAGGAAGAAAGTTGGGGAGACACAGGCGACGGAGGGTAGTGGAGAGGTCAGATACCAGGCGACAGGCGTAGGACAGGGCGGAAGATAGAGGCAAATCATCAAAGCTGAAACTGAGACGCTCGATCGGACTGGCGAATTTGAAAAGAAACAATAAAGCGTCGGGAAAGTTGTTGAGGTGTAGGGTACAAAGGGAACGGAAGGTGTTGACCGACCTTGCCAGCTGCAGCATGGCGGAGGGTAAAAAAGAGTACGGAGACCAAAGATGCGACCAATGGTGCCGAGGGTATACGAGCTTGAGGGTGGAGAGGCTGTATCAGCGACTCCCGAGGAAGGCCACGAGCCATTCCGGCCTGTCAAGCACACCCCTGCCGAGGTAGACTGTCACTGTATCCAGCTGACTACCACAGGCCGCGAGGGCTTTCAGGCTTCGAGGCAAGCCGACCGCCGAGGTCCTCTCCACCTCACCCGGGTTCCGGTGATAACCCCCACGACCATCGCTGAAATCGATGCTAACAGCCTTCAGGTTCGGGCAATGCTGCACAATGTAGCCGAAGAGGACGTCCTTGGAGTCGACTGGAGCGAATGGTAGATATGATGCAGCTTCGCGCGAACGAAAGCGCTCGATCTGCTGAAGGACACGGCTCGAATGCGAAGCATTGCCAAGGTGTCCGTTGTCGCGGTCGGAGAGACTGTGAGTGCGGTCGTGGGGGCCATGCAGGGGGACGAGGGTAGTCGCGAAGAACAGGGAGGGAAGGGCTGAGTCCTGGTTGAGGTGGATCTCCTACGACACACCCCAGCACCAGGTCGTTAGCCTCGGCAAAGCGTAGACAAACACATGTGGACGCACCCGCCAGATTATAGGCGCGCACAAAGCACGGAAAGAGCGGTCCACGCAACCCAGCCGGTAAATTGCGCTTGTCGAGATCCCCCGCCGACGGTACCATTCGGGGCGTCTATCGTCGACTAGTTTCATAGAGGTCGCGAGGTACGCTACTGAGGATGGCAAAGTCTGGCAAGAAGGCAATAATGCGCAACTTTAGCTCCGGAGGAAGGGCACTGAGTGTAGCGGCCATCATTCCGGCGGTTCCGTCAGATAGCAGGCGATCTTGTGTTGAGAGAGATGAGAGAGGCGCCATCTGGCTAAGGTCGCCGTCGAAGTAATCAAGTCTCTTCTTTTACAGCGAGTCAGGAAAAAGTGCCGAGTGTGAGTTCCGGCGCCAGCAGTCTATAGCAGCATCTGGGTGTGGTGAAAGTGAGCTCAGCTTAGTCATAGAGGAGGTGAAGCACTCACCAGCTGTACAGCGTCCTTTGGCACAATGTCCTGCGGCGGTATGTCGTGGGGAGGAGCTCGCGTCCATCGAGGGCAGAAGTTGATATCGCTCGTAGAGTCGACGGCGAAGCAGCGGCAGCCACTTGATGGGACTTCCTGCATCTACGTAGCAAGCTGTGAAGTAGCCAATCCAAGTACATCGTTGCTTCCGACTTTCGACTTCAAACAGCTCACCTCGAATGGCTCAGACCGGCTCAGATCCCTTCCAAGTCGCAGTAGAATGGGTGAAAGCATCTAGCGTCCCAACCTCGAACGAGACAAAGCTGCGGGTCAGTCTCTCCTCCTTACTTCCCTCTGCTCTCCACCTGACTTCGCTCATCCAACGCTTGAGGCAGCTATACGCTCTCTACAAGATTGCCACTGAGTCTACAGTGCCAGTTTCCTCCCGACCCGGTATCTTTGACTTTACCGCTCGAGCAAAGTGGGATGCCTGGGCTGCGCTGGGAAAACAGTTCGAGCAGGAACAAGATGGAGGGAAAGCCCGAGCACAGCGCGAGTACCAAGACGAGGCGCACAAGCTGGGCTGGCGAGACGAGGAGTCAACGGAAGCAGTGGGAGGAAAGGAGGAGGAACCGGCGCGGGAAGAAAAGCAGGAAAAGATGGTTTCCGTGAGTGTGCTGGACAGTGGGTTCGTGGACGAAGCGTGCGTGTCACCCTCGTTCAACCAGGTCTTGTATACTGACCGCGTGCTGCCTGCTGCAGACCTCCCTCGAAGCTGCATGAGCTAGCCATCTCGGGGGATGCTGCTTCGCTCTCCGCTTTTCTCGCCACTCAAGGCAAGACCGCTGACCTGAACGAGAAGGACTCGTACGGCTATGCTCCGCTGCATCTAGCAGTCGATCGAGGTGCGCTGCGTCTGCCTAGAATCGCATTTTGCACAAGTGACCACAATCTCGGCTCCTCGCAGGAAACCTCGGCGCTGCTCGACTGCTTCTTGAGGCAGGAGCAGACAAGTCACTACCCGTACGTATCTCCCGTTAATTAGCTTGCGAACGTTAGGCCTGACTTAAAGCGTGTCACAGGATGAAGACGGCAACACTCCTCTGGACCTCGCCCGCATCGCCGAACAAGACGAGCTGGTCACCCTCCTTTCTTCTACCTCATGACCCCGTACCCTGGATACCACCGCATGCTTCGTACACCAGGGAGATGTCTGTCAGTTGTTGTAGTAACACCGCATGAAACCAAGTCTTTCCTTTTCCATTTTCTCTTTTCTTCGCCTCCCTCATGTCCCGCGCACTGGTTCACGGTCTCGCGAACATTCCCCGCATTGCAGCATCTCAAAGACAGCTGGACCAGGAACGCGTATAACTAACCTCAAGAAAGCAGGCGAACGATGCTTCAGCAACGAAGAGTAGAGAAAAGCGAAAGAGCCCACTGCGGCGATGAGGAAGAAAGAAGGTTCCAGCTAAGAGGAAGAAGTGCGGTAAGGGATAGGAGGTGCGCTGCGCGAGCGAGGAGAAAGGCAGAGGGGCGAGGCACTACAATGTGAAGAGGGAGGAAGGCGAGGAAGTGGAGAGGTAGAGGCGAGCACAAGACCCGCCAGCGGGAGGTTTCGCCGGTGCCTGCCGGCGTAGACGAGGAGGTGAAGATGGAGGAAAGACACGGGAGGTGGCCTCGAAGAGAGGGTAGGGGGTTCAAGCCGAGATCGGCTGAAGGATGCGGATTGAGTGGGACGCGCTATGACGGCGGTCGATTGGTAGCTCAGCCGGCTCCCGCGAGGAGAGCCGCCTCCAACGACTTCTTTAGTCCCTTCTCATCGACGGCCTCGAGACCCCTTGCCCGTGCTTTAAGTCGGAGGTTTCGATCAAACGTGACGAGCACGACCTGGGCCGTCTCGCTCGGGACCTTCGTTCGAGCGGCTCGAGGATTGACCAGAGCTAGGCGCGAGGTGAAATGTTGCGACTGCCAAGAGACGGCTCGGAGGATGACATCGTCCATCGTGCGAGCTTCTTCGGCGGAAGCGGCGAGGGAGGTCGGAGACGAAGAGAAGTCGATCGACTCGTTGCGGATGGCGAGGTCTTTGAGGTAGTTGCCACGAGAGGTTTGGATCTTGAGATAACGGGAGTGGGTGCGGATGGCGGATTCGAGGTAGTCAACCATCTCGACGGCGGCAGCTCCGAGAGCCGTGGCGTTGCGCTTTAAACCGTCCAGTTCAGTAATCACTGCGAGTCGAGACATGTAGATGAGCGAAAGGTACCACGGAAAGGTGGGAACGCCAAGAACGCACCAGCAAGCGGAACCACGATAGTCCAGCACTCCGCCTCGACAAGCTCCCTGAAGAGCTTGAGCGAAGTAAGGAGAATATTGGTGTCGAAGACCAGAACGGTGAAACCGGCGAAGAGTCTCGGAAGGGAAGCGGCCTTGCCGCCAAGCTTGGAAGCGACTGCGCCGCCATTTGCGGGTACGCGGCGGGTGCGGGCGTTGCGGATAACAGCTTTGAGAGCTCGTCGACGGGCCTATCCAGAAACCAGGGAGAAGGTAAATTCCGAACACTCCAGCAGCTGAGACGAGCATCACGCACCTTGAGTTCCTTCACTGCCTCAGAGTCTTCCTCATCATCCTCATCCTCGCTCTCCTCCTCTGCATCCGCCATCCCCAGCTCATCCTCCACCGGCCCCCTCCTCTCCGCCAATCTAAGGTTCGCCAACCTCTCCTGTTCCCTCTCAATCTCGTCTTCCCTCGCCCACGCGTCCATCTTCCCCTTAAGAGGCTGGACAATCCTGAATTTCCCTTGACTGGGCGGAGCTCGACCATCATAGTCCAATCCGGGAACGTGCCGGACCATCCAAGCTGCCGAAAGGGCCAGACGACGCCACCGGGACGTAGCGAGTTGAGCCGCCGCGAGGGGCGTTGCGTCTCCCTCGAATTCACCATCTTCGCCGCCGCCGGTGGGAGAAGCAAGCGTCAAGGCGAGCAAATCGAACTTGAGAGCGTCGCTCTCGCTCTCGACTCGGAGAGGCGCGGCGTCGACCCCTTCGATAGGGGGAGGTAGACCATCACCACTTCGAGCGTTTTGAGGTCGGTGATCCCTCCAGTATCCTCGACCGAAGAGCTGTCGACCGGCCCAGTCCATACCACGGATGCACCAATCCTCGGGAAGAGGTCGACCGCCGACGAGCTTGTTGGGCGCGTCGGCGACTCGGACTTCCACGTCAGAGGGGAGGAGGTTGAAGAGGCTGACGAGATCAGACCAAGGAATCGAACGTTCGACGTGTGCGAAGGCGGCGGGTTGCGAGGCGAGGTGAGAAAGGAAAGTCAGGAGGAGGGTAATGTACGGATTGAGGACTTTAGCCGATGGACCGACTGTTCGGGAGTGGTTGCTGTCGCGCAGAGTGAAAGAAAGGAGGGAGAAGGCGAGGCGTTGAGCGAGCTTGAAGGGAAGAGGGTCGTCGTCGGGAGAGTCGGAAGTGTCTTTGTGAAGAGGCTTGAGTACATCTTCCTCATCGTCGATGCGAGAAGGTCGCTCCGTCTCGTCGCCGCCATCTTGCTCGCGTTTGACCATAATAGCCTGCGGAGCGGCTCGAGGCGCTGCAGGGGCATGCGGTCGCTTCGACTGGTGGTGGTGGTGGTGATGGTGCTGGTGGGATCGAGAAGAGTGGTGGTGCCCGTGCTTCCCACCCGCAACGACGGCTTCCTCCTTCACCATAAGCTTCTTCAGCACTCCATCCTCAGCGCCATACTGCAACAGCGCCGCGATATTGATGACCCCAAGCATGAACCACTCGCGATCTCCAAATGGACCCTGCGCGCCCTGCCCAAACGTTGCTGCAATCTCGTCTGCGTTGGTCCCCTTCCCGAGAGCCCATCCCTCTTCTTTCAAGCGTTCCATGAACCGCTCGAGCACCTCGTCAAAGTCGTCGAGCGAGATTTTGGTAAAGAGCATGCCGTGGAGGTGGACGAAGAGGTCGGACTTGGACACATCGGGTTGGGTACGACGGGCTTGGTTCTCGTCTTCGAAGAGGGGAAGGATGGATTCGCGAGCGGAGACATAGGGATGTGCGGCGGTAAGACTGCTCGTCCGAAAAAGCTTGTCAGTACCTAGCCGGGAAGACGTGCAAAAAGAGGAAGTAAAGACGAACCTCTTCGCATAATGGTACAACCCTCTCAGCTCCTCCCCTCTGCTCAGCAACGCCAGATGATGCTGCAATCTCCCCGTGCCCGGGTTTTCCGCCACGCCCAAAGCGTACCACTCCCTCGCCATCTCCCTCCAAGTATCCTGCTCCTCAAGGTCCCAATCGTTGAGCGCCGTCACCCCGATCGAAGCTGCGTCTGCCGGGCGAGGTTTCTTCTCGCCTGCTGAAGTTTCGCCGGCAGCGGCGAGAGCGGACGGGGTCAAAGAAGAAGAGGCGGAAGGGTTCGAGGCGGCATTTACGCGAGAAGCGAGACCCGCAACAGCCATGCGATACCGAGCGAGGTCGCCGAGCTGCTCGATCCAGGCCGCGCGGAAGACAGCCACGGCGGGATCTTCAAACAGTTGCGAGTAGTGCCCGTAGGCGTATTGGATGAACTCGACGAGGTGTTCGAGGACGTTGGCTTCTTCGGTCGAGGCCGGAGATGACGAAGAGGTCGGAGAAGATGAGAGGACAGCGTGACGCATGCGTTCGAGGAGAGAGTGGAAGGCAACTTGCCATAGTCGGGTAGGCATGTTGTACCGCTGCGGCAGTTGCTGAAGCGAGGCGGGGTGCGAAGGGTCGAAGGCGAGGGTAAGGAAGGTATAGTGAGCGTCGGCGAGTCTGCAAAGTGCAAAAGAAAGCGGTGATGAGCTACGTCGGTGCAAAGAGGGCAAGGGTAAAAGCTGCTACGCACTGCTTGTGCATCCCCGCTAATCGCACCCAATACTCGTCTCCCTTTCCATCCACCTTTCCGCCACCCCCCTGACCCCTCACCCCTTTCTCCGCCTCGCCTTCCTCCCTCTCTCGCTCTTTGGCCGCCGCCTTCTGCTCGTCCTGCACTTTTCCCTCGAGGCCCGTAATCTCCCTGTAAGCCCGTTTCAGCGTCGCAATCGCCGGGTGAGGTTCCTTGCCCCCCGAAGCGTGTGACGCACTAGTCGTCGTCGTGAATAGCGAGGCAGCATCGTCTGCCCCACCACCCGGGGCGGGCAAGTCCGTCTCGGAAGCATACGAGGCCGTAGTCGCGACGCTGAGCATGCTACCCCCGGCGAGAGACCTGGCATCCGCAGCAGGGTGCTTCTTCCCACCGCCACCTCCTGCTGCCGCAGCCCCTCCTGTACCAGGTAGATTCGGGCCCGCCGAGGTGAACCTCATTGGATCGTCCCGTCTCGGGTCAAACAGCTGCCGACTCTTGCCACTCGCCCCGGTAACTCCATCTTCCCCCTCTTCGGTGTCTTCCCGCCTCCGACGCCTCCGTCCACCCGTACTGCTCTTGGTCCGACCACTGAAATCCGTCTCGACGCTCTCCAAACTGTCCTTGGAGTCTTTGCCCCTCTCTGCGGTGGGTACCGCGCGTCGACCCAGGTCGGAGGGGTCAACCGGCTCGCGCTTCGAGCGAGGCCGGCGAGACGCAGAGCCCGAGGCGAGGGCATCGTCGGAGCGGGAAGGATGGGGAAGTTCGCGAGGGCGGGACCGAGAGCGGTGGGTGGGAGGTCGGGAATGCGACGCAGACGTGGACGGGACTGGAGGAGCGAGTGACGTCGTCGACGACGATGGGCCGTTCGGGTTGAAAAGTTCCCGTCCAGCGGCTGCCGAGGCTGCTGCTGCAGAAGATCCCCGAGAGCGGTCAAAGTCGGCGTCGTAGCGGGGTTTCTCGTAGACCCTGTTCATTTGAGCATGGTGTCTACCTTGTCCGTGCGGGAGATGGCCGGGGAGGGAGTGGTGGGAGCGGGAAGCGGGTGCTGCGGAAGAATGGTGGGCGGCAGGGTGGGGCTGCGAGTGTCGCTGAAACGGTGGGTTTGCGATGTAGGAGGGTCCATAGCGGTTTGTTGCAGCGTGGGAGGGGTGAGGGGGCACATCTGCAGTCGTGGCGGGTGAAGTGGGAGCGAGTTGGTCGAGGGAGAGTTGAGAAGGGTTGGTTGACACACTCAGTCCGCTGGGTGGTCGAGAATTTCTTGACTGGCTGGTTCTGCTACCATATCCTGCTGGCTGACCATGTCCCGTGTCGAACTCTGGATTGGTTGAAGGGGGGCGAGTGGGAGGAGTCGGTTGTTGGTGTTGTCTTCGAAGTGCAGACCTCCAGTTGTCTACGATGGCAGTGGCGGGTGTATGTCTCTGTTGATGTACAGGTGGATGACTGTTGTTCATCGAGTTGCAACGAGAAGGAGAACCAGCTGATTTTGAACCAGTCGAGTTCAAGTCGGGAATAGGAGGAGCGGCTGTCAGCATCTACTCTACCACGGCTTCGGTTGAGCTGGGTGATGGGTGGGTCGAGTCTCTGTCAAGTGCAGGAGTAGACCCAGCAGCAGCTCACTTTCGCCCAGTCATCCACAGTCCCGCCAACTCGACTCCGCGCAGTTGTTTCGCAGTTCGACCAAGACGCGAAACACTTTACCACGAGCCACGCTCGAATACCGATATTCAGCTGTGGAGTACTGTACTTTGATTCGACAGGCTGTACCGGAAACCGTTGAGTTCCATCGAGAGATGCGAGAATAAAATTGCCAGAAAATCAGCGACAAGATTTTCTTGACCCAATCTCGTTCACGTAAAAAAGTCGCTTCCAGCTACACGAACCGCTGCAAGTAGGCTACACCTAGATTGAGCTCCGGGACTGTACAAGCCCTCCCAGCCCAGCACGACCGTCCAGACACATTCCGACCTGCTTCTCGTCCTCGCTTCTTCCGCCGCTGCCAGATCACCCAGACCACTCGAGCATGACCTCTGCACCACCGCCTGTCGCCAATACAGGCGAAGACGCCATCCTCCGCACGATCGACGCAGCCCCCGAATCCTTCACGGACGAGTCGGCAACTTCGCTGGAGGAAGCCTACGAAGTCGAGTTGACCTTGGCTGAGATTCACAAGGGCGGCTACGAGAGGGTGCGTCGTGCTTCGCTCTGGTACATGTCGCAAAGCAGAACAAGCTGACGAGATGCTGTGTTATGATGAGCAGATCGCCCTTCAGTTTGCCGACGAACAGCTGCATGACGCCGTACCCGTCTTTCGAGCTCTGAGGGACAGGCTGTCCAAGGAGAAGGAACTCTACGTCCTGGCGGACACGACTTACGGAAGGTGCGATGCTGTGCCCCTCTCCCTTCGTCCGCTGTCCGGTTGACCCTTTCTGCTGTACGTCCTGCTTCGACAGCTGCTGTGTCGACGAAGTCGCAGCCCAACACGTCGACGCCGACTTCGTCGTTCATTACGGTCACACCTGTCTCTCTCCGTAAGCCATTATCGACGCCTGCCTCTACTCCTCGAAACTGACCTCCCCAGCCTTCCTTCCTCTCCCTTCCCCTTCACGCAACCATAGCACAGCCCGTCTACCCGTCCTCTACATCCTCACCAAACGCTCTATAACCCCTACGCTAGCCGCCTCCTCCTTCGCCTCGACCTCGCGCGACTCCCTCCTCTCCGAACCTCCCAAAGCTATCCTCCTTCTTTACGATGTCTCCTACGCGCATGCTGCAGAGGCGACCGCCTCCGAACTGCGGATGCAGCTGGAAAACGAAGGTGTCACAGCGGAGGTCGTACTGGGAAGGTTAGGGACGGATAGGAAAGGTGAAGAGAGAAAGAGTGCGGCAGCCATATCAGCCCCAGCTCCGCCGGCTGCAGTGTCTGAACCTTCAGCTCCATCCTCACCAAAAGGAAAAGAACGGGCTACCGAGCCAGATCCGGCGGAGGAAGAGAACGGAGGAGACGTCGACCCGGATGAGCCTGCCGCACCTCCGCCTCCGATGACTATTCCCAAGTCTTCGTCGAGATATGAATTGCCAGAAGGTGTAGAGGTCGGAGACTGTGCGGTGTTTTGGCTTGGAGGAGAGAGTCTGGCGCTGAATAATGTGCTGTTGACGCATGGGCGGTGTAGGGTACGTCTCCGTTACCTTCATCTCCTGCCCCTCTCACCGGTACTGTTTTGCATCATGCGTTTACCTTGCTCTCTTCGATATTGTAGGTATGGTCCTACAACCCGCTGACGCAGGAGTCCCGCCTCGAATCGTCTCGAACAAACCGTATGCTCATGCGCCGGTACGCGGCGGTTGAGAAAGCGAAGGACGCGGATGTCATCGGGATCTTGGTCGGAACTCTGGGAGTTGGTACGTCTCCTTTTTTCATCCACGAAAGTCCTCTGTCACCAGCCTGAGTCCCGCCGTCTGACCGTTTTATCTATCGCCTCTCTTGTTTATTCCGCATCCGCCACACCCAGCCGCTTACCTCCCCCTCATCTCTCACCTCCGAACCCTGATCGCCGCACACGAGAAAAAATCCTACACGGTCGCGGTGGGCAAACTCAACCCGGCCAAATTGGCCAACTTTATCGAAGTCGAGTGTTTCGTCTTGGTGGCTTGTCCGGAGAATGTCATGGTTGATAGCAAGGTAATCTCTCTTCCTTCGGCGACTCATGTTGTTGCTTCGTTCACGACGAGAGCGATATTGACGCTGGGCCTTGTCCTTTTCGCGTTCGTTTTGCAGGAATTCCTCCGACCCATCGTCACTCCCGTCGAGCTCGAACTGGCCCTGACTGGGAAGTCCTGGACTGGTGACTACATCCTCGATTTTGCCGACCTGTTGCTCTCTTCCACCTTTGGGCAGAAGGAGAATCTCAGGTTGGTCGAGGGTGAAGGTGCAGACGGAGAAGAAGAAGAAGAAGAGGCGGACGAAGGGGAGGCTCCTGTGTTCTCGGCTACGACCGGAAAATATAGGCACCAGAAGCGGTATGGAAAGAATGGAGTCAAGGGTGCGTTGCGGTTTTTTTCCTCTTTCCTTCCAGCCGTCTTCCTCTTTCCTCAAGCCAGTCACGGCTCTCTCGTTCCTCTCGCTCATACCATGGACAATCCGCAGACGCCGATGATCTCGCCGCCCAAGCATCAGCCCTTTCAATCCGGGATCAAAACTCCGCCGTCGCTCGCGTTCTCGGTTCTGCAGCCGGTGCGTCTCCTTCCCTCCTCCTCCTCCTCCACTTCAAAGCGATCTACCTCTCTGACACGTCATACTTGAGCAGGGGAATACATGTCCACACGAACGTACCGAGGTTTGGATCCTCGGTATGGGCAGGATGCACCGGCTATGCTCGAGATGGGTCGAGAGGGTGGGATTGCGAGAGGGTATGGGTATGAGAAGGGGGAGGAGCCTACTCCCGAACAAGGTCGCAGGGAGAACGAGAGGTAGAGACACAGCGCACCCGAGGGAGCTCATCCTGTGAACGGCACGTGAGCAGGAGAGCCTGCCTTAGAGGGACCTTCGCAATTTTGAGCGGCCGGAAGACTCTCTTTCTCCATATCATGCGAGGATGTTCTCGAAAAACAGATGCGTGCTCGATGAGGAAAGGAAAGTTGCGCTCAATGCGAGAGTGTCTGTAAGGCTACATGATGTGGGGATATTCCGATGGAAGCTAGTGTCTAGAAAACGGCGAAACGCGGTTCTATCTCGGTTTGCTGCTGTGCTCACGAGGTCTTTTTAGCGCATTGACGCCGCTCCTCAGAAGTATCCCAAGGGTTTGGCGTGATGTTCGTAGATGCTGGAGGGCGGACTGTCAGTCATTGGCACCACGATCAGAGGAAACAACGGGCTTACGGATTGTGTGAAAGCTCGTGGACGGTGCGGGGCCCGCTTATCAGACTTCCGTAGGTCTTCGGCCTCCGAGTCCAGCACTCTTGCGGTTTCAAGTCGAAGGTTCCTTGGTTGCGGGCTTCCCAGCCCGCCGGAACGGTGATCCCGCGATTACCACCCGAATCAGCCTCGAGGCGACCGGCAGAGCTGGACGAGCGAGGCGAGCGCGTCGATCGCGGAGACAATGTGGTGGACGAGAGGTGATGCCGCCAAGATTGACGTTCTGGCTCGAATGGAGAAGGAGAAAGGAGGCCGCGCGAAGAGAAGTTAAGGCTTGGCAGACGAGGAGCTCCTGGTGCCGGAGTACCGGGGGTGCTGGGCGTGTCGGGCTCGAAGACGCTGACTTTGGGTTCCTGGAGGGAGGAGAGACGCAATGGCGTCAGCAGAAGAGGCGGGAACAGAAACCGCACGACTTACAGGTGCTAGACGCTCCAAAGCCATGGCGCGTTGCGTCTCTTTCCTTGAAATATCCGTTTTGTCGTCGTCGGCGTGTAGCTTATTGCGCGACTTCCATGCCGTTGATCCGCGATTTGCCAGCTGCCTGTTTTGCGCTTTGGTCCGTTTCTCCCGCAATTTCTGCTCCTTAAGATCGAGCTCTCGGTATTCCCTGTAGTGCTCCAGATCCTGAGTCTCGGCAGCGAGCTTCTCCTCATATCTCCTCCGGCGTAAAGCGGCCTGCTTCTCTGCTTCGATCTCTTGCAGGCTGGTACGAAGCCATTCTGGGGTCATCCAGGGACTTGAAGGTTCGGGCTGACAACGGACACGACGCAACAATGTAAGCAGTCATACCGTACAGGTGTAGGATGGGGAACCAGAATTCGCACATTTGTTTCCTTACTTGTCGTCCGCCCTTGCAGATGCGCCAACGTCAGGGAATGACGTACAGGCGAGGCAGGAGTAGACGGCCGACGCTCTTCAGCAGGCTGTCGCGCTCCGGGCGTGAATGCGTCCTGAGGGAAGGGGTATGAAGGCGGTCAGACGGGATTGGGAAAGAAGCATAGCGGAGAGGAAAAGTGCCGCACCGGGTTTTTGTGATTACCTTTTTTGAAGACCGGCATGGAGGGTGGGAGGCTTGGAGTGGGATCGCAGTATCAGATGAGTGTAGACAGGAAAGAAGCAGAAGGCATGAGGGAGTTGCGAGATTCGACTCGTCTGAGCCGGATTCGCCGCGGAGGGGCTGAGCATGAAAAAAATTCCTTGAGGAACCACCCGAGCGGTTGTGGAGAAGGGAGCCGGAACAGCCAGGCGGGCGAGACGAACGTGGGAATTGTGCATGAGAGATCTGCGTCGGCCGGGATATTCCCCTTGATGGTGCTGGTACAGACCTACCGGGGATGAGTAAGCGGCCGAACCCCTCTCACAAGGCCACCAACAGACCATTGTCACGGTGAGGCGATGAACAGCAGTACAGGCACCCGTCGGTGAGGTCTAAGGGAAAAAACGCACACATCTATGCAACCCCGTCTTCCTTGACCGCTCCTGACGCTTCCGCTTCTCGGCGCTTGACGCGCAAGTTCCACTTCTTGAGAATGGCGACGGTGACTTGTCCGAGCACGACTTGTGACCCTTGGAAGAGGACAAGCGGAAGAGAAACGATGCCTTTCGCTTCGCCCTCGAGCCCACCATACAGTATGGACACAATCGCTGCAGTGGCAAGAGCGAGATATAAAAATGAGTATGCATAGCCGGGGTCGGCTTGGTTAGTAGGGGAAAAGACGAACGGGCTCCTAAAGCAGCTCCTTTGGCGGCCCCGGTGAACAGGGCTGCGATGGTAACGTCGCTGGAGAACATCGGGCCGCTCTCGCCGCAGACGAGCTTTCGCTGCGAGACGTGGCAGGAAGGCGTCGGGATAAGGCGGCACATGGCGAACAGAAAAAGGGTGAAGACTGCGAGAAGCCGAGGTAAGAAAAACTGCTGCGGCGGTGTGATACTGGACAGAGCGGTGAAGAGGCGGACCGATATATAGTAGGATATTGACACAGACGATGAACGCGACGGCCTCGCCAGAAAGAACTTTGAAGGCATTCTTGTAGAAAGCACCAGAAAAAGTTGACCTACAACATGAAGGTTAGTGCGTCGTCTGAAGGCAGGAAACGCCTATAATCGCTCGCACCGAGAAGTAAGGGACTTGGGCACACCAGATGATTAGTAGGAGGCAGAAGGTGCCGACCTTGCCGAGTCGGAAGGTGTCCCGCGTCCACTTCGTTTGTTTTGGGAAGAAGTACTGTATGACTTCGCCGACAAACAGAGGGATGAAGACGGTGTAGCCGAGCTGGATATTCACGAATGTCAGCGGCGAGGATGGGTACTTGGCGGGACGCGGGCAACTCGCCTGCTTGATGACCTCTTCATAGAGACGACCGGTCCCTCCTCCGCCAGATGCAACCGGTTTACCGAATGACCACGTCCCGCTCGAGAGGTACATCTGGAGTAAAGCCGGAGAGAGGAAGGTACCGACGAGGTTGCCAAGCCTGCGCGAACGAAATTATTGTGGGGATGACCCAAGAACCGATGAGGCGAAATTTGACTTACATGACCTGTGGGAAGACAGCGTCAATTTGAGGCGGAGAAGAGCGCAAGCGGACGAAATACCTCTACGGTGGTTGCAGCCTGGTCGCCACCGGCCTGGAATGTCATGGTCACATTCGACGAAACTGTTGTTGGCAGGACGCCCATGACCTGCATGCCGATCAAAGCCCACCGGTTGAAACGTTTGTATTCGGGGTCGGCGGCTCGGACGCAGTTTATAATCTTGCATGAGACGCAGGAAATTCAGCGTCACATGTAAGTGAAACTAGCGAAAGCCGAACGTACAGCGAAAACCACGGTTGGAAACAGGAGGAATGACGTGATATGGCAGACGAGATGCAGCTTCCAGTCCTCAGCTCGTAGCCACTGCGTAGGTGAGTACCAAGCATACGGAGTGTCAGCGAAAATCAGAATCAAGGAGACAAGGTAACTAGACGAAGCGGGAAAGCTTACCAAGTTGCGCGGGGGAAGCGTCAAGCCAGAAATCAGGAAGATTATCGCCACTGCTAGATACTTTATCGACCATTGACTGTCGACAGGCACATTTACGGGGCAGGTAAAGACGGGGCAGACCACGGCACGACGGGAGGACCGAAAGAGAGTCAGCGACCATTTGTGCACCGCGAACGCCCGAGCAGCAATGTACGTACGCTTGTATGATGCCGCCAGAACGAGCCACATTCGGAAAAGCCGCGCTATTGACAACGTGAAGACCATTTTCAGTTTTCCCTCGACGTGATATTCAGCCCCTCTCGTCTTGCATCTCCTCCCGCGCGCGAGGGAGACCATCTTACGCCAGACCTATCGCGACGCCGATACCTATGACAAACCATTGCGCGAGTAGAAAGGTGAAGATACGCTTGGGGAAGTTCGCCCAGCCTGAAGTTGCCGGTCGTTCGCTCGCCTCTTGTTGCTCGTCTTGGTCCGCCTTGACCACATCGGTAGGATGTCCACCCGGTGCAGTCTCCAGTCGTGTCTGGTCGGAGGCAGGTGACGATTGCCTGCGGGTTAATGTTGACGGACTGGTGTTTGAAGTTGGGTTCAGGGAGCGTCGGACGGGCGTAGACGCTTCAGGCATGTGTTCAAACGAGTGTAGACGAGGATAGGCGGCCGCGTAAGGTATCTTGCATAAATCGACAACGGCGAGTGAAGGCAAAGGACATTGGGCCGATTCGATTCCGCAACTCTCGTGGTAATATATGGCGAGAACCAGCAGCATAGACCTATTGCTGAAGAAAAAAGTATTGAGACTCGGCTTCTCTCGCTCTCTCTCTCTCTCTATACAGGGATGCTAAATCGGGCCACAGCAGCGGGGGGGAGCTAGACTGTAGCTAGGGGGGCAAATATACTGTTTAGAACTCGGATCCGGTGTCAGAAAAGCGAAAGAGAGTGGTAGAGAGTTGACCTACATCCGCCCTCCTCCTCACATCCTCGATCCTACCCCTACATGACTTCAAGGTGGACACGGAAGGGAATGTATATATCGAGATCAGTCTCATCCAAGCCAGTACGAGCCATAGTGAGAGTAGGAAACTTGAGACGAGGTGGGAAGTCATGCAGGGGAAGGATCGAGGAGGAGGGGGGAGTAGGTCAACTCTCTACCACTCTCTTTCGCTTTTCTGACACCGGATCCGAGTTCTAAGCAGTCTATTTGCCCCCCCTCGCTACAGTCCAGCTCCCCCCCGCTGCTGTGGCCCGATTTAGCATCCCTGTATAGAGAGAGAGGGGGAAGCCGAGTCTCAATACTTTTTTCTTCAGCAATAGCTCAAACCTCGACTTGTTCAAGCTATCGACATCGCTACAACACAACAAGAAAACGAAAGCAATGCGTCTACAGCACTCCACCGTTGAAACGCCGTCTCCCCCTGAACCTTAATTCGGCCTTCAACCCTGACGCAGGAGATGGCAACTCTGGTGCCACAGCCGCCCATCCCGCCCTACGACTACTCCTCTGGGCGGATCAAGCGGAGGCAATCCCGGTGCGCCGAAAGAGGAAGGCGGCGGCGCGTTGCACTCGGGCCAGTCCACCTCTTTTCCCTTCAACGACGGCCGCTTGCGCATCCTAGGCCTGCTGGTCATCCCCATCGCCTCGACCACCATCGATACGCTCGCCGAACGGGACATGACTGGCGATGAACCGGCGCCTTGCGGACCCCAAACTGGCTGTAGACATTCCGCGCACTCGCCAAGAGGATTCCCGTCGCCCGGTCGCCAACCTCGATCTCGTTGTCGCTTGTGCTCTTCGGTGTGCTCGAAGAGGTCTTGCTCGGTGATGTTAGAGGATAGCGAAAGAATGTCGCCCTCAAAGGCGTAGGTGTCGAGCATCGACGTGACGATGGATTTGAACTCGGAGTAGGATCGACTGGCGGCTGGTGAGCGGGAGTTGAGTTCGATCAGTCGGCGCATGAGGCGAGGGAAAGAGACCTCGTGGGACGTGGTGGACGATACGAGGGAAGACAGGGCAGAAGGTATCAGGGAGGAGAGGAGGTCGGAGGCGTATGGCGAAAGCTGCTGCGGCGCGTCGTCGTGTATGAGGATGGATGCACCAGACGTGCGTCGATGAGAGGAAGACAGGTCGGAGGCACGAGGAGGGGCAGGAGCAATGGTGCGGATGGATTGGACAGTCGAGACGAGGGAAGAGAGGAGGCGGAACCACAGATCTTCTGGAGAAGCGTCCTTCGGCCGCCGCCGACCCGTCGAGCGGTGAGCGCACACTTCCGTCGCTGCAGCCGAGACTGCCACCACCTGCTCCAGCAGAGCATCCGCGTTCGAACACGACAAGCTTCCACCTTCCTCTTCTCCGCCTTCCCCTGCTTCCTCTGGTTTGACGCCGCCAAGCAGCTTCTGCAGAAGAATGTCCGTCCTGGCTTCCAGCGCGTCGTCCGCTTCGTCTAGAGCCTTCTCCGGATCGCCCCGCCGGTTGACAGCCCAGACCACGGCATCTGCGGCTCTTGCTTGTCGGCAGATGCGGAGGACCTCGTCGTCCTGGGCAAGCTGCCCAGGGCTTGACTCGAGGTACCGAATGACGTGCTGTGCATTGTGCGCGCATAGAAGCGAGAGGTATAGGGAGCGAAGCGATGGGTCGATATGGGTGGAAGGGCTGCGAGGCGTGTCGCAAGAAGGAGAAGGGGGAGAGTCGGAGTAGGATGGCTCAATGAGGTAGCGTAGGTAGGCGAATTGTCGCCATGGAGAGGCGGCGAGTCGCTCGATGGCGTCGGCGTGACGAGCAGGGAGGTGGGCGTCGATGAGATCCGCCGTAAGCTGCAATCCCATCTCATCTGCCTGAATGAGAGCCGGGACAGCGTCGATGATCGTCTCCGCCAAATCCTGCTTCTGAGACCCGCTCGCCCGAGTGGCAAGGCTAAACGTCTCCCGGAGGAAGCCAAAGATCTCGGTACCGACGTCCGGGTCTTCCAGGTATGAGGAGGCGAGGGCTGACCATCGTTGTTCGCTCCGGTACACCGAGCGAAGAATGCGGAAGAAGCCGGTTTCGTCGAAGAGTGGTATGAGGGAGTCGATGTCGGACGGAACAAACGAGGAGAGGAGGTATTCTGCTGCGAGCTGGCGGTCTTCGAGGGTGCTGAGATCGGGATCTGAGGCTAGGTCGACAAGGATAGTGCGCAAGGTTGAAGGGGGAAGATGGAGGAATTGCGGGTACTTCGGGATGTTGCGAGCGACGAAGATGTGGAGGAAAGTGCGGTTGATGGGGGAGAAGTCGCCTGTGGAGGACGGAGAGTCTACTGCTTCGAGGAGCAGGTTGACGATTCGCTGGCGGCTGATGCCTCTGCATGGCGATGATGCTTCCTCGTCGTCGTCAAGGTAGGGGTCCTCGAAAGCGAGATCGAGGGTATCCAGGAGAGCTTCCGTATCGAAGCGGAGAAGCAGTCGAAGGTAAGGATAGGTGGGTTCTACTCCACCGTCTTCGTCTGACGTAAGGACGCTCCTCCCGCCCTTCTCTGGCCAGGCTCGGGTTTGACCAGAGAAGAGGAAGGAATAGAGGGCCTCGCGAGCGTGGTTCGCTTCGGCTGGCAACAGCTCTTCCCGCTTAGGGTAAGACAGTCCGACGAGCGCTTGCCGAAGGTAGGAGAAGATGCGGTATGCATCTGGTGCGAGCGCCTCCACATCCTCCTCTGCATCAGTTCCCCCACTTCCGTTTTGTCGCCCGTCATCTTCCAGCTCGTGCTCTTCCTCGCCATCCTCTATGCCTACCCATCTTGGCCGTTGCTTCCGATGCCGTTGGATGCGCCTGACTAAGCCGAGAAGTTCGATGAAGGGCGAGATGTAGTCATGCATGGTGCGGTTGTAGACGTAGATGAGCGCATCGTATAGTTTCTCGCGCTGGCAGAGCCGCAGAGCCTGATTGAGGTCGAGGTTCTGCGGGTCGACGCTCCAGATGATTCGCTGCGCAGCGTCGAAGCGGCCTCGCTCGGCATGGATGGCGATAAGACGTTGGCTGACGCTTGGCGGGAGGGAATGTACCGCACCGACGAGAACGAACGGCTCGATCCGTTCGAGGAAAATGGATTCGATCCCGTTCTGCTCGTAACGTTCGAAGAGGTCGTCAAACAGCCAGTGCACGTCGTCGAGGGCGAGGCAAGCCCGCACGCAGGTGCCAACGAGGTCCTCGAAGAGCCGCTGCACTGTCTCACCGTCGACGTGGCTGCCATCGCGGAGCCGATCCTCCGAGAAGACGAAGTCGAGAGAGGCGTTGAGGATCTCGCGAAGCTTCGGCTCGAGGATGTCTCGTCGTTCGAGCGGATCTTCGGGGAGGGTGATAGTGCTGGCGTCTACGAGGCCTTGGTAATAGGCGGTAGTGAGCTCGATCGCCTGCAGAATGGTCGCGGGTTGCATAAGAGACAGGATGCAATCGGCCCAAGAGAGGACAGCGCCGGCCTGAACATCTCGCTGCAGCTGTAAGACCAGAGGGTTGAGTCATCGTTGGCGAAGACGAGGTCTGCGAGGCGAGACTCACAAGCAAGAAAAGCCGCCTTTTATAGGTAGAGAAGCTGCTCGAGAAGCTGAGGGTTTCCTGAGCCGATATTGACGAGTCGAAGGCGGACGCGTAGTGAGAGTGCGATACGATGGCTCGGATATCGTGCGCATCTCGTCCAATTCGATTTCGGGTCGCGACGTCGTAGATGTCGAAATGCGAAGCGGTGAGTACGACGATAACCTGCGTGGGATCTACGTAAGCGATCTTCGCATATGCAGAAGATACAAGGAGGACGTACCTTTTCGCTGTACCACCGCAACCCTAGAACGGGTTGGTCGCAACTCCAGCCCTGCATCTCCTCAAAGTCAACGCCAAGCAGAGGCGCTGCCTTGCCTCCCGCTCGTCCCGCCATAGCCTTGCCGGGCAAGTCTCCTCTGACTCTGACGAGTCCGACTCTCCTCCCCCAAGCCCACGCCAGCATGGGATCTTCTCCCGCCTCTTCCTGCCCCTCCCTGCCCTTCCCTACGTCATCTCGCTTATCCGCCTTCTCAGACGCATCGCCCATTCGTCGACTGCTAGGCCACCAGCCCAACACGCCGGTTGTCGCATACCCTCGACTCTTTTTGTCCTCTTCCTCCTGACTGACAAAACCGTTCTCGCCCCCACGGTCTCCTTCTCGCGGCGGAAATGTCACTCGCCACCATGTTCGCGGAGTAGGCTTCAAGGCGACGACGACGAGTTTTGTTGAGGTGAGGAGAGCAACGAGGTGTAAAGAGTCGGAAGGAGAGTGGGGTGAAGGACCCAATGGGAGGGGAGCCATGTCGAGAATCGCAGTAGGCTTTTTGGTCGACGCTGTCGATGCGCGAGGGTGCGGAAAGGAAACCGTCCCAGGAGATGAAGGTGGAAGGGAATCAGGTGTTGAGGCGGCGAGAGAAGCGGAAGGCGGAGCAGTCGCTCCGGATGTGAGAGTGGGGCGAACGGGGGATGAGCTTATCGCGGTCTTAGGCGCGTCAGGATATCTTCCGAGCATGCGGATGATGTCGGTGGACGCGAGCATGAGGACTTTGCCGAGAGAATGGTAGAATGCAAGACCTTGATCATCGGAAGAGACGATGGCGGTATGTCGTGCGCCTACGAAACCCAGGTGCAGTATCTTGCTGCCTTCGAGGTGTCCTTCCTTTCTCCCCGCCAAGACTTGCGAAAGCGCGACAGGAGGGACAGATCGAGCGGGTTGCGCGGGATTGAGTAGTGAGTAGAGGTGGATGGCACCGTTGGCATGGCCGGACGCTAGGAAAGTGTGATCTTGCGAGACGGCGAGCGCGGTGACGGCACCGGAATCTTTGGCTGAGGCGGGAAGAAAAGCGTCAGAACCAGGTGCCCCGACGCAACAGAGGAATCATTAATCGAGCCTGCTGACCTATTCCTTCCGTCCCGCAAACGCATCGCAGATTCTGCCCAAAGTCAAACACCATCGTCCAACCTCTGCTCGTGCCGATCGCTACCAGCCCGCTTACCGCCATCACCGTCGGTTGCCCCATAGCACTTTTCGCCATTTCCTCCGTCTGTGGAACGTCCCCTGTCGAGGGGAACACCCTCGTTGAGATGCGCTTCAACAAGGACCACTTGACGCTTCGCGAAGGAGCGGCTTCTGCTTCGCTGAAGCCTACGCTTGAGGCATTTGAGGCGGCCGAACGCAGTTCCGGCATCGAGGGCAGGTCGAACAGGTTCGAGGTGGACGAGCGACGAGAGATGTTGTCGAGGGCCGACGAGGAAGGCGATGCAGACAGTCCAAAGGGAGGTCGTCGGGGCGGAGGAGCTCCTGCGGGGTACTCGAGGGCAGTGTTGTAGGTGGAAGAAGAGATAACGCGATTGTGCGCAGCGGGGGAAGAAGGCGAAGATTGACTGGGGATGGATCGTAGGCGGGAAATGGCGGGATGAAAGGAAGGGCGTTGGGGATAGGGAGAAGGGATGGAGCTTAGGGAAGAGCGGGCTCGTTTTGTCGGGGAAGGGCGAGCAAACCCGGGAAATTCATCGTTGGAGGCGCTCGTTACTCTCGATGCGGCGGGTGAGCTCTGCAGGCACTGACTTCAGTGCATTCTTGCTTGAAGAACGAAGTAGGGACGTACCGGTGTGGGCGTATTGTCCTCATCTTTCCTCCCATTCGCAGCGCTTACCCGTGTGCTAGTACGTTTGCCCGTACTTTCCGCTTGAGCTAGCAGCTCGTGCTCATCCCTCAGCGATGCTGTGTCGCTGTTCCGAGTGCTCTCGAGCAAGCTTTCGAGTTGCGTGTGATAGTCCCCCACTCCTTCATGATGGTCCTGCGTGAATGGATCACTTGAAGGTTCGGCGTCTCTGCCGGTATACACGAAGGCTCCAAAGTCATCATCGTCTAATTGGTCTGGCGCTCCTGCGTCTCCGTTGCCTGTATATGATGCGTTGTTGGCGAACTGAGCGTGGAAGGTGGGGTCGACTTGTTCTTCTTGAGCGGCAATAAAGGAGCGGGAGGGTGGAGGTGACTGCTGAGATGTATCTGATAGACTAGCCATCTATACAAGCAGCATTGGCATAGCGTATAGTCGAGTACAAACCTCGCCCCGCTAGTGAGCAACTTGGTTGTATTGTACCCGCCCGGAGCTTGCTACGTAGGTGCACAGAGTCTACTCCAGTCGCTGCCGCTGCTCTACTGTCGGCACTGTCACCAGCACTCTCTTCCGCCCCGGATGGACGCGAGCTCCTCCCCACGACATACCGCCGCAGGACATTGTGCCAAAGGACGCTGTACAGCTGGTGAGTGCTTCTCTTCTTCCATGATCACGCTGAGCTCACTACCCTACACCCAGATGCCGCTAAAGACTGCTGGCGCTGGAAACCGCATTCTGCACTTTTCCTGACGCGCTGCAGGAGACTTGCGATGACTTCGACGGCGACCTTAGCCGGATGGCGCCTCTCTCATCCCTCCCGACACGAGATCATTTGCTGTCTGACGGAACCGCCGGGATGATGGCCGCTACACTCAGTGCCCTTCCTCCGGAGCTAAAGTTGTGCATTATCGCCTTCCTGCCAGACTTCGTCATCCTCAGTAGCAAACCTAGTGACCTCTATCAAGACTCGATCGATGTCGACGATAGACGCCCCGAATGGTACCGATGGCGGGGGATCTCGACAAGCGCAATTTACCGGCTGGGTTGCGTGGACCGCTCTGGCCGTGCTTTGTGCGCGCCTATGATCTGGCGGGTGCGTCCGCATGTCTTTGTCTACGCGTTGCTGAAGCTCACGACCTTGTGCTCGGATGTGTCGCTTCACTGTTTCACCGCGTGTACCCGCAGGAGATCCACCTCGACCAGGACTCAGCCCTTCCCTCCCTGTTCTTCGCGACTACCCTCATCCCCCTGCATGGCCCCCACGACCGCACTCTAAGTCTCTCCGACCGCGATAACGGCCACCTTGACAGTACTTCGGACTCGGGCTGTTTCCTTCGGCAGATCGAGCGCGCGAATCTGCATCATATCTACCATTGGCTCTAGTCGACCCCAAGGACGTCCTCTTCAGCCACATCGTGCAGCATTGCCCGAACCTGGAGGCTATCAGCATAGACGTTTGTTATGGTCATGGGGATTGCCACCGGGACCGGCATGAGGCGGAGAGGACGTCGGTGGTCGGCTTGCCTCGAACCCTGAAAGCCCTCGTGGCCTGTGGTCGCCAGCTGGACACGGTCACGGTTTATCTTGGCAGGGGTGTGCTTGACAGGCCAGAATGGCTCGTGGCCTTCCTCGGGAGTCGCTGATACAGCCTCTCCACCCTCAAGCTTGTATACCCTCGGCACCATTGGTCGCATCTTTGGTCTCCGTACTCTTTCTTACCCTTCGCCGTGCCGCAGCTGGCAAGGTCGGTCAACACCTTCCGTTCCCTTCGTACCCTACACCTCAACAACTTTCCCGACGCTTTATTGTTTCTTTTCGAATTCGCCAGTCCGATCGAGCGTCTCAGTTTCAGCTTCGATACTTTGCCTCTAACCTACGTCTGTCGCCTGGTACCTGACCTCTCCACTACCCTCTGTCGCCTGTGTCTCCCCAACTTTCTTCCTTGCCCCATCAACTTGCCCGCCCTCGAGTCCCTCTCTTTGACGCATCTTGACAATCCCTCAGCCTCTCTCGAATGTTTCGCCGAGTCGCCCCTCCACTATCTTCACATCACCACCTTCCCTCGCAACGCCGTCACTTCGCTTCTCCCTGTGCTCGAGCTCTTCACCTGCACCCTCTCGCTGTTCTCGACCTCTACCTTGGTGCACCCTGGTATGTACGCCGATGTAACCTGCCGCTCGATACCAAGCTTGAACACGTGGCAAGAGAGAGCGTCGAATCGAGTACTTCGCCCCGGAGGTCCTTGCTTCTGACTACGGATCGCGGGACAGCTGGTCTGATAGCAGCGCAAACGATCCTCTTTGGGAGTCGACGGACGAATTGCTAATGTGGGAGCTGGGGCGAGCTGCACAGGAGGAAGACCCGTTGGACAAGCTGGACCAGAGGAAAGGAAGAGGCGAGCGGAGGAGGCATGGAATGGGGAAGGATCGTAGAAAGCGGCTGAGGCGCTTGGCTCATAAGTAACGAGGGTTGGCTTTCTTATGCACCGCAGTTATGGGAGAGAACAGACCGGAGGAGAAGAAATAGTTTTTCGGGTTCTGCTCGCATGCGCCATTGACTTCGTGAAGGTTTCATTCTCCGGCCCATACACGTCACTACCTGGCTACGCGTGCGCCCGCAAGCAAGGCTCTTGGTGGACCTCGAAGACAAGGAGCGGAAGATTCGCTTTTCGACTGTGTTTTCCTGCCCGATGTGCTGAGCCTCTGTCGCGCCTCGCACGGTAGATTTCGCTGCCAGCACGCTACCTTGCTCGGGAGCGTTCCGCTGCTGAGTCACAAAGGGCAAAGCCGCCGCGACCCGGTCCAAGCTTGCTGTCGGAGGTTTCGTTTTCCTGATTTATCTGCGTCGCACGCAGAAGTGGGTCTTTGGCGCTTCAGTCTATCATGCGGTATATATTGCTTCATTTCAAAGCACCTTACAACCAAGGCCGTGTGGCCCAATGGCAAGGCGTCTGACTACGATGCGTTTGCAGCTTTTCTTGAGCCTCTACGTTGTAAAATCAGGAGATCGTGGGTTCGAGCCCCATCATGGTCAACTTTTTCGCTGTCTGGGTGATTTGGAGGAACCGCCCAATGTAAGCAGTACCTTTTGTAGGGGGAAGCGGGGAAAAAAAAACTGTTTTTCTCTTCGTCTCTGGCTACCCAAGGCTACCCGTCTTTCCCTGGCACGTTGCGCTACACCTTAACCTCCCTGAACCGCGACTGGCCCCCACTTGCCCGCTAAAGAAAGCGCAGGAGGAGAGGAGAACTCGGTAACATGGAAAAACAGGATGGCCTTCTCAAGTTGGTTTCTTTCCCTTTGCTGGCTAGTGTAAACGGATAGTATACTGTTGTCACACTGGTTGGGCAGCCTCTCTGAAACCAGTATATGCCCAGCGGGGCCACAGGATGTGGAATCTATCCAGGAAAGACCATGCAGTGTCTTCCAAGGTTTGGCAGTTTGCACATTTCGCAGGGTTGCCTGTGGCAGCTCACTGATGTGAACCTCAGTCGAGCACAGGGCTCTGTCGCTGGCAGGAGCTTGTGGTGTAGAAGAGTACCGTACTTCCTGAATTCATGAGTTTTCACCCTTGCCAACTTGCATGCTCTCCTCCTGAGCTCCCCCCGGAAGACGCGCTGTCCCACATTGTGCTCAGCATAGATCCGGTCAGGCAGGCTGGCATGATGCTGCAATGACCCATCTCTTCCGGCCATTACTGGAAACCAGCCCTTCGGCAAATGCTGCAGGGTCGAGTAGACCCCTTGGCTTGACTACCGCTAGCCCAGTCCTCGTGTTCAACTGCTACGTCTGGCTCGACGAGCACGACTTACTCCCCAGATTGCTAAGTCGTTATTTCTTATATTCCTTCCTCCAGTCGACTCTTTCCCTCTCTCTCTCTCTCTTTACGCTCACTGCTCCCTTGACGCTTCCTGCAGACGGACGTCCTCGGACATCGTTCGGTAATGTTGAGTGATCGGAGGGAAGTCGACTTGGACTTGTACTTTGGTAGAGAAGCTTCACCGCTACACCTCCCCGTCCGTCTGTCGAATACTAGGCTCGAATCACTGTTGATTGCTTTCGTAGCGGGAAGCTTGAGCAAGTTCCGACCCCTCTCCTCAACCCTCTGCTAGACTACCGACATCGCCTCGAGCTTGAAGTCGTGGGTCCTGCACTTTTTTAACAGTCGAGCAATCGATATCTACCGTTCGGATCTTATCCGACACTACCCACCATTTCCTCCAACTCCGACGACTCCGAGGTCGCTCCTGTCCCGGCGACCCACTCCTCTTCGTCCGGAAGTTCTTCCCATTCTTCCTCATCCCTATCCTCTCTCTCGTCGTCGCCTCTCCCCAACCCGCCTCGACGCTCTACCCGCTTCGCCCGCTCCCCCTCGTACTCCCCGTCCGATCTCGACACCTTCTTAACCGCCCAACGCTCTCTCTCTCGCTCTACTCGGTTCGCCAACCTTCCGCCTCTCCCCTTGTCTTCCTCCAGCATGTCTCTCCCCGTTCCCCTCGGCACCGTCCTCTCCGACCCCGCCGATGCCTGGCAGGGCGAGGACGCACAATCCGCCGTCTCGTCCGTCCGGTCTAACAACTCGCTCCGGCGACGCGAACAAGCCAACGTCGAATTCCTGGCTGCCGCCGAACGACGCCGTAGGATATTCGAGGAGCAGGAGGCACGGATGAGGCGGGAGATGGACGAGGCTATGAGTGCGGCCGATGTGAAGTCGGAGCGGGAACGAGGGAATCCGGCCCCTTTGGGTTCCGCCGTCGAAGAAGAGGCTGAGGTCATGCAGCGTCGGTTGGACGACCTCAGACACGAGGCTGGTGCTCTTGAGCGCATGATCGCGCATCGCACGGTCGGCGTCGTCGCTCCGCAACCGCACCCGCTCTCGCGATCCGTCTCCTCGTCCCCCTCCTCTTCGCTTCCTCTCGCGTCGTTCGGTGTCAAGATCAAGGTCAAGGAGCCAAAACCTTGGACGGGGGAGTTTGACATGGTCAAGCGAGAAGGGTGGATTAAGACCGTTGCGTTATACTTCGCGGGTCTGGAGCTGGACGTGAACGCGACTCTAGATGAGCATCTCACCCCTTTCCCTTTCTATACTCTCCGTTCTCTGTTCTCTCCCGATGCTGCTAACGGATCAATCTCGCCTCAGGCTTGGTTTGACGCTCGCAACAGCAGGATTCCCTTTGTCTCGGTCGAGGATGTCTTCAAGGCTCTCCGTTCCCACTGGGCGGATGATCACGCCGCCGAGCAGGCGCTGTCACGCTATCGTGCGGCACGTCAAGGTTCCTTGCGTGCTCGCGATTTCGGTGCAGCGCTCGATGCTTTGGCAGACGCATGCTTCGATCGCAAGATCGACGACCTCGACCGCAGGACAACCTTTGTCGGGGGCCTTCAGCCCTCGGTGCAAGACTTTGTTCGGACGCAGCTTGCGTCGTTGAAGGCTCTGGGCAAGCAGGATGCAACCTTTGACGAGGTCGTCAAGATTGCCGCATTGACCGATGGATTGGCGTCGTTCTCGTCTAAGAAGACTTCTTCTCTTTCATCGGGGAATGTGAGCTCTACCTCCAAGAAGAACAGCGCTAACGATCCTTCTTCCTTGTCTCCTAAGGTCTCCTCTTCCCCTTCTTCTCCCCGCGGCCCCTCGACGTGGACTCAAGACGCCCAGAGTTGGCAGTCATCGCACCCGGTTGCCTCGAAAGCTGACTGGTTTGATGCGCGTCCGCGTCCTACTACGAAACCAGTGCGATGCTACAACTGTGGCGATCTTGGGACACACTACTCGAGGGCCTGCACGGCGTTGAGGAGGGACCCCAAGGGGGTGGTTGTGGCAATGTTGTCTAAGCTGCGTATCTCTTCCTTGTCCGCTTCTCCATCTCCTCCCGTTGCTTCTTCCTCTGCTCCTACGGCTCCGGCGATCGCTTCGGCGAACCGCTTCGAAACCCTTAGCGAGGACGAGGGAAAAGCGGACGAGGAGTAAGGCTACCCCCACCTTGCTCCTCGCCGTCTAGTACCCGGGGCACTTTCCTTCTTCCCACTGATGACTCAGCGGAGCCAGCGGCTCGGGCTTCATGTCCTTGCAGCGAACTTATTGCTCTTAGCGTTTCTGAGGGATGGGAGCGACCAACCCAGGAGGACTTCCGGTCTTTCCTTTCGTCTCGGCGGAGCCGGACAGATACTCCTCCTCGATCCCATTCCCTTTCTTCGCCACCATTGTTTTCTTCTCCCTTACCTACCCTGGCTGCTGTAGTGGAGGACACGTTGACTTCTATTGCTCCTGTAGAGACAGATGCAACGCCAAACCTTTCTCCTAGCTTGTCTACGGCTAGTGCAGGAGAAGTGGAAGCCTCTAGCTACGCCTCGACGGAAGCGCAGGCCGAGCCGGTCTCCACCAAGGTGGCCAGTAAGCCAAGGAAGTCGCGACGGTCTAAACGCTCTTCTAAGTTCTCTTCCTTGCCCCCTAATATAGCATCTCTCCCGCTTACTCTTCCTTCCTTGTTCGGGTCGAAATCGACAACTCAAGTGAAGGGGGATACCCTCATCGATTCCGGCGCTCAGGCGGACATCCTATTCCCGGAGCTCGTCACTCGTCTGGGACTTGACGTGCGACGGCTCGTCGCGCCAGTCCATGCTGACCTCGCCGCCAACGGGAACCAAGTCCGCCTGTCCCTCTTCGTCACAACTTCCGTCGCCGTCGGCAAGATTTGTCATGCCGAGCGCTCGTTCTTCGTCCTACCCCTCCCTTCCGGCATCGACGCTATCCTGGGTGTACCGTGGCTCAAAGATTCAGGTGTGGCCGTCTCGGCTACGTCTCTCTTCGTCGCGCCGACTGGTCCTTCGGAAGAGATTTACGACTTCGTCCAAGGTCAATTCGTCGAGCAGCCGGACGCCAACTTCGAGTCGCTCGGGTACACTCGTCACGACATGACCAACCTGGAGTTAGATTCCTTCGTCCTCTGCGCTATCCAGGCGGGGGTCGAGGCCAACGTCGTCAAGGAGGTCATCAAACGTATTGAGTTTGAACCCCATAACCCTCTGTTGAATGTTCCCGACGATGATGACCCTACTGACAATCTCTCTGCGGAAGAGGCGCAAGCGGAGCTGGAGGCTATGCTTAGCGAATTCGACGATGTTTTCGTTGATTCTTTGCCAGGTCCACCTCCCCTTCGTCCCGTCAACCACAAGATCCATCTGAAGGAGGTCGAAAAGAAGATTCGACCGCATGCGATCCGCATGCCAGACCGGTACAAGGCGCAGTGGACCGCCCATCTCCGCAAGTTCGTCGACTCGGGATTCTGGTCGCCGGCTGCCCTGGACTCCGCCTGCACCATGTTCGCCGTGCCGAAGCACGATCGGACGCAGGCCCGCTTCGTCATCAACCTCAAGCCTCGGAACGAGAACACCATCAAGATGGCTTCGCCCATTCCGGACATGAAGGAGGTCCGGTACCGGGTAGTGAGCAAGAAGTATCGTTCCAAGCTTGATTTCAAGCAGGCATACGAGCAGATCAGGCTCACAGCCGAGTCTGTCGGACTATCGGGCTTGGTGACGCCTAATGGGACTTTCGTCTCTCGGGTTATGCAACAGGGCGATACGAATGCGCCTGAGACGATGCATCAAGTTTGCTACATGATGTTCTCTAAGGCAGTAGGACGATTCCTCGATGTCTTTTATGATGACGTTCTTGTGTACTCAGATACTCGACGTGCCCATCTCCGCCATCTCCGTATCATCCTCACCTCCCTTCGCCATTATCGCTTCTATCTCTCTCGCGCCAAGGTCGAGTTCTTCGCCACCTCGATGGAGGTACTGGGAGCAGTAGTGGATGATGATGGCGTTCACGTGGTCCCAGACAAGTGGGATGCGGTGAAGCGTTGGCCCACCCCTAAGAACGCCAAAGACGTTCTTCGGTTCATGGGAACCGTTCAATGGATGTCCGATCATCTTCCGCATCTTAACGAGATTGCGGCGGTATTGACTCGACTGACGGGGAAGGCTGAGTGGAACTGGACTCCGGCGTGCGACATGGCTTTCGATCTGCTAAAGTCCCTCGTTCCACGTTCCCTTTCCCCCTTGAACATCTCCACACTCGATGACGGCACTGAGCGTCTCTTCCTCTTTACAGATGCCTCGGTCTTCGGCTGCGGGGGATGGCTAGGTCAAGGAAGCTCTCGTGATACGGCTCGCCCTCTCCGATTCTTCTCGGCCAAGTTCAATCCCGCACAGCGCAACTACTCGACCACCGACCAGGAGCTCCTTGCCGTCTTTGTGGGAACGAAGAAGATGCATGAGCATCTGGTCGGCTTCTGGTTCACGGTAGTCTGCGACCATGAGCCGCTGAAGACTTGGCTGACGCAGCCGTCGAAGGCAATGCGTCGCCACGTTCGCTTGTGGGAGGTCCTAGCCCAGTACGATTTCGACTGGGAACTCATCCCTGGTGTCAAGAACGTCCTGGCAGACGCGTTGTCGAGGCTGGCGGAGTTGGACGAGGAGGAACGCTTGGGTTTACCCGACGCTCCCGAACCAACTCCGTCGTCGGAGGATCCCGAACCTTTCTCTTCCACGCTAACCGAACGCGCTCACGTTGTTTTTGCATCTCTTGTTGCCTCCCTCTCCTCCGCTTCCGCTCCCTCCGCCACTGCCCTCACGCTCGCTCCCATCGCCGTTCCTGACCTCACGTCTTCCCTCCCCTTGTCCTTCCTCTCTTCTCTCCGTTCGTCACTCCAAACCGACGCTCTCACCTCTAAAATCCTCGCTGCACCTGCGTCGCATTCAGGTTTCGCCGTGGAAGATGGGCTCGTGTTCCGAGCGGACGGCGGTGGATGGAAATTGGTCCTTCCGGCTGGTCGTCACCGTCGGGAGGATGGGAGGGATGCAGGATTAATGGAGACGGTGGTCGCGAGGTGCCACGAGTTGGTAGGGCACCTTGGCGCGAGTAAAACGCTGAGTTATACGCGGCGGTTCTTCTGGTGGAAGAGCATGGCGAGCGACGTGGTGGACTTCTGCCGATCGTGCGAGCCGTGCAACCGCAACAAGGCGCCCACTACCGCGCCGTACGGGTTCCTACATGCCTTCGACCCTCCGCCTCGATGCTGGTCGCGAATCGGCATGGACTTCGTCGTCGGGCTCCCCCCTTCCCTCTTCCTTTCTTCTCCCGTCGACTCCATCCTGACGGTGACGGACTACCTCTCCAAGATGGTGGTTCTTATCCCCCTCAAATCCACCGCTACCGCCGCTGAAGTCGCCGACGCTTTCCACATCCACGTCTTCCGCCGCTTCAGCCTCCCTTCCTCCATCGTTTCCGACCGCGACCCCAAGTTTACATCCGCCTTCTGGGCGTCTCTCAACCGGAAAATTGGTGTCACGCTCGCCATGTCTACCGCGGCGCACCCTCAAACTGACGGGCGCGCTGAAGTAACGAACAAAACGGTCGGCCAGGTGTTGCGAGTGTTGTGCGAGGATTCTCCTGACGATTGGGCGTCGAAGTTGGTGGCCTGCAAGTTCGCCATCAACTCGGCGACGGCGGCGGCCACTGGGCTAGCGCCCTTCGAGGTGGTTTACGGCTTCCTGCCTAACGTGTGGCCGGCGGGGAGTTGGGATGCAGCAGGGAACTTGGCGGCGGAAGGCTTTGCAGAGCGCACGAGGCTTTATTCCCTCGCAGCCACTGACGCCATTATTGCTTCTCGAGTAGCCATGACTCATCAGGAGAACCGCCATCGACGCGACAATACCAATGTCTTCAAGGTTGGTGACAAAGCCTACCTCTCTTCCGCCGGCCTCCGCTTCCCGAAAGGCCTCGCATCCAAATTTATTCCCCGCTACATCGGTCCTTACACCATCTCCCGCGCCTTCCCCAGCTCTTCGAACTATTCGCTCGACCTTCCCCCTCACCTCCGCATTCACAACAAGTTCCACGCTTCTAAACTTCGCCCCCACTTCCCGAATGACGACTCTCGCTTTCCTCACCGTTCGTTCGACGCGCCTCCTCCCGTTATCGCGGCCTCCGACGCAGCCGAAGCGGAGTATTTGGTGGAAAAGGTGGTGGCGGATAAAGTGGTGCGAGGTCGTCGTCACTTCAAGGTGCGGTATCTGGGGTACTTGGCGAGTGAGGACCAGTGGCGTCCGGAAGCCGAGCTTAAGGCAACTGCGAAAGAGACCCTGGATGCCTACCTCGCGCTCAAAAAGGTACAAGGGAAAGGTGCTCCGGCGCGCGCGAGGCTATCAGGGCTTCTCTTTTCTCTGCGGGCGTCCTTCTCAGGGGGGGTGAGTGCTACGTCTGGCTCGACGAGCACGACTTACTCCCCAGATCGCTAAGTCGTTATTTCTTATATTCCTTCCTCCAGTCGACTCTTTCCCTCTCTCTCTCTCTCTTTACGCTCACTGCTCCCTTGACGCTTCCTGCAGACGGACGTCCTCGGACATCGTTCGGTAATGTTGAGTGATCGGAGGGAAGTCGACTTGGACTTGTACTTTTGGTAGAGAAGCTTCACCGCTACACCTCCCCGTCCGTCTGTCGAATACTAGGCTCGAATCACTGTTGATTGCTTTCGTAGCGGGAAGCTTGAGCAAGTTCCGACCCCTCTCCTCAACCCTCTGCTAGACTACCGACATCGCCTCGAGCTTGAAGTCGTGGGTCCTGCATCAACAGTGTATATGTTTTCAGCGATGTGCATCTTGAATTCGGGAGGAAGGGAAGAGAGGGAAGCGGACGGGATGTCTCTTGCTCTGACTGGGGGCGCACAGGAGAAGCACAGTGAGCTACCAGCTTATCCCTGATAGCATTGACTAGGTACCCACTCTGAATGAGGCCCAGCTATGACCCAGCTTATAAGGCATTGCCAGTACCAGATCACATGGCCATGACAGGCTTGCAGCGTACCACAACTGACCATGTTCTCCTATGAGAGGCCAGAGCGCCAGCAAAATGTGCAGCATGGGCGAGGAAGCTGAACCATGGTAGCGGGTAATGGTCACAAGGAATCGTTCCTCAATGCATTGTCAGTAATCTCTTTGTAAGCAGCTGCACAATTATAATTTGGGATCCAGAGGTAGTACAGCTTTGGGACTCATGCAACAGCCAATCCATGTGAAGGACTGACGAAACCTGTAACCTGTTTGAGAAGGTCATACTTTGCCTGCTCGCCAATGTTGTTTGCCAAGCTGTGCCGATGCTAGCACGCACAAAGACACAGCTCTCTCAAATTGATGTGCAGGAGAGCCAGAAGGGCCCGGTCAATGAGTAAAAGCTCAAGGAAAAGACTGGTTTAACCCCGCTTGGCACCCAAAAAGGGAGGTTTCCCCTCTTCACTACCTGGCTTCTGCACAGTGGCAAAAGAGTTGACCATGATGGGGCTCGAACCCACGATCTCCTGATTTTACAACGTACAGGCTCGAGAAGAGCTGCAGACGCATCGTAGTCAGACGCCTTGCCATTGGGCCACACAGCCCTGCATGTGAGCAGGTGTCCAAGACTAAAATATCATGCCGTTGACTGTATTTGGGTTGCTTGGTGAAGGAAAAAGAATATGTCAACAGCCGATTTCGCTCAGCAGCCTTGCCAGCCCAGTGGCTCCCCTTTCTCCATACCTGTCACTCCCTCTAGAATGTCTGGTCTTGACAAAGTGCAAATTAGCTTCGAGCGCTGTGGGCACCGTGCCGGGTCGCCGAAAAAGCAGCTTTTCTGCGTAGGTGCAGCGTATTACGGCCTCTATTGCAAGCGCATGCCGTTACTGCAAGCGCACGCCGTGATTATGGCAGACTGAGAACGGATGTGGAGAAGTTTGCGCCACATCACGATAAAGAGTGCGTGAAGGAAAGAACAGCTATAACTACCGGCCCCAGGTCCCTCGATCCCCTCACAACGCATCAATTGCCATCTGCATACTCCTCCACCGACTCTCCCTTAGATTCGCAACAAACCATACTCCAAACCCCTTGCGCTTCTGAAACGCAAACACCTGATCAAGGTCAAGCGGTGCGGCCAGCATCTCATGAAAAGCAAGGAGTGGGAGATCCTTCCCCTCGTTCGCCGGATCAGGCACAGACAGTTCCGCCAAATCCGCCATCATCTGATTTGTCTCTACCCAGCGATGGGTATGCGTCGGCTCCATCGGTCCGAAGAAGAAGGGGAGGGAGTGGAGCGGTTCGGGCCAATCTCGCTTGGGGATGAGGGGCTGAGTGCCTTGCTTGGTGGCTTTTTGCGATGCGGCGGTTTGGGCGCGGAGGTAGGCTGGGGTTTTGATCTGAGGGAGGGTGCGACGGTGCAGGAGTGCGAGGGCTGAGAGGGAGGTGGTGGAAAGGGTGGAGAGTGGGATGGGGGATGAGGGGAAGGCGTAGTCGGAGACACAGTTGTGTGGATAGTTCGAGGTGTTGAGAGAGCTGGCAAGATCGGACGGAAGGAAGGACCGGAAAAGGTCGCGGGTTTGGAAGACGGCGCTGCAGGCCATCGTTCCCGAGGTCTCGCCGGCATGAGCCGACTGCGGGGGGGAAGCGTGAGTGAGCGAACAGAGATCCGAAGAGGAGAAATACCGCACCTTGAGAACCCAAGCTGTGAGCACGTCACCCGTGGAGACATACTCCTTACCGCCAGTCTCCTCCTTCACTTCGGCCTTCACCTTGTTCACCAGCTTGTCCACCGTGTCCTGCGGCAGGAAGAGGTACCTCACGCTGCACTTGTGCCACCACTTCTCGTAGGCTGCGCTCACGGCGAATCGGACTACCCCACCGAAAGACGCCTCGTAGAAGCCCGGAAGGACAGGCGGTAGCTCCTCCGTTTGCTGCGGTTCTCTGAGCAGCTTCGCCATGGCAGCTGACAGTATATTCGCCTCGTACGGAGGCGGCATGGCCCAGTCCTGTCCCCTGAATTCGGCGTTGATAGCTTGGACAAGGATGCCAGTCCCGATGGCGTCGAAAACTCCATGTGGAATGTTCAACCCGATGGCGACGGCATCGTCGAACACGGTGGAATGGCAGGACAAGATGGGATGCGCGGTGGCAGCGAGTTTTGCGAGCGAGTTTGGCGTGGAAGAGTGACGAAAGTGCGAGAGGGTACTCGCCGGATGGAAAGAAGGGGTTGAGGATGAGGTCAAGACAGGGAGCGGACCGGCCGCGCCCACCGCTTTGTGGTAAGGTTTCGCGATGCGACTACGCGTCAAGGCGGAGGATTGCTTCGTTGGAGCGTCAAGGTCGACCGCCCAAGTATTCTCCTGATGTGGAAAAGGAGTCGGGTAAGCGCGAACGAGACTCGAGGACGGGATAGAGTAGACGCACCTTTTCCAGCTTTACCACTCTTCCTGCCAGCAGTTTCCATTTGCTCACGACCCGACACACTGCCGCTTCGAACCGGTCAAGCAGGGGGTTGGTATAGGAGAGCGAGTTGTCGGAAGTTGCAGGAAGTGCAAAGACGTAGCCCAACACGAGGCCTAGGTCGGCGAGGCCTGCGTCTTGCTGTGAGAGACGGACTAGCATAGCTGTTGGTCGATAGCGCGGGTGAAGTAGCGGAACAGGAAAGCCAGCGTCGACGTCGTCGCAAGGGGCCGTTGATCATAGAGCGAGAGCGTCACGGTAGCGCGGCAGACGCATCGTGTACGCGCCTGAGGAAGTCGAGCAATACAGGTCAGCTACGCCCTGCACCGCTGGGCCCTACGAGCTGCCACCAGACGCGACCGCCACGTCAACCCTCCACGCCCTTGTCGCATCAGCGGCCAGGCAGGCACTGTACCGCTGCGCCGGACGGAAGCGAGGCCCGAGCTGCGTTCGGAGAGTGCTTGAGCTGCCGGCAACAGGGCTCGTAGAGATGAGCGTGTCGGTCGGCAAGCGAAGGCAGTCAGCTGTGTGAGATGAGCTTGTCATGATCAAGCAGTTGCAAAGAGGGATTCAGAATAGCGAGGGAAGTGAACCATTGGCAACCAACAAGTCAGCCGCAATATCACCACGACAAGCGAGCTGAGGGAGGGCTAGGCAGAGCTACGGGGATTCACGTATAGCAGATCAAGCGCGAAGGTTTGGTACCGAGAAGAAGTCGACGCGTGGCGAGAGTTGTGAGGAGTTCAACAGAGAGACGCGTCGAAACTTTCAACTCCTCTTGCCGTGTCTCCCTCACTCGTTATTCTGCTGCTCTACCGACTCACCTTACACCCGCTGCAACCCTCCAAGAGTCCCTCTACACAGCAGCTCCCTTCCCACCTCGTTTCCCCTTCCGATCTTCAACTCTCCCTCGACTCACGCGTCTCCTCAAACCCAAACAATCAGAGTACGCCCTCGTCTCCCTCTTTGCTAGTTGATGCAACATGCACATTGACAGTAAGCAGTACAGTCACCCGCTGGGGGCGCGTACTCACACCCCAAGTGTCGACATGAACGAAATCCGCCCCTCTCCCCCTGGCCGCTCCCCCTCTCACTCATCCGCGCACCAACACATTCTACGACCACGCCGCTCGTTCCAACGCACTCCCTTCTCGTCAAAGTCAAACATCTTGGCCGGCGGTGGCCTTCTCTCGGTCGACGGGAGTGCCAACCAGCTTCAGAGCCCCGTCAAGCTAGGTCAGGTTCAAGCATCGACTGAGCGCGTGGCGGGCCGAGGACGCGGACGGGGTGGCGGCGCTATCCTATTTCCCGCGTCACCGGAAGTGGCCGACGCGGTTCGAGCCCACGAACAGCCATCCACGTCGACTTCCGCCTCAACAAGCACCGCGACCCGAAGCACTCGCACTGGTCAGCGCGAAGTCGCCGGACTCAAGAAGCTCGCCAATGCGTTCGGTGGTGCCATGCTCGGTAAGACACGGAGCTCGACGGCGCGCAAGGCTTTCGACTTGAATGACTGGAACCATGACCTCGCCGTTATCGCAAGTCATCCTTCGAGTTCGACTCCCACGAGTCCCGGTCCGGAAGGAGAGGCGGTAGAAGGCGCAGAAGCCGGGTTCCCTCCGGCTCCGAGGCGGCGATCCTCTGTCGCCAGCGACATGTCGAGCCCGGTCAACGAGCTCTCCCCGCGAGTTCCTCGTTCTCGCCCATCGTACGGCCGGGCTGCGGAGGAGTTCGCCTCACGGCTCGAGCCACCGGCGAACGAGTTTAAGCGGCGCAAGAGCGACGAGATGGAAGACGAGCAGCGGGATACCTTCAACCACTTCCAGAGCCCAGCACTTTCGGCAGTACCTCTTCAACGACGAGACGGTCACCAGCCACACCACGCCCACTCTCGCACCCACTCTCTTGTCCACGCTCACTCTGTCCGTTCGTCACGAACGCTCTCCCACCACGCCAGCGCAGGCGAGACCGCCTTTTCCGCTCATTCCCCTGCTTCCATCCCTCGTTCAGCCCCTTCCCTCAACTTCGACAATCCCTTCCTGTCCCGTTCGCCGGCGTTTGGCGCACCCGGCTCTGCGCCTCCCCCGCTCAAGCGTGTCTCCGTAGAGCGGCTCGCTCCGCTCGTGGACAACGAAACCGACAGCAGCGGGCTGTCTGGCGACGATGCGGTGTTTGGCGGCCCTCCCCTTCCAACTCCCGGCCCATCCAGTCTCCGCAAAGTCTCGCGCGCCAAGTCGCTCTCTCGCCCTTCCGTTCCCTCGTTCAACATCATCCCTATCCCCGCCTCTTCCTCCCACCCCGGCTTCGAGACGAACAAGCTCTCACCCGCCCTTCCCAGTCCTACTCCCCACGACACGCTCCGAGCCCCTCCTCCCGCCTCCCGCAGCCGCATCTCGACGAGCAACCTCGACACGCTGGACGAGTCCGGCCCCGCCATCGACTACTTCTCGACCTCCGGTTCCGGGCTGCGAGACGGTGGTGTTAGCCCCGGTCTGCTCACTTCCTCTGGCGAGAGCTCGACCATGACCCCGCCGCGCAAGCGGGTAAGCGATGGAGCTGGGTTCAGCCTTTTCGGCGCTCAACAACCTGCCGCAGCTTCAGCCGCCGAACGAGCAGGTCGTCGGCACTCGATGCTACCGCAAGCGATCCAATCTACATACGCTGACACGGCGTCATCGGCCAACAGCGGTGGAAAGGCCTCTACCTCGGGTTCGACCTCGATGCCGGACATGCTTGCGACAAACTCGGGAACCGACAGCGGAGAAGGTACCCTCGACGACAGCGACACCCAGATTTCTGCGAGGCCACCGCCGCTGCCGAGGTTGAAGCCGCTTTATGCAACTACGAAGGCGCCGAGGAGGATGAGCATGATTCAGCCGCCGACTTCGACCGGGGGTGAGCTATCCGGATTTGGCTTGCCGGTCAGTAGGCGTGTGGCTTCCATGGATGGTTTGCGACCGCTCGGTTCGTTCCTCTATCCTCCTCTGCACGTCCTCGTCCGACCTGACTCACCTGTCACAATCGCAGGCACGCCGGTCTCGACCTTGGGTCGCAAGCGCAACGCAAACGGTGCTCTTCTCGCCGGCGGAGCGACGAGCAAGCTTGGCGTCGTATCGCCAATCGTCAACCCGCCTTCGAGTCCTGCTCAGACTCGTTGGGCCAAGTCGAGCCGCGAATCCGGCGAAGAGGCTGACGAGGAGGAGGACCTGATGGACGAAGACGAGGCGCCGTCAAGACGAAGCATGGACAGCTGGAGGGGCACCGCGCCGGCGTTGACCGATGCGACCACCAGCGTGTCCTCCTGCTCGCTCAACACTTCGCTTTCCGGCGCTCTCGAGCACGGCGCAGTGGGCGTCAGCGCATCGACGTCGACCAACTCGCTCAACTCAACAAATGGCGCCGCTGGTCCCGAAGGTGCAGCGGAAGGGGGCTTCTTCACGCCCCAGACCTTCAAGAACGTCCGCCCTCTTGCCGCCGCCTTCATGTCCACCGGTCTTGTCAGCAAGCGTAGTCGCCCTCGGAGCGACAGCACGTCCGGCGCGCCCGTCTTTAACCTTCACCAGCATCTCCAGCAGCAACTCGGTGAAACCGCCGTGCCGAAAGGTTCGCCGATGAAGCAGCCTCTCGCTACTGCGGCGTCGACGGAACAATCTGTCCCACCGCTACCGAACCCGCTCGTTGCCAGCCTCTCTCGCCCATCTACCATGCCCGATACTCCCGTCAAGAGGCTTTCGTTCATCCACCCCTCAACTTCCACCGCCGCCAACCCCCTTGTTCCTTCCGCACTTGCTGCCACTCCCATCACGACTATCAGTGCACCCCTAGATCAGACCAGCCCGGACGAAGGGGAGGACTCGCCATCCGCCGCTCACGCCACCGCAACCGGGTCTCCCATCGGCGCCATGGGTCCTCTTTCCACCAAAAAGGCGCTCGCGCTGAACCTCGCCAAGGGTCTTGCCGGTGGCGAGGAAGACACCCTGTCCCCGCTCAACTCAACGAGGAAGCCTGTCCGATCCGTCTCTCCTCTCTCCGGCCGTTCCGGTTCCTTCGTCGACTCGCCCGACAAGCACGCCTCGAGCAGCGTTTCGGGTCGTCCGGGTATCGAGTCAGGCGACCTTTCTCCGTCTGCTCATGCCTCAAGAGGAAGTTCGCGCGGCTCAGGCATCAAGAGCAGCTTGACCCGAGTCAGGCCGGCGATGTTCAGGCGAAGGAGCAGCGGGCAGTTGTCGAACGAGAGTGGGTTCCTGCAGCTCCAGCACCGGTCTGGTAGCTCTAGCTCGGGTGGTAGCGTGACGGGTACAATCGCAGAAGGCGAGCCAATGACGCCGACGAGGAGTGTAGGCGGACGGTACTGGGAAGGTCAGTCTGGGACTTCCGTTCGAGTCTGCTTTCCGCGCTGACATCGCCCTTCCCCTAGGTACTCAACTTCTTGACACTCCGACCGAAGAGCCGCCAATCACTCCTGCCACCCCAGGCTTCCCCCATCTCCCGCCTCACCCCTTCGCTGCTTCCGGCCAGTCCACCGTCTTCCTCCAACCTCTCGCCACTCCGCATGGTGCTCCCCGCTCGTCGTTCCCGCTCTCTCATCTCGAGCAGCGACAACATCTCCTTCCTCTTGCCGCCGGTGGTGCCAACGCTCACACCGGCGCAGGCAGGCCGCAGATCAAGATCCGCCATTCGAGCTCCACGATCCTTTCGCTTCGTCAACACGAGCTGAACCAACCGAGCTGGTTTGAGACGAACTTTACGCTCCTCCGCCCACTGGGCATGGGAGCCTTTAGCGATGCGTGGGAGGTAGCCGACCATTCGAGGGGGAGTCAGGTTTATGCGGTCAAGAGGACCAAGAACCCTTTCCTCGGCCCGAAAGATCGGTACGCTCGCTTTCTTTTCCTCACCGCTCGAGCTCTTCGCTGACATTCGTCGACGCATTGTAGCTTACGCCGTCTTGAGGAAGTCGACATCCTCCGCCTCTTCTCGACTGAGGAGAATCAATCGCCGCACCTCATCTCTCTCGTCGACGCGTGGGAGCAAAGCGGACATCTCTTCATCGAGACTGAGCTCTGTCCCGCTGGCAACTTGGCCTACTGGCTCGAAGACTTCGGTACTCAGCACGAAACGCTCGACGAGGCGCGCGTCTGGAAGATCCTCGCAGAGCTTACCGCCGGCGTTGCGCACCTTCACTCGCGAAACGTTCTGCACCTCGACCTTAAACCCGCCAACGTCTTCATCAGTGACCGAGGCCACCTCAAGCTTGGCGATTTCGGCCTGGCGACTCGTTGGCCTCGAACCGACCCTCTAAGCATTATGAAAGGCGCGGCTGTTGAGAGTCCCCCTGGCGCCGACTGGCACAACATGCGAGATTCTGGCGACAACATTTGGAAAATACAGGAAGGCGAACGTCGCATCCGGGCGAAGAGCGGTGGAGCTGTTCCCGAAGATCTCGAGCGCGAAGGAGACCGCGAATATATCGCTCCGGAGATCCTTGGTGGACGCTATGGCAAAGAAGCAGACGTCTTCTCGTGCGTCGTCCTTTTCGCTGGCCCTCTCCCGGTCATTACTTACGTTGTCCCGCCTGCAGTCTCGGCTTGATCATCCTCGAAGCGGCGGCCAATGTCGTCCTTCCAGACAACGGCCTACCATGGCAGAAGCTCCGATCCAACGATTTCTCCGATGTCAACCTCAGCCGCCTCTCGCCTATGCTGCAGAGCGTTCTCGAAGGGATGCTCAAGCAATCGCCTGACGTCCGCGCCGCCATCACCGACGTTGCCGACTTCCCCGTGGTCAAACAGCTCTGCGACATGCTCGCTCGCTCGCTCGCGCCGCAGCAGCACCACCAGACGCCCGAAGTGCTGGGTGCCGTCTGCGCCGAGGCCGACTCCTTCCTCCACGACCTTTTCACCAAGGCTTACCCGGAGCGGTCGAGTCCCGCCGCGCCCGCCTTTTCCATACTCCCTGCCCAAGACCCGCCGGCTCTCGACGTCACCGCGGCTCTCAACTATCACGAGGAGCAGCTCGCAACCGCAGCGACCGTGGCGGACGACGAGCGTATGGACATCGACTGAACTTGGCGTCTCTCGTCCTCTTCTCTCCGTCCTCCCTTCCTTCATTAGACAACCAAACCTCCCTTCGTACTATAAGAACATTCATTTTTGTGCTTTGCTGGGCCTCTAAGAAACATCCCTCTTCGTTGTGCATCTGTATCCCTATTCAAATCTATCTTCGATATTTCGCCCCTTTCTTCTCTCAATCGCCTCCGCCTCATCATCTACAGACCCTCTTTCTCTACACTCCTTCCGCGTCATCTACATTGTACCAGTATACTCTACTCCGCTTCTCCTACCTATCTCCCCCTCGAGGCTATCTTTCTTTCGTAGTTCACCTTGCCCTGCTGCTTGAAGCGCGGGAGCCTTCTCTCTCACCTGTCCAAGTTATAAACTGGTTTTCCTGCATGATACCCAGTTTCGAGTCTGAAGAGAGGCGTCGAGAGACCGAAAACGCAAGCTGTAATTGACAGGTCTGCTTGACTGATGGGTATGGGCTGCAAGAAAGACGGGAAATCGTACTCCGGGAAACACGAAACGAGAGGATGCTAGGAAAGATCGAAATAAGCGAGGGGTGCGCTGCGAGAAAGGTGGTGGCAGGCACCAGGAGGGGAAGAGGCGTGAGGAAGTAAGGGCTCCGAGAGGGTTATCGAGCAGTCGAGCCGAAGAAGCCGCCGGGACGGGAGAAGAAGCCAGAGGTGCGGCGAGCGTCGTTTGGGCTGTTAGAGCGCGATGTCAGTTGGCGCAAGGCTAATGTACGTAAAAGAGACAACTTACGACGGCTCTGCCTCCGCACCACCACCGCGCAGCGGCTTGGCGATGCGACCGAAGTTGAGCGTCGAAGCAACGGCAGGCTGATTTTGGGCTACAGGGGCAAAGGATGAGCAGGCCGGACCAGACGGAGAGGAGCAAGAGCCGCCGCGTACCTCGGGCTTGATCCAACCTCTCCCGGACAGCCTGCAATTTTGACTCGAACTTGGCATTGAGCTGGTTGACCTTCTCATTTGCTTCGCGTAAGAGGGTCTCAAGCGTCCCGATGCGCTCGTTACGGGCGAGGAGCTTGCGCTCAGCGAGGGCGACGTCGCGCTTAAGGGTGGTGTTCTGGTCGACAAGCTAACAAGGCGATCAAAGGTGAGCAAGCAACTTTACGACCCAGACACGGCGGATAGGCGTACCTGCTTCTGTACCAAGGTGAGCTGGTCCAGGTTGCGAGTAAGGAAGTCCATCTTGCGCTGCTGAGCCTTCGAGTTCGAGTTCTTCGCCAGGTTGCGGTAGTTCTCGCGCGCCTCGTCGAGGGAGATTTCGAGCTCGACAACCTGCAAGTTTCGAATCAGTTGTCTGTGAAAAGGTAGCCCTGACAGAACATGCAGACTTGAGCGGAGAGAAAGGCTCACCTTCTCGCACCGATCTTGCAGGTCGCGCATTAAGCTCTTCTTCATTGTGTCGAAGTCGGAAAGCTGCTGGGCAACGGCCTTGTGTTGGCGTTCCATGTCCTTGGCAGCCTCCTCCAGGCTCTTTCCGCCTTCGATACTAGCGGCGGTGATCTTGAAGGCACGCTGCGGAAGGAAAGGCTGAGTCAAGTCCTGCGAACAGAGCAGGAAGCCTGGTCGTACCTCGAGCTCAGCGTTTGCGCTTCGGACCTGCTCAAGCGTTGTAGTGACGTTCTTGACCTCTTGGTGTTTCAGGTCGAGTTGCTGTTTCAAATCGTTCGCGTCGGTCAGGGCGGCCTCGAGCTTCATGGCATATTGCGCCTCGAGTTTGTTCTGGACAGGAGCGGAGACGAGTCAGTCGTAGCGTTGGGAGAAGCAGGACTGCTCATCCCACCTTGATGCCGTGAACATTGGCAGCGTCGGCACGCTCGTCATCGGCCAGAGTTTTGTCTGGAAGGACGAGGATCAGCGAAGCAACTACTTGTTAGTTGCTGCTCGCTGAAAAGACGAACCAAGCAGCTCCTCGTATTCCTGCTCCAGCGTAGCCAGACGCTGTTCTAGCTCATCCCGTCTTCGCAGCAACAAGTCGTTCTCCTCCTGAACCTGCTTCGAGCGATCTTGCTGTTCTCGCACAGAAACGGAGGAGTCTTCAAGCTGTCGTCGAAGCATGGCGATATCCTCGGGTGAGAGAGGCTTGTCGGACTGGACAGCATCGTCGAGTCGGGCTAGGGAGGCGCGGATTTCGGCTTCCTTCTCGGACATGCCACCCTGCGAAACACAAGCTCGTCAACTTCAGCACGACTGAGTAGGCGGGAGAAGCGCGCACAGCATTGAGCCCTGCCATCATCGCCGCCATCCGTTCCGCCTTCTTCTTGTCCTTCCCTTCCTGCTCCACAGACTTTTGAGTCGCCTTGAGGTCGGTCATCGTTCTCTGCTCCGCCGGTATACTGACGTATCAGCAATCAGACTATACTCGACAGGAGAAACCGGCGTGCGTACCCTGAGGTCCTCGAGCTCCTTCTCCAACTCCGAATTCTGCTCTTTGAGCGAGTCACTCGTGATCGCGGCCTCCTTGCTCTCGTAAACTAGCTTCTCAAGCTGAAGTCTCATGTCGGCGACTTCGCCGGTCATCGATTTGTTCTCGCTTAGGGCGACCGTTTCTTGCTCCTTCAGCGAGGTGAGTTCCTCCCGAAGGTCGCGGATGATCTTCTCCTGCGACGAGAGTTGCGATTCCTACAGGTACAAGAGAGCGATGTCAGGTGACCAAGTCCTGAGCACGAGCACAGACTAGAAGAAAGAGACGAACGGTTTTCGCCAGCGAGTCTTCCATCTCATTCTGCCTTCGCAGAAACTCTTCCCTCTCCTCATGGTCCATCGACCCACCCATCGGCGTCTCGGGCCTACTGACTCCTCCATCACTAATTCGATCAAGCGCAGGTTGCTTAGGCCTCCCCGCTGCTGCTCCAGCTTTTCCTCCAGGAGGCCCGACCAGCTGTTCGAGCTCGCCTGGCTTGAGCCCGAGAGCCTTCTCCATACTCGCCCACTGCTCCTTGTCGACTGTACCTCCTGAACGCCAGATGCTAACCTCCTGCTCCAGCAAGCCGATGTAAGCCCCCGCATTGGTGGAATCCCTCTGCGCCTTCTTGAGCAAGGCTTTGAGCTCCGCCGGTGACAGCTCGGCATTCACTCGGGCCTTGTTCTTGATCGACTTGGCACGCATACCGAAACGGAGGGTCGAGAGGGTTTCGGTTTCGTTGTAAGGAGACGGGGAACAGTTAATGATGAGGGTCGTACGGGAGTTACCACCGAGGGACTCTTGCAAGATACGAGTGAGCTTGGAGTCGCGGTAGGGGATATGCGAAGACTGTGTGCGACGATGAAGGCAGAGGTGAGCAAAGAAATGCTAGAAAGAAACAGGTAGACAAGTAAGCGCACCTTTCCATCCGTCAAAGCGTTGATGACCATTCCCAGCGCAGACAGCGACTTGTTGATCTTCTTTGCCTCCTCGAGCGTCTGGCCCGTAGCGCCCGTCTTTCCAATCTTTTCGGAACCAGCCAAATCGACGAGGAAAAGCGAACCAGTCTTCTGAGTGCCGGTTTCGGTGTTGCGGGCTTGAACAGTGATGACAAAGATTGAGTGAGAACGGGAAGATTCGGCGTTCATGTCTGGGGAAGGGCAAGGTAAGCTTGCGAACGTCAAGCAGAAAAGGAAAGGAAGATCACGCACTGGTCGACGAGACGGCACGAGCACTTCCACCTTGACGCATGATCTCGTAGACCTCTGCCGAATTCGAAACGTAGAAGTCGGATAGGTTCTTGACATAAACACCGCGTGCCTTGTCTTCGTGAACTGGCAGGTTGTCGTTTTCGGCTGTGCGTAAGGTATGGTCGGCGGATAAGCTCTACAGTCGGAGAAGAGATATGCGTACGAGCCAACAAGTCACGAATGCGCTCCATGTAGATCTCCATGTAGGACACCTTGACGAGGTATTCGAGATTGGCAGGAGACGCCATAATCGATGCGAAGATCTGCTCCGTCAGACGAGGAATGATACCCTTCGTCTCGACGTCGTCAATGTCGGGTCCCTGGGAGTCGAAGTCAAGGGTCAGCCTGTACAAAGCCTGGAAGGAAGAGCAGAATTTGGCTGACCATCATCGTGTGCGATTTTCCGGAACCGGTTTGACCGTAGGCAAAGACTGTCCCGTTGTAGCCGTCCATCACATCTGTGGAGGGCACGGAAGTTCAGTAAAAACAGCTAGTCCAAGAAACGCAGTTGAAGGGAAAAGGGGAAAAGATCGGAATCTCCTCGATGTCGTCTTCCTCCGCTTCCGCGAGCGCACCGGGAGACGAGCAGAGAAGTAGCGCAAAGCTGAAGAGACTTACCATCAACGATCCCCTTGACTCCATACTCGAAAACCTCTTCCTGCTTAGTTTCCATCTGGAAAACTCTGTCGAAGGTGAATCCTTGCGCATCCGGTCCTTTCATCCCCTCCTGCCCACTGAGCTTGACGTTCGTACCCTCGTCATCTATACGCACTATAGATTCACCTCCAGATTGAGCGAGTTCAAGTTTATTGGGAGGACGGAACCTGCAAACGACTTTGATATTGTTGGACATGCTGTTTTCGGCGTGTGAGGCGTGTTTGGGCTAGGTGAGGCTGATGTATGAGCACAGGCGTGCAGAGAAGATCGAAAAGAGTGGTTTGATTGGAGAGCGGGAAGAGGGAAGAAGTCGAAAGTGGGGTGGGGAGAGGAAAGAGCTGCAGAGGCAGAGAAGGATGACCGGTGCTGGGCTTATGGGGCGCTATGATAGATCTGACTGCGACCTGATGTGTATGGAGTCGCTCAGAAGTGACGAGGATTGTGGAGAGGACGGTTGTTGAAGGACGACCAGGGGAACGGGCGGTTTGGCGTCAAATGCCGCAGCGGATCCAGTTCTTGCAGATCTGGCAGGCTAGCTGAGGGATTTTTGAGTGCTTGCGGTGCTTGCGGTGCTGTCTTGTGCGTCCGGCGGTGTGTTTGAGTTGTAGTCGAGGCGCGAGCGTCGACGGGCGCGCGGAGTCGAAGGCGGAAACCGAGGACGGCGGGCGAACGGCTAGTAGGACCAAGGAGGATTGTATTTCTATCAGCGTCGCCCTGGGGTTGATTGCGCTGGGGTCTCACGAGACTCGAGATGACGAGGTTCAGAAGTTGCGAGAGGAGCGATTTCACGAGGACGGTCTACCTCGACATCGCTCCATGGTCGTTCTGGACAGGCCAGGGGGTTCACAAGCACTGCCGCGAAAGGCTTTGATACAACGAGGGAAACAGCGAGCGAGATGCACAGCTATCCTCCCTCCCTTTTTCCCTCTCGTTTTCCCCATGCTTGGCAGTTCAAACGATAGCCCCACAAGACGACTAAGATAAAGAGCAGATATTCTCGAGCAAAGCCTCAGGTACACCACGACAACAGTTCCGACGGCCCGCTCCCCTAGTGCTCCTTCTTCTCCTCCAGAGGCGGGACCAGCGTCTCTTCCCTTCGAGCTGGCTCGACCTCTGCCGCTGGTAAATCCGCCGCCAGACCCTCGTCACTCGAAAGAATAGCAGGAGGCAGTGTCGATGAGGAAGGGACTGCGAGACCGGTGTGTTCGGCGGGGTCGACTCCCTTGCCCTTCTCCACCCTCTTCGTCTCCGCCTCTGCTCCTTGCGCCTCTCTCGGCATGTCCGCCCCTTCGACCTCTTCCTCCATGGTACTCGTCCTCAAGCTCGAACCCTCACCCTCGGCTTCACCAGTCAAGGACGTCGCCCCGGTTTCCCTCCTCACTTCACTTTCCCCTTCTCCCTCGGCCTCCGCCTCTCCTTCCCGATCCTCCTCCGCTTCTCCCTCACCCCCGATCGACCTCGAAAGCACAGACGGCTGTCTCTCTTTCTTCCCCCTCCCCTCACTCTCGCCTCCTACTCCCCCCGCCAGTCCAGGCGAAGGTAAACTATTAAGCACCACCGCACTCCAAGTACTCTTAGCTCCCAAACTCTCCTCACTCGGTCTCCTGGACCCCGCTAGCGCTCGAACTGAAGCATCCTCGTCCGCGCCCGCGTCCCTCTTCGCTCCCCCTCCTCCTCCTCCTCCTCCTCCACCGCCTCCGATGCTTACTGCCCCGCCCGCGATGGAACGCTTAGTACTCCAAGCTTTGAGATTCCCGAGTCCACCTCCACCCCAGCTACTGCGTCCTCCGTCCCTCGTTGTAGTCGCTGTGCTGCCGATGAAAGAGGGCGCAAAGGAGGACGAAGCGAGAGTCAGGACGGAAGCGTTGTCTGGTGGGTATTGAGCTGGGTGAGGGTTGTTACGCGGGTGAGCGTGGGTGTAGATGGGGACTCCATTGGGAGCGTGCTGAGCGGAAGAGGACGAGTCGAGGTAGGAGAGAGGTGCGCCGGAAAGGGAGGAAGAAGAGGAAGAGGTGGAGAAGCGGTGTTGAGCGAGGGATGGATGGGTTGCGGGTGGGGTGGAAGGCGAGGCTGGAGCAGAAAGGGTGGAGAAGGTGATGCCGGGGCCAGTTGATGAGGGTATGGAGACGGGTGTCGTGAGCGAATTCCCAGAAGGAGAGGTCGACATTCCCGGGCTAGGGGCTGCAAGCGGGCTGGCCTGGGCTGGCTGAATGAAGTGGTTGCCCGTTCCAGGGACCACCGCGATGCGGTTCGCACCTCCCGCGGCGCCGCCGAGGTCGACCGAGAGAAGCGTCGTGGGCTTGGTGCTCGCATAGCTCTTGGCATAAACCGAATTGGCGCCTGGAGCGTAAAAGCTTCCAGCTCCGCCGGTGCCGCCCGTCGAGTGCGAGTCTCCTCCGTCCGTGTGTGCGGTGAGAGCGGTGCGCTTGCTGATGATGCTGGACGGAGGGCGAGTCGAGGGAGCAAAAGGGTAAACGGAGGCGTCGGTATCTGCGCCGGAAAGGGCGGAAAGGCCAGATGCGGATCCGCTACGGCGACGGTGGCGAGAGAGGGAGAGAGTGGGAACGCCGGCGTCACCGTCCAAGCCTGCGACGTCGGCACTCTGGCCTCCGCCGGTTCGAGCGGGAGACAGTGACTTCGACCTGGACCTGCTCACGCTCTCCCTGCTGGTTCTGCCACTGCTTGGCTGGGCCTCCGTCGCCACAGGGACTTGCGGAAGGGCATCTTGGCTGTGCTGCGGAGTTGCTAGCTTGGGACGCTGTTTAGCCCCACCCGAGAGGAACCGAGAGATGGAACGGAATACACGCTTGTGCGAGCGAGGGTTGTTGCCGGTGGTTGTAGGAGGCGTGTTTGGGGCTGCTGCCGTTGCCATGGTTGTCCGGGAAGAGTACGAGGTGACTTAGTGCAACGAGGCTGGAAGGCGATGAAGGGTACCAGCGGCGGAGGTGAACGGGGACTTGGGCAAGACTGCGACGGGCTTGGGGGTGTTGAAGATATTGCTCTCTGGGTGTGCGAGGTGTTTGTATGGCAGCAGAGTTAGATCGAAGTGAGAAGGACGCGGAAAGAGAAGTGTTGCTGACGGAAGAACGAGACGACTCAGCGACACTCTCGGCACGGCTCTTACAGGCTGTGCCACGTCACATGTACCGCGACGAGAAGACGGCCTAGCCCCGGCGAGCTAAGCGGACGACGAAACAACCTTTGCAGCGAGGCGCGACTTGGGGGAAAGATCAGTGAATTTGGCACGGCACAAGCAACAAGTAGGATGATGTAGAAACGAGAGAGGAAGCGACGACCGGAAGGTAGAGGGTGGGGTGAGGTACTACTTTTGCGAGTGCGTCTATGTTGGCTGAGAGGGTGTGGAGAACGTGTCTGGGAAACTGAAAGTAGAACGACGACGACAAAGTATGAACGGAAATGGCTGGGTACTGCTAGAGAGGAAGGAACAGAGCTACAGCCCAATGGTGTATGAGGGAGAGAAAGGAGAGTGTACAACCTATGTAATGAAACGAAACAAGCGATTCCTGCCTCCCGCGATCTATTGCTCCTCCTTCGGAGTAGGCGCGTCCCTACGCCTCACCTCTGTCAAGCCGAGCTTGAAGCCTCCCTTGGGCACACCTTCGCCCCTCCTCCTCTTGATGGTCTTGCCTGCGTCCATATACCCCTCGCTCTCCGCCTCACTCTCGACTGGCGTTGTGGTTTCTCCCTCGAAGAGCGGTCCTTCCAGCCCGACTGAAGCAGCACGATCACGAGACATCCTCGTCGTGAACGTGTCGCCGCTGCTTGTGCTGCTGGGCGACGCAGTGGACCGTACTGAGGACGTGGAGGCGTTGTGGGCATGAGAACGGGCGGAAGAGGAAGAGACCAGGGCAGAATCTGTAGCGGTCTGGCAGGCGGGGAAGTGGGAGTACGAGTCGGCTTCGTCGTGGAGAACCAAACGTATACTGCTGCTCGGTGAAGAGGGGGCGGAAGACGTATCGGAGGCAGAGGATGAGGTAGAAGAGGGGATCATGTTGCCACCGTCGACCGGTGATGGCGAGGAATGGTCGACTGCGCCGGGTGCCGGAACGAGGAGTGAAGGCGGTTCGGGGTCCTTGAATCGTACGCTGCGAAGTCGACGTTGCGCAATGATAAGTTAGGCTCTGTTTAGCTGCGGTTTTCTTTTCGGCTAGCGGCGATGCTCCAGCATAGATAGGGTGAAATGACGAGATTACGCACGTCGAAGCGTATCCCAGTGGCCTCAGTAGCAGCTTGAAGAAGAACCAGCCCACTACATCAATCTATCAACCTCACAAAGCGATGTCAGCCTTGCTAGTCCGTGGTCCGAGGAGGAGGGAAGTGAGAAGAGGCAACGTACGAGTGTCAACGCCATGACGGGGGCGAACATGCAGACTGCCATAACCCTAAAGAGACTGGGCAGGAACTGTATTCCTTCCGGCAGCTCATGGTGCGACACGACCAAGAAGCGGGAGGAAACGGCGGCGAAGTCTCGAGACGAAGAGGGAGTAAGAGGGAAGGCGTGCAGGAGGAGGTGCTTGGCCGAGTCGAGGACCATCGGGAGTGGCGCACTGACGGTGGAAGGTATCGTGCGGCAAAGTGAGCAGGAAAGAGCGGAGGGAAGAAGGGAGGAGGAGAAATTGAGGGCCCCCAAGAGATGAGACAAAACTCCTCTCCTCGTCTGGCGTATCTATGTAACCTGGTCTTGATATGCAAAGCCTGTGCTCCTAGACAACTACCCGCTGCATCGCGCAACTAAAAGGGGAACCCCGCGCTGCATTGTGAACTCAGCTGCACATCTCCCCGCCTTTCTCTTCCCGCTTCTCGTCCCGACCTCGATCCCGGCACCGCTCGTCCTGGTGCAGGCGCTCTTGAGGGCACACACGGCGATTGCACAAACGTCGTTCTGGACTGACCTGCCTTTGGCGCTGGTATTGCCCCGGCAGGATTGCCTCTCCTCGTCAGGTAGAAAACCATGAATTGGAGCTGCCGTAGACTGCCGGGACAGTGCCGGGACGCCTCGAGAAGAAGTGCACGCCGGTCTCCGAGCCACGGAACTATCGATCCCTTCTCCTGCCAACCCCGTTCGGCAGTCAGTACGCCAGTCGCTACAGGAAAACGTCAGAAGAAGACATTTTCCCAGCGAGAAGAGCATGGCGGCGACGAGCCGCAACTATATCACAGGCTGTACAGGCAGAAGCAGCAGACAGCAAACAGCGTCGACTGGGATAAGCTGGACGGAGAAGCGAGGCTCAGCGGGGAGATCAAGGTGACATACTGGAAGCCCAAAACAGATGAGCCCGTGTTCCCACCGCGGGCCAACCTGTCGCCGCCGTAACGTGTGCCCATAAGCTCCCCTGAGAATGGGTGAGCGATCGGAGGGCGTGCCTAGTGGATCCCCCTCGACGTGACAGCGCTCGTAAGCTTGTATTTTCTTTCTTCCCGAACTCCGCCTGACGCTATTCGCAGTGACTCTCGTACAGGCGATTTAAGCAATCGGATTGCCCGTGTCAGCGTAAGCTGATGGTCTTGAGTTGACATGTCACCCAATTCCGTCCACGTACACGGACCAGGCTGACTTCCCTCCTGGCCCGACAGCTCGATGCTGTGCAAGCATGCTGCGGCGTATCCTACGGCACCGTTTCAGTCACGTACTGCCAATACCTCGCCTTCTATGCTTCTTCCGTAGCGGCCTTGACGACCTGCTTGAATCCGGCCTTTCGATTTCGCTCGCTGTCGGCTATGCTGGGAATGCCGACGCTTCCGTCATTCTGAGTCGCGCGCCTCTAGCGACCCGTGACATCCTCCTCAGATCATTGATCTCTACATACAGCACGACCGCCGGGCCAAGACGGTCAAGCAAGGGTAGTGAAGACAGGACTGTATACGCTGGTTTGCAGGCGTCGAGGGTTTCTCGGTTGTCTGTCTACCACAATTCGCCAGCATGCCGATCGTCGAGAGCCACCTTAGGCCCCTCAGATTGCGCTGCAGCCCGACCGTTGGCGAGCTGCAGTCGACTAACGCCTTTTCGCCTCGAGTGCCCACCCAACACTTCTCTTTCGGACTTTCTCCCTTCCAGTCCTAGAGTCTTGCTCTGCGTAGCTGGTCGACCTCGTGCGTTCCTTTCTTCCTCACCTTTCCCGCTTTTCGCTGACCTTCCCTTCCTTCGCAACCAGGTCTCGAATCACACGCCCAAGCCGCTCGACTTCTCATACTGAGCTGACTCTGAGCATGCCGTTCTCTCTCCGCCCGTTGTTTTTCTTCGCCCTGCTCGTGCTGGTCGCCCTTCTCCACGCCGACTTGACCGCTTCTTCGCCCACTGAAGGTGAAGTCATCCAGCGCGGCGACGTTGAGCCAGTAAGGCGGACCGTCCCCGGGTCGCAGTATCTTGAAAGAAGGAGTACTAGGGCGCTCCGATGCAAACGTGAAGGGATGAAGGCGGAAACTGTCGACGAGGTCAGGATGAAGAAGAAGCAAAAGAAACGCTGCTACTACATTGGGACGTTCTTTTACCGGTTCTTTTGCGCTATTTCTCCCATGCTACCTTCCGCGAGCAGCTATGCTGACTAGATGGTCGTGGGACAGCATCGACTGCAATGCTCCGGTCAACTCGACCAAGATCCCCTACGCTCCGCCTCAGCCGGGCGCGACGGGTGCTTAAGGGGCATCTCTCACACCGCCGATCGAGGGTGCGGAGGGCGCTTAGGGTGCGAGATCAAGGATCGGTGAACGAGTTCGTAGCGCCGGTCGCAACAGGTTCGAGTTGAAGCAGGTATCTGAGAAGGTCAAGAGGAGACAACGATTGCTCCTTCCTCGCTTCCCTTCGCTCTTTCTGGCTTGCGAACAAGCATTGAAGACGGTTCCAAGCTGTCGAAGCTACACCAGAACTTATTGGATTGTAGCCATCGCTCCGACCTCCTCCGGTTGCCCTTCCTCCTTCTTCCTTTTCTTCGGTTCACACGACCTCGCTTGTCCTCTCCAGTTCGCAAGAAACACCATGTCGTCTCATCAACCAGACTTCCTCAACCTTTCCCAGCTGAGCTCCGCCCTTTCCTCCCTTTCACCGAGCCGTCCTATACCGCCTCGCTTCTCCTCCTTCCTATCGAGATCAAGCTTCGCACCCTGGAGGAGCTCGGCATAGCGACCAGCGAGAAGAGTCTGGCCTCTCAGCGGATTGTCAGCACCATGAATCAAGAACACAGGTGCACGTGTTCGCCCTCAACAAGTTCCTTCGAGTTGAAGGATCTCGCGAGAACCACATCTCGCTGGATCTACCGAGGCACTGAGCAGAAGCTGGAGATGTCGAAGCCGGAGGACTAAAAGGGCAACCCAGCGAGCTGACAGGATCGGTATACCCACTGAAGAAGAAAAGAAATACAATGGAGACTAGGGTCCTCATGGTTGCCGGCCTTGAACTTTTTCTGAGATGAGAGCCAGAGCAAGCGTACCTAGTACGGCTCGCGGCGTGACTCGAGGACAGCAGCAGGTTCGCGAGCTCCCTCGAGAGCTCGAGAGGTTGAAAAGCCGAACTGAGAAGGTCGAAGAGAGCCGCAAGTTCGACCACATTGTTGAACACGGATGCTCGGCCAGCGGGTCAGTAAGCGCGTGACGAGTGTACCATCACATCTCAGTGAAGCGCAGCTTCAACCTCGGGCTAGGCGGGAGCACATTTCGCCGTCTCGTTACTGTTTACCTCGTTCAACACGCGGTTGCATTAGGTCCTCCTCCTCTTGCGCACGTTCCAGCCCTCGAAGGCCCAGGCGAGACGGCTTACGGTACCAGGCAGCGCACCCATATCTCGTCCTTCTCGTCCGCATGCATTGCGACAAGCGGAGTCGTTACGAGACCTCACCATTCCGCTTCAGCCATTTCTCAGCCGAACCAAGCCGGTGACCTTTCTGGCGAGGAGATGTATGCCAAGATGGAAGAGCTGAAGAGCTGAAAAAGAAGAAAGTAAAACAAAGGTGCCACGAAAAAAGACTGAACAAAGAAAGAAGAGATCAAGATGGAAGAAACCAAACGAGCGACAGTGCCTAGTCCGCAACCTAGATCAAGGTCCACTGGAGGAGAGGGGGAGACAGAGGGTATAGGCGAGAGCAAAGACCTGTATGGAGAAGAAGGAGGGCGGGAGAAGGGTATCTATAAACAATAATGAGGTTGATGAATGGGTGCCGGGGTGAAAGGTGTGAAGAGAGCGAGAGAGCGAGAGAGGCTTGGGTGTGAATGAGCCGGATACATTAAGGAATCTCAAGGGCAAAGCGGGGGCGGCATGAGGTGAAGGGTTTAGAGAAGACCGCAGTCTCGGAGGTTGACTTGAACGATGATGTCCTGGACCGCACTCAGCACAAAGCGGATCTGGTTAGTGTCTGCACGGAAGCATGGTCGTCAGTCATTGCGGCAGAGCCGAGGAGGGAATGAGAAAGAAACAGGAGACAACGCACCAGTCGCGCAAGTAAAGTGAGTGTAAATCTGCTTCGCCGAGCTTTGGTTCAGGCTGACGAATCGACTCGAGAAGTAGTCGCACGCGGCCTGAAGGTCGGATCCGCCAGTGTAGTCGGGGAAAAAGGTCTCGATCGGCGACCGCGGCAGCTTGTCGCGGAACAAGTCGATCTATACGAGGAGCGAAAGTGTCAACAGGGTACTCAGGGAGGGACGACAGCGAGACGAACCTTGTTCAAGAAGAGAATGATCGACGTCCTCACGAACCAGCGCGAGTTGCAAATCGAGTCAAACAGGATCAACGCCTCCTGCATACGGTTGATGCTCTCATCCTCGTAGAGCATTTGATCGTACTCGGAAATGGCGACGAGGAAGACGATGGCGGTAACATTTTCGAAGCAGTGGATCCACTTCTTACGCTCGGAACGCTGACCACCGACGTCGAACATGCGGTACTTGAGCTCGCCGATCTGGAAAGTCGTTTCGGTGATACCGGTGGTCTTGACACGGGAACGGAGAACGTCCTGGTCGGAGGGAACGAAGTTGCGACCGCCTATCCGGGCGATCGAGTCGAAGTAGCTGTTGACGAGCAGCGTCAGTAAGATGTCAAGCAGGGACAAAGATCGCTGATCACTCGAGTCGCCGCCAGCGCCGAACCAGGTGGCGCCTGGCAGGGCGGCCCGAAGCCAACGGGGACCCGGCCGTATAATGGAAAAAGAACGCACTATTGAGCCGAGTCATTCAGCTGGTACTCCCTTGACCTCCCAAAGCATTCCCTGACACCCTGATCCTTCCACAACTCAATGATAGCCTCGGTAACATCGCCGGGGAGGTAATCCGCCTCGATTTGGTGAGGTTGCGACATGATCGTTTCTTGGTGTCGCGGACCCTCAGGGTTTTGCAGCGAGATGCCCATCATCTCCATGGCGTCGAGGATGACCTGTAGACGAGTAACGGGTCCGCGTCAGCTTGACAGCCCATCGAAGCTATTCCTGCCTGAAATTGCTAGAAACGGCAAGAATAGCAAGAGTCGCATAGGGGATAAAGCAGACGCACATGCATACTCTGCACAGTGTTGGAGTAGATGATCTCCTTGTAGTTCTCACGCTCCTTGTCCGTGTAAGACCCCTCGTGAATGAGCTTCATCTGCTTCAACACGGTCGACTTGCCCGACTCTCCTGCTCCGAGTAGAAGCATCTTGCTGCTCGTTCGGACCCATCAAGAACGACGAGAGCGAGAAATTGAGGGGGTGTAGCAGGCGGGTCGAGCACAGGCGGGTCGAAAGGCGTGAGAAGAGGAGGGAAGGGGGAAAGTGGGGGAGCAGGCGGATGAGGAAGACATGCGAAAGGAAGATCGGGGCCAGTCAGAGTCTCGGGTAAGGCCCAGATTGAGGGCAGGAGCGACGTACATCTCATTTCTACGCCCGTACAATCAGATCGAACGGCAGAAGCAGCAGACAAAAGAAGGTTCACACTAAGGGTCAGCTCTCGTTCGCTGGGCTGGTCAGAGAGTAAGGAGAGAGACGAACCGCATTGCCATCCTGTCCTTCCTGAGCTGGTTCTCAATCTCATCGCTCCTTGCCTTGCTTTCCGAGTCTTCGGGTTTAGATCCTCCGCAGCCCATGTTTGGTAAGAATGGGTGGCAGGGTAAAGGTGTAGGTGGATAGGTTGCGTGTAGCGTGAAGGAGGCCGGTAGAAGAGGTCCGGCTAGTGTTTATGGTAAGAGAGGACGAAGTTGAGTTGGAGGAGGCTGGAGCGGGTTGATTGAATGGGACAGTCCAGACGTGGGCGTGGGCGGCGGAGAAGGGGACGAGTGGAGAGGTGGTAGTGGGCAGGTCAGGGGTGTAACTAGTAGCGTGTTGTAGGTAGTCGTAGAAGAGTGGAGTAAGTAGTTGAACAGGAGACGAGGCGAGCGAGGCGGACAAAGGTAAGGCGAGGCGAGGGTTGACAAGCCAGTTAACAACGTTTCAGTGCAGAGTCAGTTCGGTTACGCGTGGGTGTAGATCGAGAGGCTGCTCACCTGTACGCTGTATGACTTGAGAGAGAGAAGACGATATCGTAGTGCGGAAGTCGAGGCGGCGCAAGAAAAAACAGAGGCGGGCCGAGCGATCCCGGAGCGGCGGGGACGAGGACTGTGCGCTACGAGGCGAGGCAAGCTCAATGCTGTGGGTCTCTGCAAGCGAGTAGCAGCAGAAGGGCGTGAGCAGCAGGAATCCTTCGTGTCTGTACTGTCGGAGGAGGATCATCAGAACAGGCAGTTCCTTGTTTGAGGTCCAGACTCGTCACGTGCCCGACATCGGTCCGAGGCCGGCGCGGAGGTGGGCTCAAATTTCCCCGTTTCGCTTCTTTCTTGATTTCTTGCCAGTTTCTGTGCTGCCGTCACTCAGCGCTTCGGTGAACGATGCTCAACATCAGCGTGCACACTCTGCTGCATCCCCAGTGGCCCGTGCTAGGGTCGCATCCTTCTCCCCTTTCCTTTGAGCTCCGCGTGTTTCCTGACCGCTCTGTCCGCTGCATCCGCTACATGCTGAAGGCACAACACCGTACATACCAGCTAGGTGGGTACGGTAGTACTGATCGCGAGACTCTACCCGCCTGAGTTTCACGGCAACCCCGCCCGTTTCACCTTCTTCCTCGTCGAGCAAGTCTCGACGACGAATCCCGAAGGAATCCTCGGGACCAAAGCTTCGACGCTTGTCCCTTTCCGGCTTCTTGACCCCTTGCTCTACCCATCCTGAGGTGCACTGATATACACAAATCAGAGGCGCAAAGATACGGGTTAATTTCTCTCTCTCTCTCTGAATTTTTGCCGATAGCATCCTCCAGAGGTCATGTTTGCCGCGGCGGTGCGGTGAGACCCGTTCGCCTCAGCTGCGCAAGGATGCGCTGCACTAGCCGAGCAAGAAAGCAGCCGAAAGCGACGGCAGATAAAGCAAAAGGTGAGAGTGAGCGCGACCCCTCGTTCAAGACGATGTATGGCAGCCTGGCGGCGCCCACCACAGGTGCCAAGTCTTGAGCCGCATCACACGGGGTAGCTTGCGAGCCCTATAGCTCGTTCGCGCCAAGCAACCCTCGATGCAGACTTGACCTTCTCAACTCCCACCTCCTCGTCCCGCGCAACGCCCTCTACAAGCGACAGTCGGCGCTCCGGCCCTCCCCGACAAAGTGCCGCAAAGCTCGTTTGCGTCCTCGGCTCCGCCTCAAGCGAAGGCGGCGCGTGCGCGAGGTAAACAAGGCGTAACCCCTAGCGCAACTCACGGATGACAGCACGCACCTCCCGTCTACCTTGTCTTTGTCTGATCCGTTGATTGCCTCATTGGCAGGCGCTTCGGTCTCTGATTATCCGGCTCGTTGTCTGAGAACGAGAGCCGGCATGGCGCGGCCGGAGAGCATAGGGAGCATTCGACAGAGGGTTGAGCAGCGGATAGTAAGGCGAGGGTAGACAAGTCTCATTAGATGCGGTCACCGCCAGGTACGCGAGAGGCTTGCGGAGCAAAGTCGCACCATACCAGAATGCGAGAAGGAGGTCTGGACAACAGAATAACGCGTTAGGGAAGAAGACGACAACACCTTTACTGCGTTACGATGCCTCATACTGCTCATTAAGGAGGACCTGACGAGCCGCGAAAGTCGGCAAACAGGTGATGCGGAAGGGACAGAGTGAAAACTAGACGATGGGATTATGGGTTCAGTCGAAGATTTGCCTGATCTTGGCTTCGAGTCCATCGGCGTCGAGGCGGACGTATTTCGTCGAGTCTGGCAAGTCACAGACACGTCAGCGGGCTATCAACGAGGGAGGAACAAGATAGAGAGGACGCACAATTATCCTTCCTATGCCTCTGAACAAACTTGGCATAAGTAGGCACCACCATCCTCTCGACCTCGCCCTTCAACCTCTCCCTCAACTCGACCTCCCCTTCCTCAAATCTCGAATTCCTATGTAACTCCTCCACCTCCTCCAGCGCCTCATGGAACCTCACAAACCGGTCTTTGGTCTCTCGTCTCTCAGTTCCTCCTGCACCTTTGACAGCTCCTAGTCCGGCTTTCAAGGCACCGGCCGCACCACTGTGTTCTGCGAATCCTGCGTCGAGAAGTGCAGAAACCAGTGGAGACCATACGTCTAGGTAAGAAGCTTTGACGGTTCTCACTCGTTTGTTCAATTGGTCTTCGGCGGATTCGCCCAAGAGGTCGGAGGTGGAAGAGGAGAGGATTGAGTGACGGATGTAGGAGAGGTTGTTGAGGAGAAAAATGGAGGCTGTGCCTTTTGGATTGGGACCGCGTAAGAAACGGGAACGAGAGTCGAGGGCGTTTAGGAGGAGCGTGAGAACGTCGTCTGCGGTGCGGAGCGGGGCCAGACGGGCAAGTGTGAGATGGCCGTACATTCTGAAGGACGCGGGTTGCCCTGCGTCATCGTATCTGCAGAGTCGCCAGTGACAGAGAGAATGCCGCGAACTCACTCAGGTACCTCCCCACGATACCTCCCTCTCCTTCACTGCCTGCTCCTCCTGCAGCCCTGCTGGGTCCGCCCCAGTTACCACCGAGTACATTGAGGAACGTTTCGACCGTCGGGACAGCGTCCGAGATTTGGCGCATAAAGTTGACAGCCTGTGTGAGAAAGGGTAAGGGGGAACGAGGTCAGCAGGAGGTCAGCAGGTGGGCAATGGAAGCAAACCAGCTTGAGGGATTGGCAATACAGGTAGGGCAAAGGGGAGACTTACAGAGACGGTAAGAGCATGTACTCCCGCTGCGGTTCCCTCGCTCAGTGAAGGTGGTTTCGCACCCCAAGCCTGCGCCCATTCTCAAGAAGATATCAGCCCTCGTGACCTTGACCACCAGAGGATGCTCAAGAGTCGAGAGAAGAAGGAGAAAAGAGCAGCCTGTAAGAGGGAACGCACCTTGACCTCCTCCAAAACCTCTTGCAAACTAGTCAAACAAGTCCCCCTAAAAGCATGCACCATCTCACCCAACTCATTCTCTTTCCTCCCCCCCTTCCCCCTTACCCACTCCTCAAACTCCGTAGCTCGTTCACTCAATTCCACAAACGAAGCGAAAGCGAGGGGAGTTAGAGAGTGGAAGGAGGATTTTTTGATGAGGGTGTTGAGGGACTGGGAGGTTGTGGTTAGGAGGGTTAGGGACGGAGGGAGGAGGGAGGAGTAGATTGGTTGGCGGGAGACGGGGGAGAGGGTGGAGAAGACGGTCGAAAGTAGAGCAGATTCGGACTGGGATCCCGCCAGCGGAGGTAGGTTAGCTACAGATACACACACGTCGAGAAATTGCTGCAGTGAAGGTAGCGCACCTTGACCAGAGCAAACAAAACATCCAATACCCTCCCCAACCCCCTCCTCTCCGCCGCCCCCTCCTCTCCCCCCAAACTCGCAGTAACCACCTCGACCCTGGCATCGCTCAACACCTCTTTACCCGCTTCTCTCAGACTCTCTTCGATGTAGGCTGCGCGAACTTCTGCGTAGGCTTGGGTGACGGCGGTGGAGGTCGAGGGACCGATCGGGTCGGGGAGGGAACGGAGGTAGGTGATTAGGGGGAGGGCGCGCTCGAGGAAGAGGGGGGTCAAGGTTGGGAATGGTTTGCCTGCCAGTCGAGCGGAGCGTCAGGACCACATCTTGAATAGTAGAGGTGGGTAGACGAGGAGAAGGGTGTAAGGGCACACTGAGGGAACGCGAGGGGAGGAGCGCACCTTGGTCAAACAGCTTGCCGGCGTCCATACTCGGACTCGTCTCTTTCACCCACTTCCTGTACACACCGACCAACTGTCGCGCTCCTGACTCGATGAGGGCAGACTGTGTGCAGCGATCAGTTCTCTTGTGCAGCGAGACAAGCCGAGTCGAGGGAAAGGCAAAGACGAAACGCACCATCTGTGCTAGGGTCGCACTCTGCCCCTTTCCTCCCTTACCTCCTGCCGCAGTTGCATCTGTCTCTGTCTTTCGCAGGGCTTCGGACGCAGAAACGAGGCGGTCAATGGCGGAGAGGTAAGGTTGGAGGTCGTCTGTTTTTGGGCTGTCAAGCAGGGTGCGCGAGTCAGCATAGTGGCTAGGGGCGGCGTCTGACTGAGAGAGACGAGGAGAGCGCGAGGTGGAGCAGCTCGGTTTGGATCGGCAAGGCAAGAGAAGGAAAAGAAGGCGAGAGGTGGGAGGAATAGAGGCTCACCCGGCTTTGATCAGCCCTTCCTCGCGTTCTACGAGGTCGTGATGTCCTAGTAAGCCATCGATAGACCGCATCGTGCTTTCGAGATCTGCGAGATGGGGCCATCCCGATGGAAGGGCAGGAAGGGACGCCAATAGAAAAGAAAAGAGGTCTCGTCAGCTCGCGAATGCGGCGCATACGCGGGTCGAGACTGTGCTCACTCTTTCCGACCCTAGTCAACCTGCCCGTCTCTTTGTAAATGGGTACCAAACTCTTTTCCAACCTAGCCAACCGATCATCCAACTCTCCGAGTACTCCGCTCATTCTGTCCGAGATCTTTGCAGACCTGACGAGGGATTGCTGAAGGAGGGTGAGGTCCGCGTGAGACTGTTCGAGTTGAATTGAGCCGGAGGTTGACGAGGTGGAGGTGGGGAAGCGGGCGTAGGATGCCATTTCGAAGTGATGGTGCTTCGGCGGCGGTGTCTAAAGGTATATCTGGGTGTTGTTAAGGGTCGCCTGGTTCGGTCCGGCAGTGGATCGATTGTTCAAGGTGTGGTGGTGAGGTCGGAAGAGGCGAGCCGGCGACTGCGACCTGCACAACGCGTTAGACGGAGGTTGAGCGGTACAGCCGGGTTCCTAGCGAGCTTGGGTATCGCCCTAGTGTCCAATCCAAGCGTATCTTGCGAGACGAGGTGAGTTGGAAGCCAAGTAACTCTGAATCCCCCCGTTCGGCATCAACAACTCGCTTGGACTGCCTTGACTGCTTCAGACACGCCGTGTGGACGCGCACAGTGTCATTAACGAGAGGTCCAGCAACCCTACAGCAGCCTCGACCGCGTCCACCACCCCGCTCGCTCCCCGCACCTCTTGTTGTTTGTCGCTCCACTTTAGGTGACTGGCGTGCATCGTACGCCACTGGAACTCCCCTAGCACAGTTCTAGTTCCACAGAGTACGCCCCTGTACCCCTCCCGTCCACAGAAGAACCCGCTAAACCCTAGCCTCCACAGCCTCACCCCCTTGCAGGTTCCCATTCACCGGTTCACCCCTTGCATCTCCTCCTTCTCTATCCCCGCTCTCTCACAGTCATGTCAACCGACGCCATGGAGCAAGCCTTCCTAGATGGCACCCACCCCGCCCTCTCCCGCAACGCAGACGCCATGTCTGCCCTCCGCTCCACTTCACCCATCCGATCTCGTTCCCCCTCCATCTCATCCGCCACCTCCTCCCAAGCCAACCACGACCGAGACCAAGACGGACCACGCTTCTCTGCCGTCGACCCAGATCCCCCTACCGGCGGAGACATGCCCGCTCGGAAACCTGGTGGAGGTCGAGGAGCAGGAAAAGGTCAATCTCGCAACACTGGCGTAAAAGGCGTTCAAGCCGATTATGCACAGCACTTGGCTTCCAAGCATGCCAATTCAAATTTGGCTCAGCAGGTTAGGAAAAAAATGGTCATTTCGCTTGGGGGTCCGGGGGAGGAGGAGGAGGAGGAGGAGGAGGCTGAGTTGGAAGAGTTGAGAAGGAAGAGGTTGAGCGAGATGCAAGGGTCCGGGGAACGTCGAGGGGGCAGGACGTTTGGGCATTTGAGAGAGGTGGGGATGGAAGGGTTCGTGGCGGCGGTCGAGGATGAAGAGAAGGAGACGGCAGTCGTGGTGCATCTGTATGAACCCGTGCGTTTTCGTCGCTTGATCCCTTTCTTTTTCTCTGGTCTGCATTATCCCTGAATCGTGCTGGACTGATGGAGGCCTGTCGGCGATGATCAGGAAATCCCCCCATGTCACTACCTCAACCTTCACCTCTCGCACCTAGCCCGCCGCTACCCCTCTACCAAATTCCTCCGCTGCGCCGCCTCCGAAGTCGAATTCATGTCCGATCACCTCGGTACCGACGTTGATTGTTTACCGACTGTATTGCTGTATAGAGGTGGGGAGTTGGAGCATGTTTGGGTTCGGTTTGATCTGGAATTGCCGGGGGAGGAGGTTGGGGAGGGGGAGAAGGCGAGGGCAGAGGTGGAGGAGGTGCTGAGGAGGTTCGTTCTCTCCTTGCCCTTTTTGACTCTTGCGAATCGATACTGACGGTGCTGTGGATGTATGTTTCGGCAGCAAGAACGCCGTTTCTGGAACAGCTATTTCCGCCTCCCCTTCCTTCGGAGTTTCCTCACTTACCTCGAACGGCGCTATTCGGTCGACATCTTTACGACAGGATCACGATGATGACGACGAAGACTAGCGGTGTTGCGGCCACCCAGCAAGAAGACCTGCGCGTGGGAGTTCAATCTGGTTTTCGAGAAAAAGTAGAGCGATACCCGAGTATGGTTGTGAGGCGGGGCATACCTGTTATTCGATACCCTTGCTGTAATTTGTGCCAGCTACAACGAATGGACGACGGAGAAGTGCTGGGAAAGGCGAGGGGCAGCCCTGCATTGCTGTCTCGCGAAGGGAGACGGAAGAGGAACTTGAGCGTGGTCGGGTGGTCTTGCATTTCGTCACCTGGCTCGTTTGGCTTTATACGCTTCCAAGTCTCTCAACTGGGCTCAGTAGACTGCCTGCCACTGTGTCGGCTGTCCACGAAGCCGTGTGACCAGTTGTCGTCGGTCCCGGTCGACGTTGCTCCACCTCGCAACCTCATCACCATCGTAACCCTTCAGTATGGCATCAAACGAGGCAGCAATCTCTCAAGAGCTTCAACTTGAAGCACCTGCGCCCGCCAACGAACCAGTCGACTCAACTGTCGAGGCAGAGATCTCGACAGCGGCACAAGCGGGGGAGCAACCTCAACTCGTTTCACAACCAGCTACAGACCAGGGCAATGCAGGACATGCATCGGAGGAAGAAGATGAACTAGAAGTACTGGCAGAACCAACCTCAGCTAGCGACACCGTCGAGGCCGCCTCCTCTTCCTCTCCCTCTGCCTCAATCCTCCCCACCCAATTACCCCCTTCGGTTCCCCCCTCCCCTCCCGCCAATCTCAGCTCAACTTCTCTCACCCCCGCCCCCCCTCCAAACCTCGCAAAACCACCTCTGCTCCGTCCCCTCCCCCCAAAAAAAGGCATCCTCCGCCCCCCTTCCTCCTCCCACGCCGCCCCTTCCTCAACCCGCTTCTCCTTCCGTCGTGACGTCCTTCAGTCTCTCACAGCTGGTGCACCCGCTGGAGCTGTAGCTGGGGGAGTTCAAGAAGCGGTAGGGAGTGCGGCGAGTGTTGCTGGGGGGTTTTTGGGAAGTGCGTTCAAGAGGTTGAGTGCGGCGGCGGCTGGAGCGGGGGCGGGAGCGGGAAGTGAAGCTGGGATAAGAGCGGCGGCTGTAAACGGGTCACTCCCAGCCGCGGGGTCTTCGATCGACTCGCTCGCTCCTTTGCTTCCCTCTTCTTCTTCTTCTTCTTCACTTTCTCCATCACCTTCTTCTTTTCCCGACCTGCCCGCGCGTAATCCTTCGCCTACTCCTACTACTTCGAGCTCACTACCATCATCAGCTGCACCAACGACAACAAGCCCGGCCAAAAGACCCCCTCCACCCCCACCCCTTCCCATCAGCGACCTCAAACGAGTCCGGTTCCGAACCGGTCCCGCCTTTTCTATTACCTATCGTATCAACCGGGGAACACTCGAAGCGATTGCGCCGCTTGAAGAGGGGGCTACGCGGGAGGAGGCCGAGAGGGTGTTCAGGGCTACTAGGCGCGGGGTAGAAGTGGGAGGGGAGAAGGAGAAGGCACTGGGGAAGGGGAAAGGTAGACGGACGGAGAAAGGGAAAGGACAGCTTTGGACGGGAGGGGAGTTGGGGAGGATTTATGAGGAGTGTTGCAGGGTCAGGGAAGAACACGGGGTGGAGAAAATCAGGAGGGCGTTTAGGGTGCGTCTCGAATGGACTGTCTGCTTCCAGTTTGTCTCTGCAGCCTTGAGCGCAGTCGCTTCGGATTGAATCAGCCCCAGTCGTCACACGCGCACGCTGACTCCGTCCATCGCGTCAATCACGCAGGACAACCCAACCACTCCCCCTAAGACTCTTGACCTTTCCCAATCTCCCCTTTCGCTTGGCGCAGTCGAAGCCCTTGCAGACCTCATGTCCCTAGACTGGGGTTGCAAGAAACTCGTCCTAGACAACTGCACATTGGATGATGAGGTGGGTCTCGCGTCTCTCCTAGTTTCCTCAGTTTCGACTGTGCGAGGTTTGAGAAGGTTGCTGATATCAAGTGACGATGTGACGCAGAGTATCAAACCACTCCTTCATGCTTTACTCGTGAGCGCGGGCGTACCGACGCTCAGTTTGGCAGGAAATAGGAGGATCAAGCAAAAAGGGTGGAAACTGCTCGCGGTGTTCGTCCGAAAAGTACGTCGCTCACAGCTCTTGACCATGTCGTGTCTATTGTGTGCATCGCGCACATGCAGCTAGCACTGCTCCGAGGTTTGTCGTCAGCGACGTTCTTACCCCCGTTTTCCTCCCATCAGGCCTCCTTTCTCCGTTACCTTGACCTCTCGGAAACCTCCCTCGACCGACGTTCCGCCGAAATGCTCGTCCAAGCGCTCAATCCTCCTCCGACACCTTCTCCTGCTCCTGCTCCTGTGCCTCTACCTTCACCTCCCAAGGCAGAAGACGTGCAGGCGAACGGACAGAACAGAAATGGGGATGAGGAAACGCAGGGCAAGAAGAAGAAGAAGAAAAAGGTCGCCGGGCCGTGGGATGAAGAGGAAGATTCTGAGGATGAGACGGAACCATCTACCCCGGCCGAAGCAGAGGGAGACAAGGCGGAAGAGCCTCCGATCGTGTCAGACCAAGTCATGGAGGAGGCACCGGCATTGCCGCCACCCGAACCGCTTTTCGATACGGCGCCCTTACTCAAGGACGATGAGGCGGTCAAAGGAGCGCTGAACTATGGAGCTGTCAGCTCGCTGAGATTAGAGAATTGCGGGTTGAGGGGGGGAGTTCTGGAAGCTCTCGGTGCGTTGTTTACCCTTCGTCTCCTGCTATTCTCTCCTGACCGAAGCGATCAGCTGACTATGAACCCTCTGCGGACTCGACGCGCAGCTCAAGGTGTTCGCACCTCCCAGCTCAAGCACATCTCCCTACGCCGCAACCGCATCAATGCCCCAGGAGCCGTCCAACTCGCGCTCATGATTCGCGATTATCCTCTTTTCTCCAACTCGTCCTCCACTACAACCGCCGTGTCCGACTCTCTCCCTTCTCATTCTACCGTCAGCTCGCCATCGTTGTGGGGATTCACCAACGGCGGATCTTCCACTCCCTCGTCCGCTTCTTACGAACAACCACCATCTTCCTTCCCCTTTGACTCCCACTCGGCAAACTCTGTCACTGCGCGTCAACGACCTTTACCACCTCCTCCTCCCGCTTCTGGAGGACGGGAAGCGGAGGAAGAAAGGCAAGATGGCCCTGCTGCTGCGGAGAGGGAAGCTTGGAGGTTGAGCGAGGCGAAAGTCAGGCTGAAGAGACAGGTTGAGGAACTCCCGAGAGTTGGGGCTTTGCTGACGCTGGACGTCAAGGGTAACGATATCCGGGTGCGTTCTGATGCGATATTTCTCTCTCTCTTCGCACATTCGGCTTGTGAGGCGGTTCTGACTGAAGTTGATGTCCTTGTCCTCCCACGCACAGAATGGCGTTAGCTATATTGCACAAGTCCTCAAGCGGAATAGGACGCTTAAGGTGCTGAACCTGAGCGAGAATAAGGTGGAATGGCAAGGACTGGTCGCGATTGCTGACGCCCTGGTACGTGGCTTCCCTGAGCTCTCTCTTGCTCCACCTGCTCACGACCGCTCTCTTCACTCTGCAGAAGTACAACACCTCGCTCGAAACCCTCGACCTGTCCTTCAACCCCTGCTGCGGCCCCACCCTCGATGGTATCCTCGCCCTCCGCTCCGCCATGATGGTCTCCTCCCTCAAACGTCTCTTCCTAAACCACGCCTCTCTCACCTCCGAATCCGCCATCGCCCTCGCCGAATTCCTGCCCGAGTCCAGACTCCTCCATCTCGATCTCACCGACAACGACATTGACATCTCTGGCGTCCTCGCACTGTCGGTTTCGTTGAAGATGAACCATACCCTTCGATGTTTGGACGTTCAAATTCCGTTTGACGATCCTGATTTCTCTAGGATGTCGCAGGATATTTTGGAGACGTGCGTGAGGAATACAGAACTGGCACAGGCCGAGGCGGAAGGTCGAGCGTCGGACGCGGCTGCGGCGGCTGGGGGTGGAGGTGCAGCCAAACGGGTGGTCATCGCCCAGCCTATTCGCAAGTCTGCGCTGGCGTCTAACCTCGAGGCCCAGCGGCAGGCGGAGCAGCAACGACGTCAGAGGAGGGAGGAAGAGAAGCAGCAGCAGGTGGATATCTTTGCGGCTGCGGCGGGGACGAGGGACGTCGTGGCGGAGCTGTTGGGGGTGGATCAGCAGGCGGCGGCGAAGGGGATTTTGGTTGCCCCGAGCGAGGTGGTTCGAGACGCTTTGGTGCAGCTTCAACTGGCGGAAGCGCAGTTGGCTGAGGCATTCAATGGGACGAGGCAAGGCGGGCAGCGTGGTACGTCTCTCCGTATTCTCGACACAGTCACGTCGCTGATCAGCTCTAGTGACTACTCAGACCGTGCCGAGATACTCCTCACCGAACTCGCTTCCTTGCTCGACCTCGCTAAAACGCTTTACGACAAGCCACCCCCACCCGCGCCTGTTTCTCCTCGTCCCGCTACTACAGATGCATTGCAGATCCCTCCTCCTCTACCGGTAGAACAGCAGCCGTCCTCTCCTACCTTTTCCCTGACGTCCTCCGAGTCCGCTTCCGAGGAAGAAGACGATGCCGCCCCCACCGCCGCGCTTCCCACTTCCCCACCCACACCTTCCACCCTACCCCTGGACCTCGACATCCCCTCTTCCACCGCCGCCCTCGCTCCTCCCGAATCCTCCTCCTCCTCCTCTCCTACCACTCTCCGGTCTCCAGTCGAAACCGAAGCCCGAGCCATGGTCGCTGAAGAATCCGTCGTGTTCCGTAAATCCCTAGCCATGGGAGTGGACGACGTCCCCTCTGATTCTGAATCGGAAGACGCGGCGAAGGAGCATCTCGGGGACAAAGAAGTCAGTGGGGAGGAGTTGAAGAGGGAGATTTTGGAGGCGCCTGAGGTGGAGGGATCGGTCACGAGTGCAGGAGGGGCGAACAGGAGGAGGGGGAGTCGGGGCAGTTTTTCGGCGGAGCAGGCCGACAGACCGAGTAAGGAGGGCTTGGGAGGTGACGAGGGAGGGAAGGAGGAGGAGGCTGAGGTGGAAGAGGTAGCCGAGTGAGTGAGCGGTGCTCTGCCTTTCCAGTTTTCTTCTTTCGCTCTGTCATCTCCTTCCTTTCTGGCCCTTCGCACATTCCCTTTTTCGCTGTAGAACTTATCGATCCCCCAGTCTTTCCGTGCTGTTTGCCGTGCCATCTTCAGTTTCTGTTTCGTCCAGTCTTTCTTTTCATCGTCAGAGTTTCGTCTCCGCGTGTTTCACATGCGATTTCCACGTTCTCTGTGCAACAAGTAGCGGTCGAGTCTTCCGACGTCCTGCATTCAACGCCTCGCGTGCTACTTCATGCCTCATCCTTCGTTCCCTGCCCTTCCTCCTCCTCGAGGGCTCTTCGCTTCGCCTCAATCGCCGACAACTGCGACTTGAACGAGTCAAAGTCGTGCTGTCGTTGCCGGACCAGTTCTTCCGCGAGTGCGACGGCTGTCCGAGTCTTGAACAGGGCGCGATCGGAGAGTCGACGAGCGGCGAGCTGTGTGCGTGCAACAAGCTTCCACTGGTCAGCAAAGGGAAGTTCGAGCCCCCCCAAAAAAAAAGAAGAAAAAAAGGGGGTTCAAGGAAACGACACGGAAGCGAGGTGATTCGGAGAACGCACCCCGAGATCTTCCTCAATCCCGCCTCGGATCCTCTGCCTCAAATCCGTCCTAAACCGCTTCTTGCCCACCTCCCACCTGTTCTGCAACCACCAAGCACTCGCCACCACTCCCAACGCACCCCATCCTACATTGGTAGCCAACTCGGCGTAGTCGAGGAGTTGAGACGCTGCGGATCCGACGAGGGAGGAGAGGGTGAGGGTGAGGGAGGTGAAGAGGGCTTTTTGGGTTCGACGGTGGAGGAGGTCGGTGGGACCGCCGGGGGCGGTTATTTGAGACCGGCGGTGGGAGAGGGGGGCCGAGAGTGCGGTAGATGTTGACGTGCAGGATGAGGTGGACGATGCGGTCGCGTCGGCTTCGACTTGGGCTTGGGCGACGCGGTTCAGCAGGATCGGGGAGTAAAGCGAGCTGAGTTTTGCGGCGGGGGAGGAGGAAGAAGGAGCGGAAAAGGCGGGGGAGGAGAGGAGTTTGTCGACTCGTTGTGACAAGGTCGAGGAGAGTGCGACGGCCCGCCCTGCCGAGAAGACGAGCGAATCTTCGAATTTGGGCAAGAAGGTCTGAGAAACGACCAGGGCGATTTCGGCGTGTAGGTCGTCGGTTCGGTAGGGGAGTTTGTACCACGCTAGGCGTGTGAGGAGGAGGTCTTCGAGTGCTTTCATGCTCATTTCGAACTCGTCTTCGGGGACGCGCAGGAGGCCGGATGAAGGGTCGACGCCGAGAGAGGTCAGGAGGGCGAGGGAGGATTCGTCTGCTTGTTGAGACAGTGCGGACAGAGAGGATGAAGCGGAGGCGAGAGCGTCGGAAATTTGGGCGCCGGCAAAGGCGGAGCGATGGAGGGCAGTGCGGAGGATGTACGAGGCGGTCTGTTGCTGCAACGGGGAAGGCGAGGAGAGGGAGGAAGAGTGTGCAGCAAGTGCAGTAGAAAGAGAAGCCGAGAGGGCGGGGATGGCAGAGGCGAGGTAGCCAGTCTGGAAGGCTTCATACGAGGGCTGTTGATTCGGTTCGGCGGGAGAAAGCGCCTCGAGGGCCGCGAGAGCTTGTCGGGTGGAGATGACGAGGGTTTTCGGCTGATTTGGCGTGGAGGAAGAAGAGGGGAGAAGGGTCCCAAGCTGGTGCTGGAGCGTCCGCAATGGGGATGAGGAGGCGGGGGCGGAAGCATCGGACGCGTTCAGGGCAACAAAGAGGTTGGGCTTGGCAGCAAGGTTGTAGAGTAGAGTCTGAGCGGATTTGGAGCTCAGGAGAGTCGAGTCGGATAGGACAAGGACGACAGCATCAGAGAGATGCAAGGAGGAAAAGGACGAGGAAAGGGGAGGTAGGTTGTCTGCAGTACGTCAAATCAGCATTGCCGGAACGTAGGACACAGAGCGAAGCATACACACCGGCATGTACAATCTCGACTAGCTCCGCCTTGTTGTCTTTGAGCCAGCCTGATGGCAATTCGACTTGACTCGGGGAAGAGCTGCCTTCTTCGCCGTATCTGCGAGCGAAGGGGTCAGACTGGCTGCGTAGACGGAGAGCTAGCGTACGTACTTGATTTCGATGGCTTCGGGCGCTTCTTGGTGCAGCCGTCGTCCTTCGAGCGTGACGGTTACATCCGGGTTGCTCGAGAGAGGGTCATCGAGCAGGGCGGTTACGACGCCCTGGGCATCGCTCTCGCGGGCACCGACCACTGCAGTACGAGTGTCTGGTCAGTGGGGACGTCTGGGAAGGAATAAGGGGAAGCTACGGACCTGCTACCCTCGCGTTGCGGTTTTTTTGCAAGTCGGCGACTGCGCGGTGCAGCCTGTTGTTCCATGCATCGTCGAGCAAGCGATACCGCCGGAGTAGAGTGCTGAGGTCACCCAAGAGACTGGCAGTTGAAGCTGGTGGTGCGGAAGTGGTGTCGAGTGGGGAGATGGAGAAGCGGGATGAGGAAGACGAGAGAAAGCGTCGGATTACAGTTGGAGGGGTGTAGGTGGGTGGTCGAGCTACTCTGGCTCTCTTTGTAGTCCTCGAGAGCATTTCTACCTAGTCCAGTGGGGCAGTCAGGAGGCGGTGGTTGAGTGTCATCAGTTCGCTTCTCTTGATAATTGATTTCCTACAGTACATACCGTACTTTGTATTCAATCATGCCACCCAAACTCAGCCCTGAACTGGAACAACTTGCTACCTACTTCAAGAACTGCGGTCTATCAGATCAGCGTGCTACTGAAACTGCAAGATCAAAGACTGCCACTTCAGCCCAATCCCTCTTTAACCAGGCCAACCTCGACGAGAATCCCCTAGATGACAAGCAGGGAGCACTCGCACTGCAAATCGCAAAGGATGGTAACGCCCTCAGCGACGACGCAAAGCTCTACATCGTACAGGCCATTCGCGACGGCAGGTTGGCAAAGAGCGATCAGGTCACCGGTAAGCTCCGCTCTCTCTCTCTCGATCTCTGTGCTTGCCAAGCTTACATGCCCTCGAACCCAGCCGCCCTCAAGTACCTCACCGCCTCCCCTCCTCCCGTAGACGGCAAGGCGTTCGACGAGGCCTGCGGCGTCGGTCTGTCTGCTTTTCCTCTTCGTCCCCTTACCCCGTCGCTCACCTCGCCACCCTCACAGGCTTCTCCATCACTCCCACCGAACTTCTCACCCGTGTCCGCAACTATCTCACCGCAAACCACGCCGAAGTCGGCAAGACCGGCTGGGGAGGGTTCAGCAAGACGAGTGGGTTGATGAGGCAGGCTGACGAGTTGAGGTGGGTCGCACCGCTCGAGCTCAAGGGAGCGGCCGAGACTGTCTTTGAAGAGGTGTTTGGCAAGAAGGAGGATGCGAAGAAGGCCGAGAAGGAAAAGGCGGAAAAGGCTAAGAAGGTTCGTCTGTTTTCATTCCTCCGTGTCTGAAGATCAACGGCTCACTATCCGCACTCCAATGTTGTGTGAGCAGGAGGCAAAGGCACCGAAAGCGTCTACCTCTGCCCCGGTCGTCCAAGTTGCCGAATCGCCAGACGACATGTTCGCTCACGGCTGGCTCTCCAAGCTGCACAAGCCGGGCGGCAACGAGCAGAAGATTCCGGAGCGAATGCAGGAGCACCTCGAGTTCACAAAGGGCAAGGTCTTTACCCGTTTCCCGCCTGAGCCCAACGGTTTCTTGCACGTGTGTCATGACTTCCCTCTTCCCTTGCTCTCTTTCAATGCTGAGTCACTTCTGCAGATCGGTCACTCGAAAGCCATCGCCGTCAACTTTGGGTACGCCAAGTATCACAAAGGCCATTGCTACCTCCGCTACGACGACACCAACCCCGAAGCTGAAGAGCAGATCTACTTCGACAAGATTCTCGAGAATGTCCGTTGGTTGGGCTACGAGCCTTACAAGATCACCCACTCGAGCGACAACTTCCAGAAACTGTATGATCTTGCTGTGCTGTTGATCAAAGCGGGGTTGGCCTACACCTCGAACGATACCGGTAGGCCTCTTCTCCTTCTCCCTACTTAGCTCAAGTTGATTGAACTTGCTCCCCTCTACAGCCGAAGACATCTCCGCTCAGCGCGGCGGACCGACCCACGGCGCTCGCTTCCCCTCCAAAGACCGCTCCAAATCCATCGAGCAATCCCTCTCCGAATTCGCCGACATGAAAGCGGGCAAATACCGACCGGGCGAGATGACGCTCCGGATGAAACAGGACATGGAATCGTCCAACCCGACGATGTGGGACATCATAGCGTATAGGGTGTTGGAGAAGCCGCATCATCGGACTGGGACGGATTGGTGCATTTACCCGACTTATGATTTTACGCACTGCTTGTGCGATTCGTTCGAGAATATCTCGTACGTTGCCTCATTATTCCCTACGTAATGTCTTGCAGCTCCGGACAGCCTGCACCGTCTGCCGTCGTCTCTTCCGCGTCTCCAGCTTGCAGCGCCTGACTAACCGGTATATCCTCACTCAGGCACTCTCTCTGCACCGTCGAGTTCATCGCCGCCCGCACCGCCTACGAGTGGCTCTGCGATGCGCTCCAGGTGTACAAGCCTGCGCAGCGCGAGTATGGCCGTTTGACGCTCGAAGGTGCCATTACTTCGAAGCGAAAGCTGCTTAAGCTTGTCAAGGAGAACCACGTCAACGGATGGGATGACCCTCGGTGTGTTTCTTCTGCCCGGATTGTATGACGGAAACAGCCAGCTGACGCGCCCGAGACGGGACCGACAGCCTCTACACCCTCGTTGCCCTCAAGCGCCGTGGTGTCCCTCCCGCCGCCGTCATCTCCTTCGTCTCCAACCTCGGCGTCTCGACCTCCAACTCGCTCGTTCAGCTCTCTCGCTTTGAGCAAACCGTCCGAGCGTACCTCGAAATGAGCACCCCTCGGCTCAACTTTGTCGTCCGGCCCATCCGAGTCACCCTTGAGAACGTTCCTTCCGACTTCAAGATTGACGTCACCAAGCCCCTTCATCCTAAAGACCCGAGTATGGGCAGCGTCACCGTACCCTTCACCTCTCAACTCTACATCGACCAAGACGATTTCCGCGTCGAGCCCGCCTCGAAAGATTTCTTCCGTCTCTGTCCTGGAGCTACCGTCGGTCTCCTCAACGCCCCGAAACCCATCACCTACGTCTCGCACGAGACCGATCCCGAAACTGGAGCTGTCACTCACATTGTCGCCAAATACGAAGCCGACTCTCCGGCTTCGTTCAAGCCCAAAGGATGGATTCACTGGGTCGCTGCCAACTCGGAGGAGACGGTCAGAGTCAAGGAAACGAGGTTGTTTAGGAGGTTGTTCAAGAGTGATAACCCCGGTGCATTGGGGGATGCTTACCTCGATGACCTCAACCCCGAATCGTTGGAAGTGGTCAAAGGCTCGGTGATTGAAAAGGCGGTTTGGGAGGTTGTTCGTTCTTCGTTGAGGAGGGCTAAGGAGGTGGTCGAGTTGAGGAAGGTGGAGGCGGAGAAAAATGGAACCGAGGCGCCTCCTTCGGTGGATGGGATGGAAGTGGTTAGGTTTCAGGCTAATCGGGTGGCTTACTTTTGTTTGGACTCGGAGACGGTGCTTGAGGGTCAAGGCGATGGGGTTAAGCGAGGGGAGTTGGTGCTCAACTTGATTGCGAACTTGAAGGAGGATAAGGGGAAGAAGTAGATCGGGGTTAAAAGGGGTAACTGGGGTTGGTTGTTTACCAGACTTCTGCGGGTCACCCTTGGACGCGCGCGTAGTGCTCAGCCATGTGAGCAGCTTATGGCCCGCCTTTTCCTCTGGACACACAATTTCCTGCTTGTCCAGCGGTTTTTTTGTGGCTTACCGTTCGGGCTTTACAGCTTCCCCTTGCTGGCTGTACTTCGTCTGCACACGCTTCCAGTACCGCTGACTGATTACATCAGGTGATCATACTGCCAAGCATTTCAAGCAAGATCTTCGACTTGTTCTCTTCGACGTGTTTCGCATCATTCCGTCGGCTCGACGGTGCTCAGTCACAGACTCCACTCCCTACCTCCCATCATCACGCCGCGCGCCTCAGCCCACCCGTATGACTCTTCAGCAGTCCCTTCCCCTTCCCCTTTCAACCTCGCCACTGATCCAAACTATAGGACGGCTCGGTGGACACCGGGCAAGGGCAGAGCTGAGTTGGCTAAGGTCGAGGGAATCTGCTTGCTGTGCTGACATGGAGCCCATGACTGCGAGCTGGAGTGGACGAACGAGTTTGAGTGTGGCGAAGAAAAGGAAGAAGGAGGAAGGGCAACCGAAGGAGGTCGGAGCGATGGCTACAATCCAATAAGTTCTGGTGTAGCTTCGGAACCGTCTTTAATGACTGTTAGCAAGCCAGAAAGAGCGAAGGGAAGCGAGGAAGGCGCAATCGCTGTCTCCTCTTGACCTTCTCAGATACCTGCTTCAACTCGAACCTGTTGCGACCGGCGCTACGAACTCGTCCGCCGATCCTTGATCTCGCACCCTAAGCGCCCTCCGCACCCTCGATCGGCGGTGTGAGAGATGCCCCTTAAGCACCCGTCGCGCCCGGCTGAGGCGGAGCGTAGGGAATCTTGGTCGAGTTGACCGGAGCATTGCAGTCGATGCTGTCCCACAACCATCTAGTCAGAATAGCTGCTCGCGGAAGATAGCATGGGAGAAATAGAGCAGACGAACCGGTGGAAGAACGTCCCAATGTAGTAGCAGCGTTTCTTTTGCTTCTTCTTCATCCTGACCTCGTCGACAGCTTCCGCCTTTATCCCTTCGCTCCTGCCTTCCAGCTTTCTGGCACTCCTTCTCACAAGGTCCTCCGTTCCGCGGAGGGCTCGCCTGACTGGCTCAACGTTGCCGCGCTGGATGACTTCACCTTTGCTGGGCGAAGAAGCGGCCGAGGTCACCGAGCGAAGGGCGACTAGCACGAGCAGGGCGAAGAAAAACAGCGGGCGGAGAGAGAACGGCATGCTCAGGATCAGCTCAGTATGAGAAGTCGAGCGGCTTGGGCGTGCGATCCGAGACCTGGTTGCGAAGGAAGGCAAGGTCAGCGAAAAGCGGGAAAGGTGAGGAAGAAAGGGACGCGCGAGGTAGACCAGCTACGCAGAGCAAGACTCTAGGACTGGAAGGGAGAAAGTCCGAAAGAGAAGTGTCGGGTGGGCACTCGAGGAGAAAAGGCGTTAGTCGACTGCAGCTCGCCAACGGTCGATCTGCCCACCATCGAGTCGTCCCGGATCAGGCAGTCAGTGTTGGCTTGAAACCTCCCGCCGGTGAGAGCGAGCGCTGCGAGCGGGGTCACAGCGAGGATAAGCTCAGACAGGAGAATCAAAATCGGATCTACCTCCAGTACGGAGACGCGTGAAAGCAGAAAGGAGAACCTTCCCTATAGATCTTCCAACAGAGTAACGAATCCCTACGCCTACCTCAGTCCTCCCTTCTGCGGTTCCTAGGCATGATGGCCCATCCGGCCATGCCGCAGACACTTGCACCGATGAGCACAGCCGGGAGACTCGAGAGTCCACCGCGCCCGGCTACGACGCCGAAGAGCAAGGGGCCGACGGAGGAGCCGATAAGACCTACGATCACGAGGAAAGGGTCGGGTCAGAACGAGGCGATGCAGGCGCGAGGGTAAAGTGAGAGTGAGGTGTGGGAACGCACCCAGGCCAATGGTCAAGCTGATCACGCTGCCTTTGAGCGAGGGAGGAACACGGGCACCGACGACGCTGATCACCTTCGGCGTGACCGGACCGAAGAAAAAGCCGACGAGGACCATGGCGACTAAGAGTGAGGGGAGACGACGAAAATCAGCTCGAATGCATATCGCAGCAGATAACGGTGCCTTATAGCGAGACGCAAGGCTACGACAGAGGAGGAGAAAGACTCACCGGCATCGACAACAAAGTTGCGAACATAAAGGATAGCCAGCATGGCACTCGCTCCAAAGAGCATGGCAACCGCGAATGTCTTCTCTCCCAACCTCTTCCCTAACAAGGAAGCAAGGACGATCCGACCGATCGCAATGCCTGCCCACACCCCCGAAAGCATGTATCGCGAAGCAGCTTGAGGCGAAGCCCTCTTCTGAACAAGGAAAGAGACAATCCAGGCGGAGAGGGTGTCGCTCGATCCGAAGGCGAGGATGATGAGGAGGAACCCGACCCAGACGGCGCGGATTCTCAAGGCTCGTTTCATGCGTTCTTGGGCTGACATGACGGCGCGGGCATGAATGACTTGACCTTCTTGGTTTGCTGCGGCTGCTTCGGGTCCGGCATGGGTTGTCGTGAGCGCGGCATCGTGAGCCTCGTCGGGCGGAGCCTCGTCTGCAACGATGTGTGAGGAAGATGAGGTGTTTCAGACCCAAAAGTGGGGTTTGTGAACGAAGAATGTCAGTCATCGGCGAAGGCGAAAAACAGAGAAGGCACGGCCGACTTACAACCGCGGAAGGTGAAGAAGCCCACCACGGCGAGAATGAGCGACAGTCCAAGGGGCATACTACTCAGAGGGAATCATGTAGGCATAAGCGAGGGCTATCGGAAAAGCGAAGTTGGCACTCGAGGGGTTCAGTCAGTGCTCACATATAGTACCAGTGCCAGCTGTAGCCGCGGTCGATGAAGGCACCGATAATGAGCGGCGAAAAGGTGGCGCCAATCTGCAAAGAAAGCCAAAGTCAGCAGCCCCTTCAGCCTCGACAGAACGCAGCAGAAACGTCTTACACCGAAGCAAGAATAGAGAAGCGACATGAGCACACCGTCCTCTTCATGCGAGATGACAGTCGTGATGCAGGCGTCGTACTGTAAGGCAGGAGAAGGGTCATTCATCGGATTCGTACGGATTCGTATGTGTGCGATTCATGTATCGAGAAATAAAATGAATATGCTTACTAGCCCTCCCCCGAACCCCATGAACGCCAGACTGACAATGAAGACGCCGAACGGAGGAGCGCAAGCGAGGATGATGCAACCAGCAGACATTCCAGCGCAAGCCACGCCGAGCGAGATTTGCAGACCAAAATGGTGCAGGACGAACGAGGCGGCCATGGATGAGGCGAAGTAGCCGGCGGTGTTGGACAAGAAGACGAGCGAGATGGCGTCGTAGGACACGCCGTAGAATTCCTGCATTGAGTCGAGCTGATCGGGGGACGACGGGAAGGAAGTCAGCCCGGCAAAGATGCATGAACACGATGTCCGGCAATAGCACGCCATCTACAGACTTACATTGGCACCAGTAGCCGAGTCGTTCATTCCAACCTATAGCGAAGTCGAGTTTGAGGTGAAGTCAGGCAAGTGTGAAAAGGGCGAGAGACACTTCAAACGCACCAACGCAATCATGCAGAACGAGACAGCCAGCTGTGCTCTCTGCTTGTTCATCTTCCACCACGGTAACTTCTCGGCGGACCTGACACTGGCAGCCGGCTCAGGCGCACCGCGACCGCCAACCCTCCTGTTTTCCGCATCAAGCGCTGCCTCGATTTGGCTCATGGAAAGGCGTCGCCCCCTTCGCTCTTCCAGCTCAAGGTTGTCCTCCTTCTGTACATCCGGAGATTGGCCGAACAGTCTGGCGAGCCATCCCGGCTGGTTCCGTCGTCGGTCCCGCTTCAGAAGAGGGTTTTTTGAATGGCTCGCGGAGCGGCTCGCCGGGTTGGAGGATTGGGCGAGGGAGGGCGTTGAGGGTTCAGTAGTGGGATAGGCGTACGCAACCCTCGAGTTCGGGGAGGGAGGTCGAGATGGAAAGGGAGAAGAAGAAGGAGGAGAAGACACCTCGTGCGGTGTGCGAACTCCGCTGGGAGCGATGTAAGCTGCTGTAGGCGGTTCCGGTAGCTGCATCGCTCCGGTGCAAGCTGCTGCTAATCGTCCGCAAGCTGTGAGGGAATGAGCTCGAATAGAAAATGACTCTTGGCATCTCCGCTTCGTCCGCTTCCCTTCGTACTTGACTTTGCTTGAGAATCTCGAAGCTGCACATAAGTGGTCGAAACGTCCGGCCCCGCCAACTCGAGTGATCTACAAGCGTCGCCGCACGCCTATCTCCCTTCTCACCGCACCTCATGAGCAACGAGACAGTCATCCTGCGTAGCATGCCAGCACTTGTTTGCGCCGCACAGAATCGAACGTACTCTGCGCTGTGTGCGACCATCGTAGAGCCTGTGTGAGTGGAATTTCCTTCTGACTGACCCCCTGGTCGCAACTCACGTTTTTGCGTTGCAGCCTCCACTTGAAGGCAGCTTGTCGCGCAGGTGCTTGATGACTTCAGCGAAGCGCCGAGCTATCGTGAACGCTCGATTTACACTGTTCTGCCCAGGGTAAGCTTCGTCTCGCTGGGCCGGGGCTAGGTCGTATCCGGGTTCCCTCTCCTCCTGCCGGCCTACTTGGGCTTCGGCAAGCTCTACGGTGCTTAATCGGTCATGCCTCCCTCTGTGCGCTTAGAAGCTGTGCATGAGCTTTCCGAAGACCAAAGCCAGCCCCTCTGCCTTCATTGACTCCCTACTGCCGCCTCTCTCGCGCTTACTTTCGCTCTTCGCTTCTCTTCAGCCGTCATGCCGCCTTCATCTACCGTTTCGTTCATTGTTCGACAGCCACGGCAATTAAACTTTCCGCTGCTGCCGTCTTCCCATCCTGCGAGATCACACTTTCCGTGAGTCTCCATATTCCAACTCTCCTTTTTCCATCAAGCAGAGCGTCCTGCCGGGTCTTGTCCGCTCTGTGAGCTGCGAGGGGGGTATTCTAGCTTGTGGAGACAGAGTAGATCAATCGCTATGGTCGCTAACCTATGCAAAGCGGGTCGGAGTGTATCTGCGCGCTCGGCGACTCGGAGAGATGTAGGTCTGGCGCGCAGGCGCCAATAGCTGCCGTGGGGGCTCCGCCCACAAAGTCAGACAGAACTAGAGCGGGAGCGATCTGAGGCGGCTCTGCGAGCGTCCACTGAGCGTCCCCTTCTTGTATCTGTAAGGAAAGTACACGATGAGGCGCGGTCGTCGAGGGGAGAAAAGAGCGAGAGGGGGCAAGTAGCGCGATATCTGCAGGACGACCTAGCAGCCCGGATAAAGTATGTACAGGTTGTGCGCTGGTGTTGCAGACCGGAGCGGAAAGAAGGAAGTCGTCAACGGGATTTGAGCCACTTTATTCGGGAGAATCGCCGACAGAACTTGTCCAGCAAGCTCGTCGAAGCTCGCGTTCTCGCTTGTTTGCTGGAATAACGGTACCTGCTAGACAAAGAACACCCTCGCCTGCACTCGCCCCACCTGGCACTCACACTCGCTCTACTTCGACTTCCTTTCCTCATCCTCATCGACGGACTCCCTCGACTCGGCCTCGCACACCCTCCAAAGCCGTCGAATTCGCCTTACTGAGTCGTTCACATCCCATCGATATCAGCGAGACTATCTACCATATCCTCAGCAAGCCTGCATCTCCGCGCAAACCTCGACCAAGCATCGCTCCAATTGTCCCCGCCCGCCTGATCTCGCGACCTCTCCGAAGCAGCATCGGCGCAGACCATGGCGGCGACAGTACAAGTCATGATCGGGGGATCAGCACCCGGCAAATCTCGCGCTCAGCATCCCGCCTTCCCCCTGTCCTCTGTTGACCTCTCAAGGTGGGTCCGCTTCTCGAAGAAGGGTGGAATCGGATTGGCTACGGCAAAGGTCGACAAGGCTTCAGAAGATGGTCAGAAGGATCTCATGTTCCTCGAAGGAGATCAGATTGTTGTGTTGATGGATCTGGGAGCCGAAGTCTACCTCGTATTTTCTTTTCCTCCCAATCTCGGACGAGTGCAGGCTCATACTTGACTTTGCAGGGTTTTTGTGAAGGCGTCGTCGGCCTCTTTCACGGCAGGGAGGTCGTCATGCAGCAGGCAAAGTTGAAGCGGCCCGTCATGTCCTCCCGCTCGAGCTCTTCCGCTGCCTCTCCCTCCCTTCCTCCAACTACCGCAACCTCCCCACCTCCGTCTTCTCCATCAACACAAGTATCTCCCGCACAGCCAGCCTTCTCTCCGCCTCGACCACTACCGCGCTCAACTACCTCGTTCGAAATACATCAGGCCCCTGCTTCTGCCGTACCTTTGGCCCGGCTGCGGCCTCTCTCGCGCTCGATGTCCTTCGAGCTAGGCTCTTCCTCGTCATCAAATACCCAGGCTGCTGCTGTCAGGCAATCCCAGAACGCTTCACGACGGAAGCCGGTTCCGCAGCTGGAAATCCTCGACGAGCGGTTTGATCGTGGTATTGCGAGGTCGGGCAGGGAGGGCAGCATCGATCTGAGGAGCAGACGAAGAGGCGATGTGGCAGGTCTGGGCATTCAGGTGGAGGGGTTGCACCGTGGAGCTATGGAGCAGCAAGAGCAGCCACATACGAGGAGATCGCGATCTCTTTCGAGAGAGATGGCAGGTGTGAGAGGTAAGCATTTCTCATGGCACAGCCCTCGACTCCCCTGACGCGCCATCTCCCTCGTACGAACCCCGTCTCTCGCCGATTCGGCTTTTAATTGCATAACACTAAACCTCTCACCATGCAGATCTTCTGTCTTCTTCTCGATCTCCTCGTCTCGCGGGTGCATTCGCTACCTTCCCCAGCCTACACTCCTCTCCCGACTGCGCTACGGCCTCTCCCGCTCCTTCAGCAGCGTCTTCCAGCACTACTCGAACTCAGTCTCTCTATACTTCCCCATACTCCGACTTTGCCGATCGCGACGACGGGTCGTCGAGCGCGGGTAGCGCCTACTTGGGTCCACCTGTCACGCCTCCAGCGCCCCCGACAGGCTGGATGGAGGATGATGACTATTCCTTTGGCGAGGAGGATGGCATGACGCCTACGGTAGAAAAGCTCCCGATGCCGCGAACGGGACTGCAATTTCCTCCGCCCCCGCCTGGCGACTTGGAGATGTTGAATCTTTCGCCTCCGCCCCCTCTCCCCCCGCGAGACGATCCTCCGCCCACGACCCCGAAAGATTTCCCACCATCCCTGTTCCGTAACCTCTCTTCTTCGACTTCCAGTCTCGTTCCGTCTTCAGCTCCGCCTCTCAAGTCGCAATTCTCGCTCGATACCCTCTCTTCGGCGGCCCAGTCGTGTTCCGCCTTTGGTGCCGGGAGGCACCAACAAACTTTCTCGCTCCGCCCGGATGTCCTCCCTCGCTCCGCCTTCTCTCATTCACCAGACAGCAGCATCACTTCTGATCTCCCACTTTCCATCCTTTCCGCCTCCGGCTTTGCCGATCAACGCGAGAGGAAAGCGAAGACGTCGTCCTCCACAGTCAGTAGCGATCAGAGCGGCGGGAATACCCCTTCTCGAGGCAACACCCCCGCGCAGTCCATTCCTTCGACACCCGGGGAAGACCCTACCCTCGCCTTCATCTTCGACTCCTACCGCTACTCGGTCGCGAGCAGCGGTCAGAACACGCCGGTCGAGAACGGCAGTCCGGTGAAGAGCCTGAAGAGCCCATCCCGAGTGAAGGTGGGCTTCGACGGCGCGGCAGAAGACGAAGAGGAGCAGGAAGACTTGGTCGTGGACCTCCCATCACCGCCGAGACCGGTCGGTGCTGCCTCTCAGCTTCGCGAGCGCATTCGTCTCGAATCTGGCCCGATTCCAACCTCTCAGCCTTCGTTCGCACCTTCAGCGGCTGCGAGGGCGCGCCAGACCTCTCTCCTCAGCACCTCGTCATCCATCGCACAAGCTCACCTTCCTCGCTCCACCACCGCCGATTCGCTCGCTATGCTGAGCGGTTGCAGGTCCAGCGATAACGCGACGTCGCTCGTATTGGCGTCGCATGAAGTCAGCGAAGATGGGACGGCAGCACAACCCGAACCGGTCCTTGCCTTGGACGACGAGCGGAGCGTGGAGGAGGAGGTCCCGCCGGCTTCGCCTTCGCAGAACCTACGGGATGTACAGCACGCTGCCCCCGTCACCGACGCGGCCCACCTTGCCAAGGACCTCGCCGCCTCTCGCCGTCTCTTCCAGACCTACTTCTCTCCCCCGCCTAAAGCGCTCGCCGATTCCGCCGGCCGCGCCGTCCCACGCTCGCGCCTCGTCATCGGTCTCCCAGACTCTCCCACACAATCCTCTCCGTCGTCTTCTTCCGCTCTTCCGCCCTCGGATGTCCCACAGAGGCCCAGGCGGAAGTCGGCGAAGGGCTTGCAGATCTCATCGCCCGTCGTCCCACCTTTCGGCGAGGCTGGTGTACCCTTGTCGGCGCCGCTGAGCCGGAGCAGTCACGACTCTCCTGTTGCGCAGACTATCCTTCGAGCGAATGGGCGGGACGACTGTTTCGTCGCTTCACCGGTGTCAATGGTGCCGCCGCATCTGCAAGGGGTTGTGCGAGCCGGAGGGAACACCTCCCAGTCGTCCCTTCCCGAGCAGCTTCGCCATGTGCCGCCAATGCGCGACTACGCTTCTTCTCCTTCCGCCGGTTCTCACCAGACCTTCAGCTCTGCGCACAGTGCCGTCACGCCACCCCTCGGTACCGATAGTAAGCAAGACGTCTTCGCCTACCCTACGCCTCCCTCGTCCGCCCCCATCTCTCAATCCACCTTCACCGGACCGCCGCAGCCGAACAAGCTTCGCAAAGGCGCTCAGCGGATGAAGTCCTCTCCTTCCCTCCCTAGCCTGACTTCCCCCGCTGTCTCCGCTCTCGTCGACTCGCCCGACCGCAAAGCCAGCGATCCATTCACTTCTTTGGCCACTTCGGCTCCGCAACTCACCAAGAGCTCATCGGGTCTCTTTGGGAGAAAGAGCTCGAGCAAGGAGAAGGGAGGGAAGGAGGAGGTTAAGAAGGATGCGCCTGCTGCGAGTGTCGAGCGCAGGGTCGACTACAAAGCCGGCATCTCGAACAAGGACCTTCAGGAGGAAACGGTGCAGATCGGCAAGAATGCCTTTGAGATCGTCAAGCCTTATGCTGTTTTACTCGGTGCCGCGGCGGCGGAGAAGGAGGAGGAGGGAGGTGCGCAGGCGGAACCGCAAGATGTTACTGCCAAGATGGACCACGTCCGCCCTTCTTTCCTCGACGACCTTGTTACGCCTCGCCGACCGCCTGCTCCCCCTCTTTCTGCCACCACGGCTTCTACCCCTTCCTCATCTGCCATAAACGGTCACAGCCACTCCACTTCCACTCGCTCCCACTTCTCTCCAGCCACGCCCTCCTCCGTCGAAGAAGGCGGCAAAGCTGCTATCGAAGATCATCGCATGCGAGAGGCGAAGTGGCTCCAGGTCCTCTCCAGCGACATGACGTCGGCGCAGGCGAAGAAGAGCAAGAAGCTTCGCGCGCTTGCACACTCTGGAGTACCTTCTTCGGTGCGAGGTAAAGTTTGGGCATTCCTTGCCGGGGCGGAAGAGGAGAAGAAGGCAGGAGTATACGAGGTTTGTTCGGTTGTTTCCTGCTTCGTTTGGTCTCATGACGTCTGACCTGCCTTGACTTGCGCTGCCAGGCGCTCTGCGGGGCTGAGCGCAATTCGACACCGCCCCTCCTTGAACGAGACTTGGACTGTATGGTCCTTGACCACCCACAATTTGCTCCTGGCATTGCAGGACGGGAAGATCTACTGTCGGTCCTGCACGTGAGTCTTTCTATATCCGTCAACCCCGCCTCGAGCACTGTATTGACGCTCTTGATTCTCAGGCCTTCGCGCGCTACGAGCAGCAACTCGTCTACTACCCTGGCTTTGTCAACATGGTCGCGCTGCTTCTCATGCAAATGCCCGCTGAGCCGGCCTTCTGGACACTGGTCTCCCTTTGTCGGAACTACGGCTTCAAGCAGTTCTTTGCGGTAGGCCGGGAGGAGTTGCGGCTCGAAACGCTCGCCTTTGATTTCCTCCTCGACTCGACCGAAGCGAAGCTAGCTAAGCGCCTGGTACGCCTGTCCTCGTGTCCAAGTTGCCTCCGAGCGTAGGCTGACGAATTTCTCGTTTGCAGCGGGAGCTTTCCATCACCTCGGCCGACTACCTCCCAACTTGGCTGTCGACCTTCTTCCTCTCCGTTCTTCCACTACAATCTACCCTCCGACTCGTCGATCTCCTCCTATTCGACCCTAAGACACGCTACCGCGCCCCTCTCGCCCTCCTCGACCTCTCCCACCTCGAAGTTACCCTTTCTTTCCCTTCTCGCGATGCCGTCCTCAATCACCTTCTCGCGCCTCCGCCTCAGATCTTCTCGCCCGCTCTACTCATCCCAGCTATCGCGACTACGAAGGTAAGCGACGACAAACTGAAGAAGGCGTTCAAGAAGGGGGCCCAGGCACTCTTGAAACCGCAAGCCCCGACAGCCCTGCGATGAGCCCTCCCGTTTAGCCAAGTATTGTGGCTTCCCCAGCCTTATCCCTATACCCCTACTTACCCTGTTCGCGCTGATACCTAGTACGTCTGCGATACCCCTTGTCACCCTTACTATTCAGCCGCTGTTGCCAGTACCTTCTTCGACCCGTTCTTCATTTGCTGTAGCTATAGAAACAGTTACTTTACCTTTGACTTGAAGACGGTATGCTTGCGTTTCGACTGCACTTGTGAACTGTACGGGCCGGAAGAGAGTAGGAAAAGCAAAGCGACTGGACATCCCCAATGACTCTGTCCACAGAAAGCTTTATACGAGTGAACAAGCTCCCTCACGCGTTTCAAGCAACGGTAACTGAGCCAGAGTCGTATACAGGACAACAGCACACTCAGAAACGTTCAAGCTTTACTTCTTCCCCTGCCGTCTGCCACATGCCTTCCAGCCTTGCGGCCAACTCGGCCTGCTCGGTGAAACCATTGAAGCGGTCTCCGCTGACTTCAACTGGTTCCGCTCTTCCGGTCGAGACGAACGGCCGGGTTTGGGCAAAGTGGGCAAACTGCTTCAAGGACGGATAAATCGCCTTCTTGGCGCATTCGAGGCAGATGGGGAAGTACTCGGGGCTGAGACTGGTGTAGTCTTGCTGCGCTGCATCGAGCAGGTCATCGGGGTCGTAGCAGTTTGAGCTGCGAGACGATTGAGGCGGGCAGTGGGAAGGGTGGTAAGGAAACGGTGTGTGGATGGCGATTTGAGGGCCGGAAGTGAGAGAGCGGCAAGCAGTACAGGGGAAAAAGGAGGTCGGGGGGTCGGTAAGGTAGAAGCAGCGCGATGAGGACGCAGTAAGCGAGAGCGAAAGGGCAATTTGAGAAGGTCAAGCGAAACGGGACTTACTTGTGAAGGCCGTACGTGAGGGCTACTTCCTGCAGTTTATGGTCAAGTACTTCGAGTGAGTGACTGGCGCGAGTGATGGCGACGTGAAGGAGGTTCCTCCGCTCGTCGCGTTGGAGTTTAGCTTGGTAGAAAGAAGGGTCGACGACGACGTGTGGGAACTCTAGACCTTTGGCCTATCAAGCAGGCTGAATAAGCGGAACCCAGATAGAGGGAATGGGAAGACTCACCTGGTGCGGAACTGTGTAGGTGACTTCGGCCGCCTCGCCATCCGGAACCTTTCTCCTCTCCATCTCGTCTAGAATTCTCAAGCAGTCCTTCCTGTCAAAGACCCCCTCGTCTGCCATCCTTCGCACAGCTCTCCAAGTGTCGAACGGATGGGGACCTCGTGGAAGGTCGCTTCCCCACGACTCCACCTCCGCCTCGAAGGCGCGCCAAGTCTGGAATTGCCGAAGCGCCGAGTGGAAGGAGGCCGAATCCCTTGAGCGAGGATCGAGAAAGCCGAAATCGTGGTAGAGATGGTACCCATGGCGGCAGTAGCGGAAAAGGTTTTCCGATTTGGTATACTCCGAGCTAAGAAGACGGAAGGACCGAGGTGGGTTGGGCGAGCTCATGGTCTTGTAGAGGTCGAGGAGTATACCTGAGGAGTGACATATGAGTTACGACGCGGGTGGAAAAGGCTGAAAGAAACGGAAATCTACCGAGGTAGCGCGGATACATCCTCACTCTCCCAAGGTTCTCCTGAATCACACTCTGCCTATACACCGGCGTCGTCTTGCTCGAGTTCCCGACCAAACAGTTCGTTCCGTCATCAGCGGCGACTGACAGGCGGGCGTTGGCAATCGCGGCAACGTTGCTTCCGAAGCGGTACGTACACACGAGGTTGAAGTCGCTGTCGCTTTGTAACCGCGTCCAGCGGTCGTCGGCATCACGCCAGCTACAAGGAATAGGCTACGTCAGCAATGAGACCGGCGACAATGGGGAGGAGCGCATACCCGTCGATGGCTTGGTTCGCGTCCCCGAGAAGGACGACCCGAGGACGAGTCTGTTCCCTAGTCACCAGCTCAAGCTCGCAAGGTGTGAGATCCTGGGAGCGAGATGTCAGCTGGGTGGAGGTGAGGAGGGTTGAGAAAGTGTGTACTTACCTGCGCCTCGTCGACCAGGATCGGTCCCCATCCGGGCATGCGCCACCCCGGGTCAAGCTGCACCAGCTTCGCCTGCGCATCGAACGGTAGCGGCGCTTCTGCGTCGTCGAGGTCGGACACACGATCCCAGAGCTTTTGGACCAGAGGCAGCAGCTGGTCGTCGGGAAGGAAAGGCTCCTTTCGACGAGACGAAGCAAGGTGGGCGGATGAAGGGCGGGCGTCGGCAGAATAGAGGAAAGCGTCGAATCCCTTCAAGACACGCTCGGCTGGGGAGGACGGCGAGTCAGCCATCCATCTCCAAGGTAAGACGAGGGAGCTCACCGATCCTTTTTCCGCTCAACTGATCCATCTCCTCCTTCCTCCCATTCCATACCTCCCGTCCTCTCTTCGGGATCTCCAGCAGGTCCATCACCTCTCGGTGACGAAGGCTCCGCAACCTCGATCCCGCACCATCATCCTCCCTCCACTTCTTCCGGAACTGGTCCCGATACCGCAACTCCGAGGGATCGCTTCACCGCCGCTGCCATAGTCGAGCATGTACCGTTCGGAAAGAGCCTTGCAAGTTCGCCCTTGAGCCGCTTCGAACGCATGAACACCTTGACCGTCGGGAGATTCTGCTCCTTTTCGCCCTCAACTCGCTGCGCGTATCCGAGCATCGCCGTCGTCTTGCCCGTTCCCGCCCCGGCAATGACTCTGGTAAGCCCTGGCGTGCGAGAGGACCGAATAATCGCCTCCTGCTCCGGGTTGGCCTTGATCGTGCCGTTCTTGACGCAGACTTGAGACGTGCCTCGGTTGAGGGAGGAGACGGGAAGCGTGCTCGCGAGTCGGCCAACGACGCCGAAGTAGTCTTCAATCGCCACGAGAAGACTGCGTGCAGTCGGGTCGAGGAGAGAGTGTGAGTCGTGACCAGCCTCGATTTCCCTCATTTCGAAGGTGAGCTGGACGAGGCGGAGAAGCTCGTCGAACGGGTTGGTCCGACCGTACTCGAGGGTCGAGAGAGTTCCACGACTGCGCAACCCACGTAAGAGAGCGACGGCGTTGGGGACAGTATTTCCTCCTCTCGTGGACAACCATTTTCCGTCCAGCAGGCGACGTGTCGTCTCCCTCACTTCGGCCTTCTTCGTTTCATCGCTCTTCCCACCGAGCTGCTCGATGCTCGTCTCGACGACCCCTTGAACATCGGAACGCCAATTGTGGTTAGGCGAAGGCGGAGGAAGAGTGAGGGATTTGGCGATAGAGGTATGGGTGACGCTGAACTTGAGCTCTGCGGCTGAGGCATCCGCGCCCTGGTGCTCTGGACGGCCAGTGAGGCTGTAAAGGGATTGGCGAGCGGTGAGGTAGTAGGAATGAAGAGACGTGAAATGGCCTGAGGAATGGACGCGATACTGCGGATTGAAGGGACGGCGAGGTAAGGGAGGCAGAGGTAACGCTTCGTCGTCGATCGACTCGGTGCTCTGTATCGTAGACGGGCGAGTGCCGCATTGGAATCGAGCGAGAGGAGTTAGACCGAGAAGGCGCCTGGTGACTTGCGAGACTGACAGCGGGCTAAAGGTCGCCAGACACTTCAGCATGGTTGATAAGAAGCGGCGAGGAACACCGAGGCAGAGCTGAGGTGCAGAGGCGACGAAGAGAAGCAAGCAGACAGCGACTTAGCTTCCATCCGAGGCAGTTCCGCTGCAAGGGTCGTGCGCGAGCTATCTGGCTTGAGCGAAATAACGTGAAGGAGCATGAGAGAGCTCGGCAAGCATGAGCGAGCACGGCCAGAGAGACGCGGTGCAAGGGAAAGAAGTCGGAAAACAGTTGACCGGGGAGGAGGCTAGGGGTGGGTAAAGCGGCTCGGGGCGACCGGAGACAGCAGCGCAGATTGGAAGCCGCAAAGTGAACAATCACTCGAGGCTGACGGGGAGCCACCGACAGCCATCCAGAGTGGTCCAATACCGAGTCGTCCAATAGAGCGATTGAGAATGGGAAGAAGCGAGGGAGGGGTAGTCGACCTGCAGCAACTAGAAGACGAAAGAATCGTCAGTACACGGTTCACAGAAGTTCCACGTTATGTGCTATGCCCCAACGCGCAAAGCGAAGGTGGTGTGTATGTGGCTTTCATTAAGAACGCAGCGGATTTATCCGCACATGGTGGTCCCGCTGTGAGACGGGACCTTCTCAGAGTTGGATTGTTATGCTAATAATCATCAAGCACAGAGACGCCTACAGGAATCGTGGCTCACCTTGGTGCAATATTATAGAAAGGCTCGATAGCCGGAGCGAATATATGCTGAAAGGATGGAGGCCTGTACAGCAGCACGGTAAAGTCAGCAACAATTCGACGAGAATCAAGATGTGGACCGCTCGGAAAGAACGCAGCGACGCGAATGTTTCATCCCGACCCAATTAAGGATCACTCGGAGGTTGGTGATACAAATGAATCGTCCTAGCAGTAGCAGGTGAAAGGGGGGGATGTATGACTCACGAGTATGCCACAGTTCCCCGCATTGGCCTCAATCGGCGAACTCGTCACCCCGAAAGCCGGCGCAGACGAAGAAACCTTCACGACTCTGGCCGCGGGAGGCTGCAGGCTTGATCCACTTGACGAGCTTGAAGCGCTGCTGAAGCTCGTTCCGGAAGTCGGGCGTGAGGGACGAAGTGAAGTGCTTGATGACGAGCTGGACGGGAGGGACGACTTTGCCGCGCGGCCGAGGCAACCCGGGAGAAGAAGGAGACGAAGTTGGGCGATAGGGCTCGAGCGTCTGTATGGCGAACAGCAGCGCCGCCTCGGAAAGGTCGAGTGACAGCTGTGCGTCGCGTAGAGATGAGCCGGACATATTGGCCATCATGTCGGACAAGACGAGGTCGACGAAGGTATGTTGCTGGCCAGTTGCATCTCGCAGTGCTCGTCTCACTTTGGCCTGGATGACCGGGTCGAGGAAGTCACCCTGTACGAAGCTGACGCCGTCGAGGTCCCCAATGCCGCGCTGAAGAGGCAGCAAGTCGACGCCGACGACGACCCCCTGTCCTTGGAGAACTTCCTGCGCAGCTTGGATCCATCCTCCTGGTGCCGCGCCCAGATCGGCCACAGTCATACCGGGCCGAAGAATGCGCTCGCCGTGCCAAGTCTGATTCAGCTCGAGCAGTTTGAAGGCAGACCTGGCGACAAAGGTGGTGGCAGAGGGAGGAGAGGAGGAGTGGGACGTCGAGGGTGAGTTGGCAGCTGAGCGGGCTCGGACATATGGATCGTGCTGCTGTCGCTGAACCCACTGCGAGACTCGGTTGCGCGTCAGGCGTGGAGAAGATGTCGAAAAGTTGGCCTGAAAAATCGTTGAGGCTGAGGCGTTGAAAGAGCGAAGAAGCCACGAGGCGGAAGACGGCAGGGTGGGCGGCGTGCAACGGATTCTGGCGACCATCAGTAGGTCAAAAGTCAGCAGATGGACGAGAAGGCAGAGGTGAAAGAGGAGAGAGAAGAACAAGCAGCCTTGCATAAACATTACAATTGGTCGCCTTGACTTGTTGTAATAAAGTCACCTAGCGGCTTACAACGGCTATCCCACGCATCTCGACCGCCTGACTGCTCGTTCTTCAATCTAGCTTCATCAAAGCCATCGTACGAACCCGCCGCGTTCTCCAACGAACCCTCAAGAGGCGAGAATGGGCGCGCCAGCTGCTCCTTCGTGAGTTCCTCCCGCAACTATCCCAAATCTCGATCTCCCTAACACAGCTTCACGCAGAACGGGAGAACCCCCAGCCAAGCCCATCATCTCACCACCAAACACCTTGACCCTATCGCAAATTGCGACAGGATGCAAGGTCTTTGTAGAGCGTCCCGTCTCTGCCGACAATCCCGAACCTGAAGTTCGCAAGGCTGAGATCCTTTCGATCCGCGAGCGCAAGGTAGGCAGGCAGGAGAGGAAGGAGAAGAAGGCTAGACTGAAGGCGGCGCAGGAGGAGGGAGGTGAGGCAGCAGAGGAAGCGAGAAAAAGGGAGGAGGAGGAGGAAAGGAGCAGGCAGGAGGGAGACACGCTCGAGTACTACTGTCATTACGTCGAGTTCAACAAGGTAGGCCCCTCTACTGCAGCCGCTGAGCAATTCCCATTCTCCCCTTCCTGCCTTGCCCCGTGTTCCTCCTTTTCCCATCACCTTCTGCCTTCGTTATTGCGCTCTCCTTCCTTCTACCCCCTCCGCCCTTTCGCCCTCTTGCTCGAGCGTCGCATTCCTGTGACGAGACTGTTCAGGCTAAGTCGCCTTTGCCTGCCGCAGCGTCTGGACGAATGGGTCTCCTCGTCGCGCATCCTCCTTTCTCGCGAAGTCGAATGGCCTCTTCCCCCTAAACCTGCCACACATGGCTCCGCTCGCAAGATCAGTCGCGAGACCACCGCCGTCCCTCCAGCGTCTCCCTCGCCTGCCCCCCCTTCTCCTAGCGGTTCAGCCCTCGAAACGAAGAAGGCCATCGACGCCGGCAACGTCCTTCGCAAAGCCGCCATCCGCGCTGCTCACGAGCAGAGCGTAGGTAACAAGCGCAAAGCAGTCGATGGCGACGATGGGGGAGACGACGAGGACGCCGATGGTGAGCTCGACGCGGATGGCGACGCCGATATGGTCGACGCTCAACTTGGCGCAGACGGCTCGAGTCAGCCCGATGTCGCAGACGGTGCGGCGGACGAGGTCAACATCCCCACCTTTTCCAAAGCTCGCGAGATCGAGAAGCTTCGTACGCAGGGTTCGATGACCCAGTCTCACTCGGAAGTCTCTCGCGTCAAGAACCTCGACCGCATCCAGATTGGCCGTCACCTCGTCGAAGCGTGGTACTTTTCTCCTTACCCCGTCGAATACGCCCACACCCCCATCCTCTACATCTGCGAGTTTTGCCTCTCGTTCTACGCGAGCGAGAAGCAGATTGAGCGGCATCGGCACAAGTGTACTCTCAAACACCCCCCCGGCAACGAAATCTATCGCCACGAAGACATTTCCTTCTTCGAGATCGACGGTCGCAAGCAAAAGACGTGGTGCCGCAACCTCTGCCTCCTCTCCAAAGCCTTCCTCGACCACAAAACCCTCTACTACGACGTGGACCCCTTCCTGTTCTACGTCATGTGCAAACGTGACGAGACGGGGGTCCACTTCGTAGGGTATTTCTCCAAGGAGAAGGAGTCGGCGGAGAATTACAACGTTGCCTGCATCCTCACTCTGCCTCAATATCAGCGGATGGGCTACGGGAAGCTGTTGATCGAATTCAGCTACGAGCTAAGCAAGAAGGAGCAAAAGCTTGGTTCTCCCGAGAAACCCTTGTCGGATCTCGGTTTACTATCGTACCGCGCCTATTGGGCTGAGCTGGTCGTGGAGTGTCTACTGGAGGCTAAAGGGGATATCACGTTGGAGGAGATTGCTACAAAGACGGCCGTGATCCATAATGACATCCTACACACGTACGCCTAACCTTTTCTTTTCTCTTTTCTACACAGCGTCTGACCTTTCTCTTTGTCCAGCGTGCAAGTCCTACAAATTCTCAAGTTTGTCAAAGGCCAACATCATCTCGTCGTCTCCCCCGCCGTCCTCGAGCAGTACGAACGGGTCAAGTCGAAGGAACGTCGTCGGATCGAGCCGTCGAAACTTATCTGGCGTCCTCCCCAATTCACCAGGCAGGAGTTGCGCTTTGGTTTCTGAGAGGGGATTGTTCCGTTCTGTACAGGCTGCTTTGTCGTCGTGCCGTTAGTTCTTGTTGTGCAAATCTCGCTTTTCTCCCCCGTCATGCCCCGCTACCTTGGGAAGCAACGTGTTCAGCAAGCACTAGGTAATGGCAGTCTTACGGCCGGTAGAAGCAGTTCAGTCTCGCGAGGCCAAGACGGAAGAAAGGAGAAAACAAAACTGCTCTTGCTATTTCGACATTGAACCCTATACATGGCCAGCGACGTTCCTGACAAGTCGAGTACGCTCCCTCCCCACCTAAATGCGTGCCATTTTCAGTGGTGTAGTCCTTGCCCTGAGTCTCGTAGGCCTTTCCTTGCGCGACGGTGCCCTTCTTTTCGAGTTCCTGCGGAGGTTGGGGTCGAGAATTAGCGGGTTGGCCGGTGTATAGAGGACGTGCGAGGGTGGGGCACGAGTACGCCCGGGTACGGCGACAAGGGCGACCCGAAGGACACAGCATGCAAAGACACTTGACAGAGAGAAACCTCCGAAAAGACGAAAACTCACGACGTCGCCGATGGCCTTTCCAATACCCTTCTCGACACCACCCATGACCTTGTCACTGCGAGTCGTGAAAAGGCGCTGGTCAGCCCCAGAAAGGACAAGAAGCCAGGCGGAAGAGTCGAGAAGGCTTACATGGCGCTGGGCTTCGAGTTAGGCTCGTGAGGGTTCTGGTTCAACTGTGGAGAGCACGGCTTCTGTTAGTATCAAATGGCGCAGGCATCCAGCACGGGTACCGGGAAGAAGGGAAGAAGACGGAGGGGCAGGAAATGCAGATGACCGCGGTGATGAGGCAAGTGTAGAGAAAGGGCGACGTACCGAAGGAACCCCACGCTGCTCAGCATCCGCAATGCGAGTAGAGATGTCCGGCTTGAAGCTGGCATCGGTGGTGGTGTGGTCTGCCAAAGTAGCGAGAGGTGAGCAGCTGCACTGGAGGGCAGTGTGAAGACAGCGTGAGCGGGACTCACTGGCAGTAGCGGCGGGTGCTCTGGGTCCAGACATGATTTGTGCTCTGTGTGTGTCGAGGTGATATGGTAGTGAAGAAGGAAGAGAGGATGCGAGGTTGTTCCCGTTGAGCTGCCGATCATGACGAAGTGGGGAGGTCGGTGAGGGTTTTTTCTTTGCTCTACACGTAACCTGCTATTGTCTACTGCGGCCGGCAGTGCTGTGCGCGACAACCAAAAAGAACAAGACGTCGCGCCCAGCGAAAGCGAGGGAAAACCCAAAGTTGACCTTCGCAAAAGACAGAGAGACCGGTCCAGTTGCGAATAAAGATAAATTCACACGAAACAAAGACAGATCTGATATGGTATAAATTCGGTTGGCGCACTGATGCTCACCCAGAGCGGGAGGAACAGGGGGCGAGCACATCGACCTTGGCCCTCGCCCTTTCCGCCACTTTCTCGCGGCACTCTCACCCGCCTCTTTCCGTCGCCCATACTTCCGCACCTCCCTTGCAGCCCTGGCCCGCTAGACTCTCTACGCCCTATCGTCCACGCTCACGCTATCCTCCCCAGGCGTCCCGAGGGTACAGCGGTTTGGGGGGTCGACAAGGAAGGAGGCGTGAGACTGGGCCGACGGGAGGGGCGAGGTAACATTGCTCGCAGAAATGGGGGCCACGGCCTTTGGGGGCTATGTCAGTCGGGTCGGTGAGGGAGGATAGCTGTCAGAGGGAGTTGCGGACGTTTCGTCGGAGGTAGTCTGTAGGAATGCAAATTTGGTCAGCTGGTGATTGCTTGCTTAGCCACCGGATCGCGTTGGGGGAGGAAGGCTGAGAGACAAAGAAGTACGTTCCATGAAGAGGGTGCTGCTGGGCAGCGCCGTATTTTCGTAGCCTCCGCCCCTCTGCAGCGCTCCCTAGGCTTCGGTGGTGACGGTCAAGCTCGCGGGTGTTGACTCATATGACAGCCTGACAGCGTTCGGATCCGATGAAGGAGAGGCACGGCATAGAAGAGTAGGCGGTAAGAACGAAGAACTTCGAGCAGACGAATCAATTTCCGCCGGTGAAAAGTGCTTAGGGAAAAGGGGAAAGAACGCACTGTCTGTCCCTATTCCCCACAGTACCAGATCTCTTCCCCTGGATCAAGCAGCACCGTGAAGCTTAATCCTCAATACACCCGCGTTCTCCTTCAGTCCTCTCATCACGAAGACACGATAGGCCAAGAGAATCATGCCTTTTCCCCCGCCTTTCCCTCGCCCGTTCCTCATTGCTTCTCCTCTCGCGCCTGTCCCATCACAGGCTGCTTCCGGAACCTCTGATCCCATCCCTTTCCCCTCCACTGATCCGCTTTACCCTTCTTTGCCTCCCCTACCACCGCCGCAGCGTCCGGCAAGCCCGCCGCGTTCTCCGCTCCTCCTACTCGTACAAGAGGAGCCTTCTTCCGTGCGGCGGGCGGGCCTGCTTTCCTTGCCGGCGCACCTCGAGCAAGGGCTTGAAGCTCCCTTTCCTGTTCGTCCCTCTCCGTATCCTCCTGTCCAACGGCTGGCCTTTTCCTCCGCCTCCCAGCACCTAACCGCGGCCTCCTTGCCATCCTCCGTCCCGCAACCTCATCTGCGCCGACTCGCCTCACTCCAGCCCTAGTCGGTTCTTCCTCTGCCTGAGCCCCTCTTGGCAGGTCCTTCTGCTGCTGATGTCTCCCTTCCGCTGCCGCCTCCTCTTCCGCTTCGCCCTTCGCCTTCGCAACCCTCTCATCCCTCTCCCTCACCTTCTGCCTCTGCAGCTGACCCCTCTGCCTCTTCTTCGCCTCCTCCATTTCTTCCTCAAACGTCCCTCCTCGATCGCCCGCTTGGATATCTTCTCTCCCCGGCGGCTCGCCACGAAGAGGAGCAGGACGGGCGACCTGAGGACGAGATCCACGACGTGGAGGAGCCCGACCACGAGGTGCCCAACCTTCACCTCTGAACCCACCTTCTTCCCTAGTCCCAGCGCCTTCCGCTTGACCTTGATGCGCAGCTGACCAATTACTCCTCTCCCGTTTCGATTCGAGGTCCGCAAGGAATGGTGGTCGGGTCTTTGGCGCTGTGGTGGAGGAAGTGGGCGATGCCGAGGAAGAGGCTGAGGAGGGGAAGAAGATGGGTACGAGGTTGTAGAGGCAAAGAACGGTAGCGGCAAGGACGAGGATCTTGACAGAGACGCGTAAACCGCGCAATGGAGAGCGGATCATGCACCTGTTGAAAGAGGCGCCTAAGACGAGGGTTTGTTTGGTCGAACTCGGCAAGAGGGAGGGAGGCGGGTTGGCTTTGACAGCAAATGGGGAAGCGCGCGGATTAGCGGACAATGCAAGCGGGTTGTAGAGTTCGTTTGTGTGGACTAGATCTGAGGTTCTGAGCGACCTGTGCGAGACGACGTTGAGTGGGAGGAAGAAACCCTTGCGGAGCGGAATCGAGAGCCGGACCCGCCGTAAAGCCGCTCATCACTTCTTGCACTGCCATCCTCAGGTACTCACCGGAACCACAGCGCCGAGCTACAGCGAAGGCGTCGCGGCGGACGAGCATGAGGACTTTGTCAAGTACCACCGGCTCGCCTTCTCCCTCTTCACTAGGTTTCACGGGTGCGACAGCACCAGGCCACCAAGTTCACCCACCCGCCTGGAACGTGAAAAGGGAGCATTGCAGTCAAAAGAAAAGGAGAACCCCGGCCAAAGGGAAAACAAAACCGAGAAGGAGAGAAAGGAAAGTCAAACGAAAACTCTTGGAAAACTCGAAGACGTAGCGCATCGAGAAGTGAGAATGGAGGGGACGAGCAGTGTTCGTATGGAAGGAAGTGGAGAGTATATAGAGGGAGGAAAGGGAGAAAGCGAGACGCATGTAGGTAAAAGGAGACGAGTAACTATCGAAGTGGTGTGTGGGGGACGAGCCTAATAACGTGGTGGTTTTGTGGGGAGATTTGTACGAGACGAGCCAAAAGAGACGATTCAAGGGGGGACGACGATGACGGATAGTGGGGAAGGGGGGACCGACGATGTTGAGTTTGGTGCATACGCATGCGAACGGAGGGGTTACATGAGGTCGAGGGAAAGGAGTAGGAGGTCAGGGTTGGCGTCCGGCTTGTGAAGGACAGTGAAGCCGACGTAGGTGAGCCCGTGAACAAGGTTGCCTGCGGAATGTCGATTAGACTCTGAGGACAACCGGAATTGAAACAGAAAAACACAGAAGGAACGAACCCAAGTCCTCCGTCTCCTTCTCAAGGGCGAGCACAACGCCCGTAACACCCCAATCCTCCTCAGCACGCTCAATGACATCCATGATAGCCTCGCGAAGCTCGAGGTCTTCGAGTTTTCCGCCCGAGACGTACAGAGTCCGGAGTCCCGCGGCGGCATCGTTGACGACGCTGCCAGTCCAGCCGGCACCAATGAGATCGTCAACCTTGACGGTGGTAGCCGGAAGAGAGTGGATGGATGAGGTGGAGGTGGGGAAGATGGTCGAGAGAACGGAGGGCTCGCTAGCGGCCGCACCGGCAGCGGCGAGCGGGTCCTCCTCGACGTAAGGCGGGCTGAGAAGAGGCGCCGCCGCGACGCCCTTACCAAAGTGGAACGAGTCGGCAGGGGACGACGCAACGCTCGACGCGGGGGAGGTCGGGCGGTAGATGGACTGGTAAGAGGGAGGAGAGATGGTTTCGTCGGGGGAGTAGTCGGAGTCGTCGTCACTCAAAGAAAGGGAAGAAAAGGCCGAGGAAGGAGAAGAAAGAGAAGGGGAAACCGAACGCGCAACAGTTGCCATCTGCGTACGCGTGCCCTGAAAACCGGAAGAATCGTGTCAGGTGGGCGAAGGGCCACGCAGGAGAATAAGTCGACTCACCTGCTTCTGAGAAGCGGTGCCGGGTCTTTGGCGCTCATTGGCGATGTCAGGCCAAACGTCCGAACGCTGTCCGATGTGCGCAAGGGGAAGGTCAGCCTCGAGACGGGAAAAGATAGAGAGGGAGGAGAAAGAAACGCACGCCGGTCCAACGCGCTGTCCTCGACGTGCAAGGCAATCACAGGAGTAGTGCAGGTCTTTGCGACGCCCTCGCGAACGCCGCGCCTATTGTACGACAGTGCCAAGAGGAGAGGAGATCAGCATCTCGACTGTCTGTCAACACTCCTGTTTGGAAGGAGAGGAGGAGAGGGGAGACAGGGGAAGGACGGCTCACGTATTATACGAATTGGATTTGGAATTAAGGGTCGACATTGTCACAAGGGTTTGATGGTTACGAAAACGGGTCGCGGGGTCGGGGCGAGAGAGGGTGGCGCTGAATTGGCCTGATGGAGACTTCCGCTAGGCTGTTGGAGTAACGTGGGCAGGGCATAAGCAGGTCAATGAGGGTTACTAGAGTCTATCTAGCACCGTCCTGTACTCACAAGACGGGATGTAAACGAGAAGATTGAGATGGGAAGAAGGAGAGAACGAAGATCGACTCGACTCGTTGACAACCTCGCGACATCTCGGACTGTCTACTCGCTTGGCGGACAGCATTTGCCTTGGTCTCTTGTACGGCACTGCCCCTGCTCATGCCACCTCCGAGCGAGCGAAAGGGTTGATCGATGCTGAGCAACGTTCGGCTCTGGTTCTTATAGCTCTAGCTATCCCCCGTCGGGTTGTACTGCTGCCGGAGGTCTACTAGCGCCAGAATTGCAGACTAGACAAGTACTTGGCGTCTACGAAGCTTGCTTGCCGTGTTGATGCTGAGATGTCTCATCGTGTTCTTTTGTATGCTCGCGGCTTCTCTCAAGAACGGCTTAGGCTTGTACACCGTCATGCTGGCGTCTCAACGACTGAAACCCCGGCTAGCCCGGTCACTGCTGCCTTGCACCTGCGCGCACCCGCCACCGCTATCTCGACCTTGCCTGCCGACTTCCTCGCGCTCCTCCTCTCCCTTCCGCTTTCCTACTTCTTCACTCTCGCGAACAATCGCTTGGTCCCGGTCCTACTCGATAGAGCCACGGTCAAATGACTCTCTCATGCTCGACGGTACCGCCTACCCCCGCGACAACTACACCAACGTAACCCCCACCATCCTCTCCAAACTTCCTCGCCAACTCCACCTCAACCCTTCCCACCCCATAGGGATCCTCCGCACCCTGATCGAGTCCCATTTCAACACCTTCACCCACCTGAATTCCCTCTCCCCAATCGTGACCGTTCAACAGAACTTTGACGACCTCGGGTTTCCTCCCGACCATCCTGGAAGGAGTCTGACCGACAGCTACTACCTCAACCAGGCGCACATGCTTCGAACTCATACGAGCGCGCACGAGGTCGAAAGCTTCACGGCCGGGTTGGATCGGTTCTTGTTGACGGCGGATGTGTACCGGAGGGACGAGATTGACCGGAGTCATTATCCAGTGTTTCATCAGATGGAGGGATGCAACGTCTTTGACCCTAAAGAAGGGGGGTTGCAGCAGATGGTCAAGGAGAATGAAGTGATGCGGGATCAACTGAGCCAGGCCAATATCGTCATTGAGGACCCGACGAGCGAGCAAACGGCTACCAACCCGTACCAGGCGGAGCACGACCCCGAAACGGCGAGGATCATTGCAGAACATCTCAAGAATACGCTCAATGGGTTGGTGCTCAAGCTGTTTGGAGGTCGAAGTGGGGCGGAGAACGGTGAGCCGTTGCAGGTTAGGTGGATTGAGGCGACTTTCCCGTGGACGGCGCCGAGTTATGAGGTTGAAGTGCTGTTCAATGGGAAATGGTTGGAAATCTTGGGCTGTGGAGTAGTACGGCAAACTGCCTTGGAGCGATCTGGTGCGCCTTTGTTTTCTCACCTCTGATCCCTCGACGACTCCCTACTCACTCCCGATCCTTCGTGCCGATCATCGTAGGCGTCGGTCACAAACAAGGCTGGGCCTTCGGACTCGGACTCGAACGCATCGCCATGGTCCTCTTCGGCATTCCCGACATCCGCCTCTTCTGGTCCCAAGACGCTCGTTTCGCCAACCAATTCAAACAAGGTCGGATCTCAACGTTCAAACCTTACAGCAAGTACCCCGAGTGCTACAAGGATATTGCGTTTTGGTTGCCGCCGCAGGAACAGCAGACTGGGGAGGGCAAGCAGGTGGCGTGGCATGAGAACGACTTTATGGAGATCGTGAGGGATGTGGCAGGAGACTTGGTCGAGGGCGTCTCGCTGGTATGCTACTTTCACCCGCTTTTCAGTCTCGTGCGCACACTCTTGACTGACAAGCGTCTGTCGCCCTCCGCCGCCGCAGATTGACTCGTTCACCCACCCAAAAACGTCGCGCCAATCCCGTTGCTACCGTATCAACTACCGCTCAATGGATCGCTCACTGAGCAACGAGGAGACCAACTCGCTGCAGAGTAAGGTGGAGGAGAGGCTGGTGTCGGAGATGGGGGTTGAGGTACGATAGAAGGCGTAGGTCGGGTGGGGAAAGAGGAAAAATGGAAAGTAACGCGGTTTGAGCGTCTGCACCACTCTGTTTCACATAGGCTTGCGAAGAGAGTGCGGTCGTAGTTAGCAGATTAATGCGCTTGATATCATTTACCGAACGAAGATTGATGCACGCCGACTTGGCATGGCAATCCTCACCACTTGCTCACAGCCCTCACCTCCAGTCCCTCACACCTTGTGCAGCTACCACGCCGCTACGACTCACTGCGCCCGAGTAGCTATCCACCCGCTTAGATCGGCTCGTCCTGACTGCCGCCATCGACGGGATTCAACCCAACTCTCAGCCTCATCGACCCGGACTGCACACCTACAAGACAGCGTGGGCATAGCACTAGATTACTCATGACGACCACGTACCCCCCGCCCGCAACCTACTCAAACCAAGGTCAGCCAAATGCAGCAACGGCGTCCCCACCCTCTTCAACTTCCTTCATGCCATCCCTCGTAGCCTCAACCTCAACTTCAACTCCATACTCGCCTGCAATACAATCGCCTCATTTATCCAATACCCATCCCGCCTTTTTCACCTCGAACCGTCCCTCCTCCTCTTCTTCCCTTTCCTCCCACCAAGCACCACAACCACCTCACCACCAAGCCTTTCTTCCCCCTCTACAGCCCCTACCCAGCACCTCTTCCACCACAGCACAGAAACGAGGTGCTACCCTCTTGAGCGACGAGGAAACGAGCGAAAGCGGGGCGGGCACTCCCGCTTCTTCCAGCGCTCCTCCTCCTCCTCCCCCATCTTCGTCCTCCCACAATCAGCAAAGCACGACGGCAGCGCTGTGGAGCAACTTGCCCCCTCTCGCACCGGCACCTGCCGCGACGTCCCCGAATGGGACTGGCAAATTGACGAGGGTGAGGTCGAGCAGTCGCACCCCTAGTGCCGCGGCGAAAGGCAAAGGAAAAGCTACAGACGGGGAGACGAACCTAGCTGTCAGCGTTGGGGCGGTCGCGAAGACTGGGAAGAAAGTCGCGGCGCCAAAGGGTGGAAAGCAGGGAAAGGGAGTCGGGACGGATGGGAGGCCGACTCAGAAAAAGAAGAAAGCTGGGAGGGCTTGTGCGGCTTGTCAAAAGGCGCATTTGACTTGTGATGACAGTGCGCTGATGCTCTCTCTCTTTCTCTCTCTCGCTACGCTGGCGACGAAGGCTGACTAAGCGATCTCATGTGCAGGTCGACCGTGCGCTCGATGTGTCAGGAAGGGTTGTCCGGATGAATGCATCGATGGCGCGAGGAAAAAGGCGAAATACTTGCAGGAGATACCGGACGAACGTACGTGTCAGATCGCCTTACTCGCCTAGGCATACTCAAATCGTGTTCATACATACGCAGTGCTCCAGCAAGGAAGGCCTCAGGGTTCAGCTCCGGGTGCCCCGGCGCAGGGGACGCCGTCCGCATCAAGCGATGCGCCCCTGTTCAGCGGTATGTCGCCATTGCGCTTCTCCTCGACTTGTTTGCTGAACTTGGTGTGTGCAGCTCCACCTCCACTCGACCCCGCCCACTCTCAAGCCGGACCTTCTCAACCCAATCTCTCTGCTTCTCCCGCCACTGCGACCCAACCCACTCTCCCCTCTCATCAACCGCAACAATCCTTCTTCGACTTCACCGCCGCCTCAACTTCCTCCGCTACCGCCGGTCCCTCCACCGCAACCACCGCTTACGATCCTACCTCTTTCCTTTCTTTTTCCTCGAGCACTTCGATCGCCCCTGCTCCCACCGATAGTGATCTGACTGCAGCAACAGCTGGCGCGTTCGGTGCCGTCCCCGGGCTGGACGCTACCGCATTCGGATCCGAAGCCGCAAACCTCGAATATGCGATCCTGAGTTCCATGCTCAATGGGAACGGGTTCGCCCTGAACGACTCGATAACGGGCGGGTCTCTTGGGATTGGTGGTGGGAACGGCGGTGCTGGAATAGCGGGAACCCCGGGACCGGTCAATGGAGGGAGTTTGCCAGCCCTCGATGGAGGTGTAGGAGTCGGGTTGAGGCAGGGCGTGCTCAAGGATGGATTATTGGACGGTGGAGGTGGAGATCAGATGCTCCTTGACCCTTCAACATCCTCCACCAATCACCTCTCGACAAACCCAGGGGCGCAAGAAGGAGCGGTCGGACTTTCGAGAGGTGGATTCACTGGAAATGGTGGTGGAGCTGGGGGTGCGGGGGGTACTCCGCCTGAATCGGCTGGTGGCAGTGGGGTTGCTGGGCTGTTGACCGCTGAGGAGGCGTATAGGAGCGTGACCAAGCCGTACCCGTACGCGCAGAGTTACCATTACTTGGTCAAGCATTTGAAGGAGCGGTGCGTTCTACATTCCCTTGCCCTTGCCCTCCTTGAGGCCCTCACGGTCACACGACACTCATTCCCTTTGCTGTTCGCTGGCTGCGCTCAACAGGTTTGAGAAGAACGATATCCTGCGGATCATTCGTGCGCTCGCGACTTTTAGGCCGAGTTTGATTGCTTTGCAGATGCCCTTGACAGAGGAGGACGAGGTGCGTTCTGCCCTCCTCCCTTCCGTCCGTCTTGCCTCGGTACTGACGGCCCCGCCCTCCCTGCGTGTAACGTCACCGCCTTCCTACGCCTTGTCACCTCAACGATTCAGACCTTCGTCGAGCGCACCTTCCAACGCACCCTCGTCGAGCTCAACAAGCTCATCTCCTTCTCTGGGACTCCGACGGTAGTCTGGCGCCGGACAGGCGAGATCTGCCTTGTCGGAACCGAGTTCTGCTTGTTGACTGGCTGGAAGAGGGAGGAATTGGTTGGGAAGAAATATATCTTTGAGGTACGCCTGCCCCCCCAGTCTGATGCTTGAAATCCCGGAGTTTGGGCAGCACATGTGCTGACCATGCCCGATGCGCCTGCTGAGCAGCTTTTCGATACCGCCTCCGTCGTCGAATACTACGAATCTTTCGCCAAACATGCCTTCGAATCGACCGCGACGAGCATCACGATGCAGTGCGTCGTACTCGGCCCAGACGGGCGACCGGTACCGTGCGCGTTCTGCTTCTCAGTCAGGAGGGACCTGTTTTCGGTGCGTCTGGCTTCGTCGTTATGACTTCCCGTCTCTCTGCGTCCTGAATCAGCGTAGTGCAGAAATAGGGAACTGACCTGAGCGACGTACAGTGTCCTTTCCTCGTCATCGGTTCCTTCTTGCCCATACTCGTCTAGCCGCCGCGCTATTCCGCCTCTTCGGTGGCTTCATACCCTTTGACATACCAATACCTCCCATACTCTTCTCCTTTACCTTTCGACATGCTTCTGCGGAAGACAGGTTGGGGCTGTACTGTAGATCAGCGCGGTCTGCGGTGCGCGACGGACATGAAAAGATGGGATGCGCGGCGTGCTTGTGCGCGCTGTTACCTACTTCTTTCCTTCTCTGTCTTTGCTGCCCCTCCTATTCTTCTTGCGTGTCCGCGCGTTGTGGGCAGGCCGGTGATATATAAGCATTACAAATGCGCTCTTCGCCGCTCGAAATCCGCCGCAATCTCGATCAGGCTCACGATCAAGCCTCACACGTGCGGGGAGCTTGTTCTCAGTCCGCTTCGCGACTTCCTGCAGTCCTCGCTCTTGCTCGTCGTGCTTACTTGAGCGTTTTCGGTAGTCGCTTGCACACCCACTTCGTCAGTACCGGCGTGTCCTTGCACCACCCGCGACTCGCCACATCTTCCACTCTCTTTTTCGCAGCTACTTCAGCACCCTGCCAGAGACTATGTTACCCCTCGAAGCAGCGATCAACGACCCCTCCGCGACTAAGCCGGAAGATGTCAAAGCCGCTCAGGAGGAATTGCAGCTGAGAACTGCGGCAGAAAAACGGATTGTGAGAAAGTTGGATATGCTTCTGATGCCGATTCTGTTGGTCTCGTGTGCGTTTGTCTCGATGGGTCTTAAGTGCGCGAGTAGGCTGACCCCTTTGGATGGACTCTAGTCGGGTTGCAGTATTGGGACAAGGTACGTTTTTTTTTTTTTTTTTTTTTTTTTCCTTTCTTCGCGCGCGCTGGATGGATGATAGCATTGCGTTCGTACTGACCAGCTCAACTACCTCATGTATAGGCTGTCATGGGTTCCGCCGCCGTTTTTGGCTTGCTCAAGGATCTCCACCTCACCACTTCGCACATCAACCCGGAAACGGGCAAGACGGTCGTTTCCACTCTGCGCTACTCAACGGCGTCCGCCAGTTTCTACTGGGGGTATATAGCAGCCGTGCTACCTTGCGCACTTCTGCTGCAGAGATTGCCGCTCGTCAAGACCCTTTCCTGGCTCATGTACGCTTTTTTCATCCTATGTAAGCCAAAGCATGTCTGATCACCGCGGCTCTCACCTTTCCAGCCTCCTGTGGGGTATCACCGCTATCCTCACCGTCGTCTGCCATTCCTACCGAGGTGTCGTGGTTCAGCGCGTATTCTTGGGCATCCTTGAGGTGCGTTTTCTCGTTCTCCTCTTGCTTTCGGGTTGCCCTGACTGTATCGCCCGCCTCGCAGTCCTCTGTGTCCCCTGGCTTTGTCATGATCACCAACATGTGGTATAAGAAGAACGAGCAGGCAGCGCGCCTCGGTATCTGGTTCGCCCTTTTTGTTTGCCGAGCACTCCTCGTTCCCGACTAACTTGGAGCGGCGTACAGGTACTCTGCTACTGGGATCTTCTCTGCTTTCTCGGGCGTTGTCAACTATGGGCTGGGCAGTGCAGGCGGACCTTCGCCGTGGAAGGTGCGCTTCATGCCTTTCTTTCTTTCTTCCCCGCCAATAGCTGACTGACCCGATCCTTTCCCTATCAGTACATGTACTACTTCGTACGGCTACTCTCCCTTTCACCAGATTATCCGCACCACGGTGAACGCCGTTCCTGACGTCCCTCCTTACACAGGCCGGCGGTTTCACCATCCTCTGGTCTTTCGTCCTTCTCCTCGTCGTCCCCGACTCACCTCGCACCTCGGGCCGGTGGTTCAACGAGACTGAGCGCGCCATCCTCATCCGTCGGTCGAGGGAGAACCTTTCTGGCCGCGTCGAGCTCGGCAGGTTCAACTGGAAGCAAGCCAAAGAGGCGGCGACCGATCTCAAGCTCTACGTGTTCCTCCTGATGGGCGCGGCTATCTATGTCACGAATGGGGCAGTGACAGCGTTCGCGACTTTAATCATCAAAAGGTACGATTTCTGTCCAAAACTTATTGCTGTTCTTTCCCGCGAGGCATACTGACAGCCTACCGTCTCGCCTTCTGTAGTTTCGGCTATTCCAGCCTGCAGACTATAGCTGTGTCTATACCCGGTGGCGTACGCTTTCCTTTCCTTGCGACAGCGACGATTTTAGCATTCAGAAGAGTGCAGAGTTGCCGCAGTCCTCTGACGCCGTTCTCCCTCTGTTCTTAGATCTTCACCGCCGTCTTCATCTACTTCTTCACGTTCCTCTCCTCGCGCTGGAAAAACGGCCTCACCTATCTCATCCCTATTTCTTGCATTCCCGTCTTCATTGGCGCCGCGATCATCTGGGGTGCCAGCTGGGAGCATCGCGGTGTACCCCTCTTTGGCTGTGCGTGCTTTTCCTTCTCGTACGGCGATGGATAGCGAAGCTGACTCTTGTCGATCATCCTTTTCCTCACCTTGTCGCATTGGTTGCCTGCGCCTCTCTTTCTCGATACTGGCACCCTGCTTCCACATTACCACAGTCTACCTCCTCCCCACCTTCGGCTCTCCCTATGTCCTTCTCCTCGCCCTCGCATCCGCAAACGTCGCTGGATCAACGAAGAAGGCTATCGCGAGCGGCGCTATCTTCATCGGCTATTGCTGCGGCAACATCATCGGTACGCCAAACCTTCCCTTACAACGCTCGCCGTCGGTCATCCAGACTGACTTGGGCCTCATGCTACAGGGCCGTACACCGTGTTCGTCGAAGAAAAGGATATCAAGTACCGCTCGACCTGGATTGCCCTCTACGTTTCTCTGGGCGCGGTCTGCGGTATGCTCCGGCCTCCTTACCGCCTCTAACATTCGCCTGACCTGATCCCATTTGCAGTTCTCTCCCTCGTTCTCCGCGTCCTCCTCGCCCGCGAGAACGCCCGTCGCGACGGTTCGGCAATCGAATCTGGCGCAGACGAGCAGGAGAAGCACGACTCTGCCACCTTGCGATCGGAGGAGGAGCGCGAGCTCGAGCTGGAGAAGAGCGAAAGGGAGGATCTGACCGATAAGGAGAACTCGGCATTTAGGTATACGCTTTAGACATCTCATAGACCAGGGGAAGCAATGGAATCCGAATTGCAGACAAAGGGCGTCCCTTTTCGTGTATAGGAACGTGTACGCTACAGAAGCATCTCCTCTTACAAAGACAACTGGCGAAAGACAGCAAGCGAGAGAAGCAAAGAACGGTGAGGTTTAGGCGCGAGCAACCTTGTTCGAGTCAAACTCGATCTGCATGCCCGTAGGGAAGGTCGAGGACGAGTCTGCGAAAGATCAAGCCGAGATAATCAGAACAGCGTAGAGGAGGAAAAAGCCAACGGAGAAAATGACTTACTGTCGTGACGAAGGTAAGTCCTCATGCCGAGAGGGCCCTTCATGGCACCGAGATCGCCAGCCTTGCCCTCAGCGCGAGCAACGTTCGAATGCATGAACAACTCGCGAATGATAGCGAGCGCAAAGGTCGAGTTGAGGGACTCGCCTTGCCCTGCGGGCGAGACGAAAAACAGCATCAAAGAAAGGTGAGAGGGTACCGATTAGGAAAGATAACGCACTGTTCGTAATACCCTGAATGCGATCCGTGAGCATGTAGACGCCTGGCTGGTGGTCGAGCGAGAACTTATTCGGGTCTTTGATGAACTTCTGGTCGCGGTTGGCCGCAGCCATGTCGACCCAGACAAGTTGGTCCTTCTCGATGCGGACTCGCTCATTGCCGTCCTTACCGTCGAGGACGGTCGTATCGACTGTGGCGCGACGAGCGAACCCGGTAACGGCGGGCTGAAGACGGAGTGCCTCCTCGACGACTTTCTGTAAACAGTCGAGAAGGAAGAGCTGAGTCAGCTACGGGAGCGGAGGAAGAGTACTCGGAGAAAAGAAAAGAACGCACCCCGATTGTAGCGTCCGGAACAACGCCAGCGTTCATTTGCGCTGCCCTCGAAAGCTCGGTGTGAGCATTTTTGTTTTCGGGGCGAAGGACGCAGTCTACAATGTTCGCGACGGCTGAAGGGAGAAGGAGGGCAAAGGAAGAAAGGGACAGGGAAGGCAGAAACCAGCTTCAGCGAAGGAGACTCGAAGAGCAAGGGAAAGGAGCAGAAACAAGACGAACCAGAAACGACCGTGACGAAGGAAACTGCGGTAGTCTGAAGAAGACCAGCAAGCTCTTCAACAGGGCGGTTGGAGGACTTGAGGAAGCGCTCGTAGAACTGGAAAGCCCTGTCGGAGAGGATGAGCTTGCCACTTGACTTGCCGGTGAGCGTCTCCCTCACGTCGGCGGCGAGAGTGTGGAGAGCGGACTACAAGCAGACGAGTGCACTGTCAGCTAGAGGACGAATGGCGTAGGAAGTATGGGAACTGACCGGAATCCCGTTGACCTGGTTGAGGCGCCACTCAATCACGCTGCGAAGGATTTCGGCATCCTTCTTCGCCTTCTCACGGAGCTTGTAGCCGACGGTTGGGTCGAAGCTGCAGAGAGGGCTGTGTCAGAAGCAACGGACAGAGAGGACAAAATCTGCTCACTTGGCGTAGACGAAAGTCCAGCAGTTGCTGAGCATCTCGTAAAGGCTCTTCGGAGTGAAGAGTCCGAAAGAGTACTTGTCGTCCGGCTTCATCGGCAGTCCAAGAGTCTGGGCAAGGTAATTCATGGCGACCGGGACGACGAGATCGTTGACGACGTCGAGACGCATCCTGCCCCCCTTCTCGTACGCCCAACCCTGCTGACTGATCTGCTGCTTGGTCGCCTCACCGACCTGAGCGAGGAGGAGCTGAGCCCAGTGAGGCGGGAAGAGCGCGGCCCCGAGCGCTCCCTTGGCCTCTTCACGCCTAGCCGGAGTGTCGAAAGCCTCAAAGTGAGAAAGGAAAGCAGGCTCGGGGTAGCGGTCCTGCAGGGCCTTGAGGTGAGCGCCGTAAATGTTCTTGTACGTCTTCTGGTCGTTGAACACTTCTTTTGCCGCCTTATGGCTCGTGAGGATGGCCCAGTCGGGAACGGCGACGGGGCGGGAGGCGTTGTACCTCTCGGCAATTTGAAGGTTCTTCAAGATTTCGCCCGTGATGTGTGGCGTGGTGAAGGGGAAGAGAGCGTACTGCGGGGTATGCGAAACGTCAATGGGTGTGGAGTGACCAGCGAGAAAGGATCGACTTACTGTCGAGTTGAAGGTGTAGAATTGAGGGAAGTGGCGGAGGAGAAGCTGCAGAAAACGAATGAATGTGGGTCAGAGAATCCATCTTGAAGACGACTCGACAAACGGATGAACGACCAAAAAGGTAGAGAATGCGAAAGGGAGGGAAGAAAGGCAGGAAAGAAGGGCTCACCTTGCTGATGCTGCCACCAAAGGCTCCGTTGTCAAGCTCCGGTTGCAGGTCCTTCCATTGGAAGGAGGTGAGGTTACCAGCGGTGTAGTCGGAGGTGAGCTGCAGGGTAATCAAGCGGATTAGCGAGGAGGATGCCATTGAGCCGGGAGGGGGACGCACATAGCGGTCGCCCCTGACAAGCGCAGCCGCGTCACTCAAGATGGCGCTGCGTAGTAGAGCGCAGATAAGCGTTTAGAGCCACTTGAAACGGGAAGTGAAAAGGAAGAAACCTCACCGAGAAATGGTGTAACCGGGGCAAAGACCAGAACCCTCCATACTCGGCTTAGCCTGTTCACAAGCCAATCCAGGCATGAGCTCGAGGTGAGAAACGTCTCCGTACAAGCGACGAGCGGTCTCAGCAATCTCCGGGTCGGGGTTCCATTCCTCGAACGTCTTGTACTCGGTGAGGTTGAGGAAAGTGCGGAACTCGTTGAGGGTAGCGCAGTTCCACTTCATGCGAGAAGTAGCCATGCCCATGACGTCGATGATCTTCATGACGGCGGGTACACCTATGAACGATGGCCATGGGTAACGCCTCAGAGGTGGCAGGAGATAAGCGGAACTCACCGCGAGCCTTGAAAGCGCCGGCGATGTTGTCAGTCGCCTCGGTCAGGACACGAACGATGTCCTCATCACTGTAGCGCGGAAGACAACGGGTCAGCCTGGGCAAGCTTCGAAGCGAGTGAAGGAGAGAAGCCACGCACCGGAAAGGTCCCGCCCCGTCCTCACCCGTCCTCTTCAGATCGCCGAAGCACCATTTCGTCGGGTCTTCTCCCACCTGAGCGGAAAGCCCCTCATAGACTTTGCGGAAGTCTGAGCGGTCGAGCTGCCAAGGCGAAAAGGTGAGTAAGGTTGAGGAGATAGAGGGAAAGAGAAGGGAGAAAGGGAACGCACATCGTCGAACGCCTTGTCCGAGCCGAGGAACTCGCGCATCAAGCCTTCGAGCCACTGCTCATCTTTCTCGCCGATTGCCATGTGCCTGGAGAGGAGTCCTCCGAGTTTCAGCATGGAGAGGAGGAGAGAAGGGGGACGTGACGGAAGACTCACCAACGGTAGACTGCGAGGTAGAGAAGACCAGCAGCAAGTCAGCAACATAACAAACTTTGTAGACGCAACAGCGGAAGGGAGATTCGAGCAGTAAGCAGAAAGGAATGCACAACGTACGGAGGTTGAACTCGACCGAGACCGCGTTACCGGTACCGCGAGCGAGGGTGCCGTCAATGAGGCTCTTGATCTCGCCAGTCGGGACGAGCGACCAGGTCGACATGGTAGCGTTGACATGGAGGATGCAACGGATGTAGTCCCTGCGGATTGGGGGGTATTTGTCCGAAAGAGCGGGGGTACGGTTAGTTGCTGCAGGGGACCCGACAAAACAGAGGAAAAGATGAGACTGACTGGAAGATTACATTCTGGAACCAGCCGCAGTTGATGAGCCTGGGCAAGCAATAGTCGTAAGAAGCCTGCAACACAAACACGAGAGGGGACAAACACGCACCTTGCAGTTTGGAACAGTTCCTCGTCTTGAGCCTTGCGCTCATCGTCATCGAGACTCTCCCATTGGGGGAACTTGCCGTTCTGGTTGATCTCGACAAGCTTACGGACGATCCAGTTGTGATTACTACAATGATGCGGTTTAGTCAGTCGACGAAGTCCACGAAGGCGGGAGAGGCAGAAGAAGCTCAACCGGGAGAAGACGATACCGAGGGCAATGGTCGCAGGCGGCATCAGGAAGAGACGCTGGCTCGCGAGCACATCCGGATGAATTTCGCCTTCGAAGCCAGTGCGGATCTTGAGCTGCTCCTCCTCGGTGTTCCCCTGACAAATAGAAGAAAAGGCTTCAGCTTGCGCACTTGCTGGGGAAATCAGAAGGTTGATAACGCACGTAAAGCGGAGACAAGTCGAGGTAAGAACTGGCGTCGTTGATGTTAGGATCCTCGCGAGACGTGTTGAAGCACGAGTGGGTGATGAGTGTCGCAAAGGCAAAGAGGAGCGACCTGGAGAAAGGATGGTCAAGGTGAGCGGAATTCGAGCCTTCTCAATCGAGACGTACGAGATACCCGAGGGGTGAGGGGTGAACTCTTTGCGCTTCATCAGGGCGTCGAAGACGAGACTCGGTTCGGGGAGGTTGTTGGGCTGAGCGTGGACGGCCGGCACATCGCGGGCGTAGGCTGTCAAGGGTTGGAAGGAAAGGTTAGATCCGCTGCCGCAGCGTTAGGGAAGCAGCAGAGAGGAGGCGAACGCTGGCCGGCTGCCCCGAGGGAAGGCATGAAGATGTTGTTGCCACTACCGTCAGCCGAGCGGAACCTGCTCTCTCCTACGAAGCTGGTCGGTGGGTGAGGCAGGTCGTTCCAGAGAAGGCGGACGAAGCGGTTCTGAAGGGAGGTGCCGATGGGCGAATCCTCGGGAAGCGTCGAGAGCAGCTCGATGACCTGTTGCGTTGAGGTATCGCAGACTAGTTAGCAGAAGGGGCATGGTTGGTGAGAAGGGAAGTCCGCTTACCTGTTCGAGGAGAAGGCGGCGATCGTCGAGAGGCTCTCCAGCCTGCGAGAGACCGCTCACGATGGTCTTGGCATCTATCGTGGACGCATCGGAAGCGTCGGCCGAGCCAGAATGCGAGCGATGCGACCGAGCGGAGCCAACGAAGGGGGTTAGGGAAAAAAGAAGCGCGAAGTTCAGGTCAGCTTCGCTCCCCCTTGCCCACCACCGGTGATAGAGTAGAGCAGAAACGCACCGCGAACGAGCGTCCCCTCCTTGAGCTGCTCCAGAAGCGAGATGAGCGGATTAGCCTGAGTCTTCTTCTCATCGCCATTCTCGGTCGGGTTGTCGTTGAGAGCGAGCTGGGCGATGTGGAGTGCCTTCAGAGAGGTAGAAGCGTCAGTCCGATCCTCAAGGAAAGAAGAGGAAGGACGGAGTCGTACCGTCGAGGCTACCGATCTGGCGCCGGCGATGATTCCGCCGCGAGGGGAGACCGGAGCAGGAGGGACTTGAACCTCTTCTTGAGGCTGACCGGCGATCTTGGGAGCGGGTGGAAGCATCTGTGAATCGATTGAGTGGAGTGGGGTGGACTTGAGATCGAGGGGGGAAGGAGGGGCAAAAGAGAAAAGAAGGTTAGCACTCGGCGGTACTATCAGCTGGGTGAGGAAAGACTCACAATGCGAGGGTGAGCGAGGACTGCAAGTGTGAGTGCTTGCGAGGTGACAGGGAGAAGGAGGGGAGAGAGAGAGAGAGAGAGAAAGGTGAAAAAACAAAGTTCGGGGTTTCCCTCTGATGTCCCCGCTTGCCGCGTCTCCTGAACTGCACCGCCAGATGCGTATTCAAGGGAAAGTGATGACCAGTCCTTGCACTGGCGTACGCTGCATATTCAGTACAAGAATACAGCCCGTTCCTACCTCTTCTCCGGTCGTACATCCACCCACCTGGTACACCGCCTTCAGAAATCGCCATGATAATGCTTCAACACGCTCGTTTGCCCGGTCGAAGTACCGGCTTCGGGCTTGAACCAGCTCGCGAGCTTTTCGTTAAGCTCAAGGGTCACGACTGCCGATGCAAGGAAAGTGAGAAACAGGTCAAGTGGGGAGACCGGGACGAGGTGGGCAAGGATAGGAGGCTTACCCTCATGATGTACTCCCTGCAAACGCGCGGAGTTGTTAGCGACGGTGCAGGAAAGGCGAACAAGGAGAGAACGAACGTACCATCGTGTGCGCGATGTGCTGGCCAATGTCAGTGTTCTCGACATTGCCTGTCAAACCGGACGAGTTGTGCCCATACGCATACAGGTTGACATCTACGCCCGAGTGACCCGCAGTTGACCATCCGACTTGCGCTCGTCGAGAGATCTGGAAGCAATGCGCATCGAAGAGAAGGGTACGTCGCAAGCCAGGAGAAGGGAGTGAAGCGAAAAAGGATCCTTGTAAGCCGCAGCCGACCAGCTTGGCCCACCTGAGCTGGACGCTGAAGTTAGGAGAGACATACCGCATCTGCCAATACTCTATTCGCCCAGTACGCGTCCGTCCTAGCTTGCCAAACCCGATCGATTTCGGAGCTTGCCGCGTCGTTGATGCCTAGCCCGTCTTCAAGGACTTCGCTGACGATTTCTTCTCGGGTAATGGCAGGATAGCGAGAGGCGATGAGACTGCCGAGGTAAGAAGTCGAGTGGGTCGCAGCGAGGAGGGCGTCGGGATACCTGCGGTCAGGAGGTGGATGAGTGATGAATCGACTGAGGAGAAACCTTTGCGCACCATAGATATTCTGGGTAAACCGTCTCATTGAGTTGCCTTCCGAGTGCCAATCCGCCCGTCTCGTGATCCGATACAGAGATAAGCATCGTCGAGATACCTTGCTCGTTTTGCTCTTTGACCCACTTCTTGACGTATTGCACGGTGATTTGATAGGCGAGCATATCGGACACGTGACCTATGGGGTCGTTGTTGTGGCTAGTCGTGAGATGAGGCGGGGGCGTACGGAAAAGGTGGGTTGGGAAGGTCAGCTTGCAGAGAACAGGCAGGAGCGGACATGGAGAGGACGCACGCAGCCATGTCTATTCGGCTGCCCTCGATCATGAGAAAGAATCCCTTCCCTCTCGACCCAGCTTGTGAGAGGTACTTGAGGGCGTGGGTGGTCCTGCGTAGGTAGAGAGTCAGGTGCGGCCTGTGAAATAGTCAATCATGACAACACGCACATCTCTCTCAAGCTCGGTTGCTCATCGGCTGTCGTAGTGACGCGCTGCCGATCGATCTCATATTCCATATGCTGCAAGGATTAACATCAGCAAACATGGAGGAGGTCAGATACGGCAAGTGAGAAGGAAAAGAAAAGCCATGCACATCGTCCGCAAACAATCCCAGTACCGTCCCCTCCTCATGCGCACCCTCCTCATGGTACGCCCTCAACGCCGCCATCCCCTCCAAAACCTTAATCCCCTTAGCCCTCGCCGCCTCGAGCAGATCCTTCCCATCCGTCCTACAACTTCCTCTCGTCCCATTGGGAAGGAAGAAACACCTCCCCCCACCCAACGCAAAATCCACCGTTAACCCCTGTCCTGTCCCCGCTTCATCCACCAAAAACTCGGCAATCGCACTCTCGAGGTCCCGATCAACGACGTGCGCGTAAAAGGAGGCGGGGGTGGCGTGCGTTATGCGGGAGGTGGCGACGAGGCCGGTAGAGTACCCGACGGATTTGGCCGCTTCGAGGAGGGTCCCACAAGGAGTTTTTAGAGGGGTGACCCCGATCCCGCCGTTGTAAGTCTTCAAGCCGCAGGAAAAGGCGGTAGCGCCGGCGGCCGAGTCTGCACTTACCAGGTTCTGCATCAGTATACGCGTCTACCGGGTGAGGTACCGAACCTTCATAGTGTGAGCACAAAAGGAAAGAAACTGACCGGTAATCAGCGAATTGGCGGATCTCGTCTGCAAAGAACCACTGAGATCAGCTGCAGCGCGTCTCTACAAGTCCCCGCACGGAGAGTACGCACTCGAGAAGTTCCCACCAGCATCTCATCCAGCGGCAACCGCCCCCTCACGCCTTTCCCCTCAAACCCCTCCGCCAAAGTCGCCCACACCGACTCGTTGAGCAGACTCCTGGCTTTTCCGTTCGCAGACAGGGTACTCGAGTTTGTGCTGGCCAGATAGTGCACATAAGAGCGGGCCATAGTCTCAGAGGCGGGTCCTGCCGATCGTTCAGACTGTCAGCTCATTCGACGCTTCTTCGAAGAATTGGGGAAGGCAAGAGCGCGCGCACCCATTCCATCGCTGATCATCAATATGATCTGTATCTTGGGACCTTGTCCCCCAAACCTCGTCGCCAAGCTAAGCAGAGTTGTTCCAGCATAAGCGATCGTCAACAACCCAAGCAACCCTAGTAGGACGAACGTCCAATGTCGAGGTCTTCGTCGAGGATGTTGTCGGACGAACAGGACCTCTTCAGCAGTAGGGATGTGAAGGGCAGTGTGATGGTGGTGAGGAGGCTGCCGGCGAGATGAGGATGTCGATGAGGTTGATGGTTTCTCTCGTTCGTCTCCGAAAGCTGTGGGAGGGTACACAGTCTTTGTCACTAATGGAGAAGGTGCTCGCTCGAGCAAGGACTCGGTTGCGGAAGATGCTGATGCTGTTTCCTGCCGGTCGGTGGTGGGGCCGCCGAACGAGATCTTAGCGATAAGGCGGACAGCGGGGGAGCAGGAGAGATACGTACTTCGTCTAGGATGAAATGCTGTGGCGTCCCAGGTCGACTCAGCGAAGTCATGGTGCCATAAGCGGTAAAATGGAGAACGGCGACTCGACGATGAGGATTAGACGTCGAGGTCGAGTTTCAGGACTCAAGCAAGGCGAATGGCGAGTGAGCAGATTGATCTCGACAGTTCTCTGGCTGTGCGGCTGCTCCTCCAGCCGTACGCGATCAAAGGAGGCGCGGAGGAAAAGAGCCAGAGTGTTTTCGCGAGTGCCCCGTACAGCAGAACGAGATACAAAGTCCGTATCAGGACCGAGAAAGCCTGTCAGAAGTATGGGGGAGTCAGAGAGGGGACCTTGCAAGTTCTGCAATGAAAGACCGCAAAACCGACGACGAGGAAAACCTAAGAAATCTTATCGTGTCTATCTGAACACCTGTGGACTGACGCGCCTGGCGCTGTACGATGGAAGCAGTAGCTAAGGGCAGCTAAAGGAAGGGCAAGAGGATACCTGCGAGATGAGTGGTACAACGACGGGCCGAACCTGGTCGGGAAAAGAGGGAAAGCATAGATATAGTGGTATATCACGCAATGCGGATACTGCTTCAGGCCCAGTTTTTTTCTACCGTCAACCTCGAATGGTCGCAAAAGGTCGCTCCCATGTCGCTCTCCACCACTGCATATCAGTATGCCACCCTCGTACCCAGCCAAAGCACAGCACACTCGACGGCTGAGTAAGGGAGGACCAGGGTACAAGCTCAGAGAGTCGGAGGCGATTCGTTCGCGGTGGCGCGCCGTGGAGGGAGCGAGGGCGAGAGGGAGACTGAAGAGTAAGAAGGCGAATTCAAGGCAGCGAGAGAGACGAGTTGAGGATGAGAATAGGTGGCGAGGTCGTAGGTGACGCGGACGGTAGGGACGATCTACAGTCCTCGGTGATCAGCAGACACTATCGACCTTGAGCAAGAAGGAACTCACCATCCAACGGTCAAACGCTCTGGACCAGAAATCCCGAGCGACCGTCTTGCAATCGGACGCGGCTGCGAGGGGTGGAGTCAGCTCTTCGGGCATCAAGTCTTCTCCGCTACTACCATGCCGACTGTAGGAAGACCGCTAGCCGGTCCGGAAGCATCGATGAGAGAGATGATGCGACATCGACGTACTGCATTCTCCCTCTTCCCGCAAAGCACCCTTAAACCTCGCAGGTTCCTTCGCTTCAGCCGGCCTCGGTCTCTTCCAGGTTTTCCTCCGTGCTCACCGCGTCGGGGATTGCGTCGGGGCGGTATCGCGCCGCAAGAGATGGTAAGGAACGGTTCGGCGGCGAGAGTGAGCATGCCGTTCCAGCAAGAGTCTATGTCACACGCCCCGTCAGCGTCTCCTAACGCATATGAGTAGTAGCGCTACGTAGGCAAAAAAACAGACGGACTCACACACAGGAACCGGCACCCCCGTCTTAAACCGTTTCCTCGGATACTCCTCTCCAGGCTGATCAATTAACTCTGCAACTCCATTCCTCCATTCTGACAGAGCGTCAAATTTGAAGCGAAACATCTTGCCAGTGATAGAGCGTGAGACCTATATACACAATGAAGGAGGCGCGAAGGATGGTTGGAAAGTGGAGTTAGGAAGGTCAACTTGGGGAAAAGGATTCAGAGGTTGACGCACCCAATTATCGTAAAACTTGTACTCTTACTCCATTTGCCTCCCATACCTTCACTTTCCTTCCAATCCATTTCACAAGCCGTATCCGCCTTTTGGACTTTTCACTGAAATAGCAATTCAAGGGCATCTCGAGGGCAGAGCAGAAGGCAACTGAAGCGGAGGCTTTCGAGCGTGTAGCGAGCAGGAAAGAAAGGAGAAAGCACGACAAGAATGGGACGCGGCTCACAGGGACGCAAAACCTAGTGGACAAGGCACTGACGCTTTGCTGAACCACTAATACGCTACTGCCGGTCATCGTCGATCCAGTCCAACATTTGAGGTGTGAAATAGGTGAGGATCAGGGTGCAGCTGCAAGTAGAAACATTGCAAACGCTGTCAGCCGTCACTTCTGAACAACCCGAACACCTGCTCCAACGCTTCCGTCGAGCTAGCGCGCCCGAGAACGAGGCAAGATGAAGCCGCAAGAGAAAGAAAAGCAACCTACCCAGCCCTCAAGAACCCTTCCATAGTCTCAACCGCCATCGCCTTCAACTCATAGATCCCCTTCTCAGCCCCGGCGTGAAGCATCGCAAACTCTCCCGAAACCTGGTAGCATGCCAGAGGGATCCCGGGGGCAAGATCTTTGGCTTCGCGCATGATGTCGAGGTAGGGTAGGGCGGGTTTGACCATTAGGAAGTCGGCACCTTCTTGGGCGTCGCGGAGCTGAGTAACGCGCGTAGGAGGACATGATGCATCCCGGTGGTTGAGTATGGCGCAGTAGGAAGGCAGAAGGCGGAGGAGGCGGGGCGGGACCGCAGCGTGGAGCAAGAGCGCGGAGGGAAAGGCAGCGAGCACGGCAGGGTCAGCGTGGGCAGCTGATTATCTAGTCAGGCCATGTGACAGAGAAATGCCTACGTACGATGGCTCGCCGGGCGAGACCGCGCGCATTGGGCGGGAGCTGGTAGCATTTCCGGTCGCCAAAGTTGGGCACAGACCCGGCAGCCTCCCTATGAGGGCGAAAGATGTCGAGCGCGAGTGAGTGATTACGCGCTCTTGTCCGGAACTTAGGACCCGAAGAGCCGAGGTCAGGTAGTGACGAGGAGGAGCGCACCTGAACGGTCCATACATGTTGCTGGCAAACTTGGCCGAGTAAGCCATGACGCTCACCCTGTTACCAAAGCCCTCTTCCACGAGCGCCTGCTTGATCGCTCCAACCCTACCATCCATCATGTCACTCGGAGCGACAATGTGCGCTCCAGCCTTGGCATAAGCCAAGGAAACCTCCTGCATCCTCTTGACACTCCGCTTGTTGTCAATGACCTTGGCCTTAGCAGCCTGCTCCGCGTCCGTCAGACTTTCGGGTGCGCACAGCTCGCCGCAGTGTCCGTGATCCGTGTACTCGCAAAGGCAGACATCGCACGCGACGACGAGCTGGGGGAATTCTTTGCGGATGAGTTGGGTGGCGAGGATGACGGGTGTGTTGGGGTCGTCGGCGGGGGAGCCTCGGCCGTCTTTGTCCATGTGGAGGGGGACGCCGAAGAGGATGACGGAGCGGAGACCTTTGGCAACGAGGGGGGCGAGGAAGGCTTTGAGGCGGTTTAGGCCCCAGCGTTTTTGACCGGGTAGAGAGAGGATGTCGACCTAGGTAGCGTGAATGGATCAGCAATTTCTTGAGGAGGTAAGGAGAGGATGATACGGAAGGAAGGGAAGGGGAGGGAAGGGGAAGAGATGGGCGAGGGAAAGTCTAGAGGATGACATGTACCTCTGCGTCTGGCTCATCAGTGATGAAGATTGGGTACATGAGCATTTCCTTTGTGAGGTGTCTCTCTGCCTGCCATGTCCTGAGTAGCGGGTTGTGGTAACCTCCGGCGAGATGAGCAGCGGCGGGGACAACATAGTCGCTGCTGGATTGGGCCAAAGGCGACATGGTGCAGGGTGCAGATAGACTATTGCCGTTCTGGTCTAGAGTCTTTGTATAGCTTCTGCTTGAGAACGACGAGAGTTGACGAGTTGAACAGTTTCAATTCTCATCAATTTCCGCTTTCTCCCTTCGTACAGTCACTGTACTGGCTCAGACGCCTACGTACAATCATACAGGCGATGGGATCAAGGCGGGACGAGGCTCTGCAGGTGTGTACACTCTCTCCTCTCGTAGCCCGCTTGCTGACATGTTGTTCCCCCCGCTTGCAGGTTGTAGACTCTTTCACCTCTTCGATCAGATCACAGCTGTCAGACGCACTCGCGCAATCACACCAACATGCCGATCCTACCGGTCGACGACCCTCGTCAACCTCTCGGCTCGCGGATCGCCTCTCGCGAGTACTTGACCTGCCTCCTCCCTCAGCTTCTTCCTCCGCACCTCAAACCGCCCGACCTTCTGCCTCGAATCGCCTCTCGGTCGCTCGACCAGTCATAGGACGTCCTACATCCGAAGTACCCTTTTCAAACGCTGGATCGCACTCGAGCGTCCCGCTTGAATCCTCTTCTGCTGCTCAGCCTACCCCCGCAAATCCGTCGTCTTATCGCTCGTTCGCTGATTCCAGCCACCACGCACGCTCTTTAGCTGTACCGAACCTCGAGGACGCGGACGAGCTCCCCTCATACTCGCGCCGTGCCCCGATCCCTTCCTACCTCCTCTCCTCCCTTCCACCCAAACGCCTGCACAAGCTCACCTCGAAGTCAGGCAAGCTCGAGCTCGAAGTGAGAGCGAGAGGGAGGGAGCATGTCGTGCTCATTCAGGAAATTCCGGATGCCGACACGAACCTGGAAGGACGGTTGAAGGTTGTATTGAAGGAACCAGAGGGGATCACGTATGTAAGGGTCAGGGTGAAGGGTATCATCAGGACTATGGTGATGCAGGTACGTCGACTTGTTCTTGGCGACATTGCTGAGCCTTGTCTTTTCCTCCCCGTCTTTCCTCTGTCTCTTTTTCAGGTAGACTCTCGTCGCGCCATCCGTCTGGCCGCACCAGCCAGTCCCCTCGCTTGCAGAGCTCAACACGTGCTGATCAACCTCTACTTCGTACTGCAGGCCCAGTCGTCTGGCCGTCAGCCCCTCACCGACGAGCTCGTCTTCCTCTCTTCCTCCAAAACCCTCTGGACTTCAACCCCCTCAAACGGTTCCGCGCCCGAACGACTACCCGGCAACAAATCAACCGACCCTACCAAGCTGCATGGCACCTTCCTCTTCCCCTTTTCCTTGCCTGTACCAGGCAAGATAACCCATTTGCCTCCTTCTTCTGACCTTCTCGGGATCGGAGTCTCCGAAGGAGACCCATTACCTCGCCCCATCCGACCCCCTCCCAGCTTCATGCTCGACTCGAGGCCAACCACGGGCGGATTCGAAGCCAGTTGTCGATATTACCTCAAAGTCACTGTGGGTCGAAAAGGCCTCTTCAGACTGAATGAGCGGTTCATCGTCCCGATTGTGTTTGTGCCGAGGCAGCCTGCGCCTACTTATTCCCCTTTGAGGGAGTTGGCGTTGAGGGAGGGGAGAAGAGGGCCGACTAGTATGGAGGATCCGGAGGGGTGGACGGAGGAGGGCAAGTATGTTGTCAGGGAGAGTGTGAGGAGGGGGGCTTGGAAGACCAAGACGAGGTGGGTTGAGGTTGAGGGGAAAGTGGTCAAGGGCAAGGTGTCACGTGGGACGGGGGAGAAGGTCGAATTCGAGGTGCAGGTGTGTCTTGACTGTTCGCGCAGACTTTCGGTCTCGTGAAATGTGTGTGTATGCCTATTGACGCCGAATCCGCTCTGCAGATCCTCTCATCGAATCCAGAAGGAACAAGTCGCTTTTCTGCAAGCAGCGTAGCTGTGACTCTCGTGCAGCGAGTGACGGTTTCGGCCCAACAGCTCAGTACGTCACACCCCAATAAGACTCCTTGTGCTCAAGCCATCCTAGCTAACGAACGCTTACGCTCCTCGGCACACTCCTCCTCACGCCTTGCTCCGCAGCTAACGCCGTCGACATCCCTGTGGCCCGAGCTACCTCGGTTCATGCTCTCGGTTCGTCAAAAGGCGAGAGCGTGCAGCTCAGCGGGCGCGACGGGAGTGAAACTGGGTGGAAGATTGGGTTTAGGGGGTCAATCGGCCTGGTGAGCTTGTCGCCCTTCTTTGCTTCCGTCAATCCGCCTACAGCCGACGACGCTCTCAAGCTAGTTTGGCATTGCTGACTGGGTTCTCTCGCTCTCTATGTTTACTTGCTACAGCCTCAAGCGGTCGGGTCCTCGTTCACCGTCCCCAACCTCGCCGTAACCTATCTGCTCTGCATAACCGTTTCGTGCGTCCCTTTCCTCCCTCTCCTTCCTATTGCTCTGCTCAAGCGCACCTTCTGACATCTCTCCATCTGCCTCCTCTCTTCTCAGCATCCCGACCTCGACCTTCACCCTCTCCACCTCGACCCCTCTCACCTCCCTCGCCCTCCACATCGAGATCGTCTCTTGCGCACCTCGCCCGCCGGCTCTGCTCCCTCCACCTCCGCCTGCCATGTCTACTCCACCTCCTCTTCCGGTCGCAGAGGCTTCTCAAGCGCCCTTCGTCCCGCATCTCCAGCCAGGGTCTCCCCCTCCCCCCTTATCACCAAGAAAAGACGAACTCGGCACCGCACCGTCGAGTCTCGCAGCTACACCGAGCTCTACACCGGCTGTGGCGGTGGTGGATGAGGATGCGGAAAGAAATATGGAGGAAGAGTGGGGGATGCCGCCTAGTTATTTTGAGGTTGCTGAAGAGGGAAGTAGGAGCGGAAGAAGAGGTTAGGTAGCAGGTCGAAGGGAGGAGAGGATCGGGCCGCTGGCATGCAATTTGCCGAAAGACAGCGGATGAGGGAGAAGGAGCAGTTTTGTCTGTTCTGTTGCGTTCTTTCGTTTTCGTTTTCGTTTGTGGTGACTACCGTGTTGCCGTATCTTCTATACCCCATTCAACCGTAATCTATACGGTTGAATGAAGACTGGGCAGGTAGCCCATTACAGAGGTAGAGGAAGCGTGATAAGCAGGCAGGGATGACACGGGGAAACATGGAAGAGAGCACTGCACACTTTGGTGCCCCGTTGTCACGCGCTCACATCCAAGCAGCCGTTAGAGCGGTTTGTATCGAAGCAGGGACAGGGAGACTCTGACGCCAGAAAGGACGGAAAGAAAGCGATTACTCTACATGGTCGCAGCTACATCTGATCTCAGATCTTCTCGGAGGACATCTGCAGGAAAGCAAGGGGAAGGTCAGCTCGAGCCGCAAGTGCTTGGAGAACGTGCTCAGAAAGACAGACGCACGTTGACCTGTGTTAACAGAGAGAAAGAGGGTGAGCAAAGTGCTGCAAGGACAGCAAGACAGAGCAACGCACCATAGGGAAGTAGCTTTGCGGGTCATGCGGCACAACCTCCTTCGCTGCGAACCACTTGTACTTGGGCCCAGGAGGAGTAGGGGGGCGGAAACCGGTAGTTGAGACGGAGGTGTTGTTGGAGTAGAGGGCAGAGAGAGAAGGGGTCGGGGTGTCGGCGGTGACGGCGGTGGTGCTGGAGCCTTCGGCGGCGGTGACAGGAGGGAGACTGCAGACACAGGGGCTTTCGGTCAAAGGAGCCGGAGAGGGAGGGGCAATCGACACGCACGATTCAAAACCACCCTGAGCAATCAGGAGCTTGGCGAGCTCGTCCTGGGTGACGATCTCAGTTTTGGGGTAGTTGCGGCGGAAGTCGCGCTGCAAGGGGAGATGCAGGGTCAGTTGATGCACGAGACGAAGCGAATGTAAGTTGCAAGAGTCAGACTGGAAAAGGCTACGCTTACCTTGTAGTATGGGTTCTCGGCGACATCGCTCGCCTTGGAGGACGGGACGGTGAACTTCTCCGGGCGAGATGCAGGTTCAGGCTGACGGAAGCTGGCGACAAGAGGGTTACCGGAGGAGGATTCACTGGGGACAGAAAAGAAAAGTTAGCGAACGCGAGTAGCTGAAGGAAGAGGGAACCTTACGGGTTGACGACGGTAGCCCGGCGAACCTTGTCCCAGAAGGGGTTCTCGTCCCGGGTGTGGTACGCGAAGGGATCGCTGGTAAGTTTTTGCTGCTGGCGAAGGACGCGGGAGGCGCGAATGACGGTGCGCATATTGACGAGCTGCAAGCGACAGTAGGTCAGCATACCAAACACGCTTGCCGAGCACCCGAGCGTCTGTTCATTCGCTGTGTGTGAACGCATTCGGATGGGAGATGAGGGGAAGTCGATGATGAGGCAGAAGGAATGGCGGCCATTCGAGGGGAGCCATACGACAAGCAGACGCTTACTTGCGAGGTCCTTATAGATGGTGCGGTGCTCGCTAGGCTTGTCGAGAGCTGTCAAACGAGGAAATCTATATGGGAACCAACCATCGCTTTCGACTTGCACCTATTTCCTATCTCGTCTGGTACGGCCCCGCTAGGCTCGGCTGACTCCCGCCGCATCCAACAGGAAGCCGTACGGCGCTTCCGCCGAGCGCCTCTTGTCATGACGCCGGGATCCACCACTTTTCCCCATTCTTTGTTATTCCTCTGGGTTCTCTGGCACTGTCTCGCCAGACTTCCGACGAGCCACCGAGTGGCGCTCTCCTGGTCGTGAAGCCTCACACGCAAGCTAGGCAAGTTATAGCTTGGAAGCACACCGGTTCCGACTTTTCTCTGGTGTGTCCGATGTGATTTGCAGGGCCTGCCGCGACACTTCGTATTCTCGAGCTTGCACGCTACGCCGGCGAGTGTGCCGTCGGTGACAGAGGCGCCCATCTACTGCCCATAGAGAACGGCCCGTTCGAGTTCAGCGAGGCCGGCTCACCACCCCTCGACGCCTTCCTCCTCAGAGCCCCTCCTCCCCCCAGAGCGGCTGCCGACGCAAGGGACGATCGACGGCCCCACGTCGAAGCCATCGCCGCCGCCGCCGCGCCTGCTCTGCCCTTTGCTGCTTCCCGTTCCTTAGCCGCCGCCAGCTCATTGATGACCAAACGAGCTCCCTTCAAGCACATCTCAGCCCGCTCATCCCCTTCCCTTCCACATTCCAACAGCTGCTCGACCGAGTCGCAGAACGACGAGTTGTCGTCAAAGGCGGCTTGAGCGGCTTGGGCGAGGGCGTCTCCCATGCCGCGCATTCGAGAGAGGGGGAGGACGGCGGTGTCGTGGCTGGGTCGACAGATGGTGACGATGACGGGCAAGAGAGGCTGAACTGCAGAGAGTGAGATGGAAACGGTGCAACCCCCAGTAGGTCCTGGAAGAAGCGCCGGATCATGGCGAGAGGTAGAATCGTCGCCTTCAATGGGCGAGAAGACGGATCCTGCCGAGCCTTTCCGCCCGGTGTGGTTGTCCGCCTCTGCTCCCGGCTTCATCGAGAGGGAGATGCGAGTCTTCCACTGCCCCGACCCGCTCCCTCCTAGTTCCTCGTCTTCCCGGTCAAGCCGCAACCGTTCCTTCTCGGTGCCTCGAGGCGGAACATCGTAGTCGATCAACCAGCCCGAGGGCTCGACGTGCTGAATCTCAAGGTCGAGTCGACCCTTCGAGAACGCCGTGCCATGAAACCGGATCTTGATCGCCTGTTCTTGTTCGGGCTGCTCCTCCGTGCGGGCGAAGACCACGCGATACTTGCCGGCGGAGGGATCGTAGCACTCTTCGCGCACGCTGACGCTTGGAGATCGAAGGATGTGGGGGGCAAAACCGTGGGTGGACAGGAACCGGCCAATCGTGGCGATAGCGAGGGGGAGGTGGACGCTGAGTTGGTTGACGACGGTCTGAGGGAGGTTGTAGCCGGGAGAAGCTCGAACGACCATGCTGACAGCGAGACCGGGTCCTGGGGGAAGCGGCTGTGCGAGAGATCCTCGTTTTGGAGGAGGTAAAGGAGGAGGAGCGTGAAAGGGGAGAGAAAGATACGAGGCTGATTGAGGTGAGAGCGAATGGCTGGTGCCTGTTGTGGAGGATAGCGTGTGAAGGAGAGGCGGGGGTTGCGGTAGGGAGAGACCTCGTTGCGGATTACCTTCCCCAGGTACGGAGGGCAGAGGAGGAAGCGGGACTGTTGCGAGAAGGCCGCTCGCGCTTCCGTGCAGAGCCGATGCGGTGGAGCGAGTGCGACGATGCGCCGGGCGAGACGGAGGGGAAGTCGGAACGGGCACCTCGGGAAGGGTTTGTTCGAAGTCGGGGGCTCGCGGCAAGGAGCGCAGCGCGAAGCCGTTCAGTGTGATCTGTGTGCGTCTACTGCTTCTGGGGACGAGCGAGTCTTCCACCGAGGTGCTTGCCACATAGATGACATTCGCTTTGTCTGGTCGACTGTCAGCGGTGCAACTGGTTACGACCGTCGCATCACGATCGGAAACGAGCGAGCCGCGAATGTTGAGGTGATAGAGACTGCGGTGGTGAACAAGTTCGTATTAGGGTGAACTCCTAACGATGCAGCAGTGAAAGGGAGAAAGACGCACGAATCGCGAGCATCGAGGTGTTCAACCACGAAGGAGCGAGAGGCATCGAAGCGCGGGTCCCAGACTGAGCGAGCTCCTATGGACGCGATAGTTGCGCTATGCGCCTTTTCAGCCAAGAACCACGCGGAGGACGGCACAGACGTAGCAACCAGAAAATCATGAGAGAGATGGCACTCACGCTACGTCTTCCACGTTCCAGCTGCCTTCTATCCATCCTTCGCCCCTGAAGTATGGCAAAGCCTCGTTCGCCCTCGTCCCCCTGCTTGCCGGTCCAGCCCCTCTGGGTGTCACTTGGCCCGATCCAAAGACGGACAACGTCGGGGAAAGAACGCTCGTCCCAGCGCTCGTGTGCACGCTTTGTGTTCGCTCGGCTGCAGGTGGTCTCGAGACTGGGGCCAGCGGGTCTTGGGAAAAAGAGTGGAAGATTCGAACGCCAGAAGTAGTCGTTTGGTGAGTCCAGCCGTGCGATTCGAGGTTGGCGATGATGCCCTGCAGAGCAAGATGTAAGTGGGAAGGCATGTCCATAGCTAGGATACTCCGTACCTGCCCTCGTTCGGTCTCTGCGTTGTCCTGCTCGTCCTCCCCACTTCGTCTCGGCTCATCAACTTGGTCCGCGAGCCGCTGTAGTAGCTCGAGCGCTTCATTTACCTCCCGTGCATGACGATGTGTCCGCTCCGATAGTCGTCCGCGTGCTGTTCGAGTATCAACTGTCGCGAGAGGCGGAGTTGATGAGGTTGAAGCAGGTGGAAACGAGAAAGGGTGGGCTAGCTGCTGATTGTACGAGGCTGCTAGCATACAGGTCAGGTAGTTGCCGGGATGAGTAAGCGAAGGCAGTGTGACGATCGACCGGAAGGCGGACAAGCACAAGGACCAAAAGCGAGCGGCCGAACAAGTCGAGCGATAGCTTTCAAGCCGTAGAGCTTATTCCTTGGCTAACCCAGACGGATGGCAGAATGCGAATGCAAATGCATAACGATGTAGAGCAAAGAAATGAATCACCATATTCAGCGACTACATGAGATGGTTTTACTCTTCGTCACTCTCGTCCTCCTCCTCCTGCTGTTCCAGGAACTCGACAAGCGGCCTAGCCTTCTCCCTCAAGACTTCTCTGCCCTGTGGCTTGCTTCCCTTGTTGTACCAGAACGAGAGCGGTCCGGATGAAACGACATCTTCCGAGACGAGCGTCTTGAGGATCCGAAGGAAACCGGGCTGGACCTTCGGGTTCTCATGGACGTACACCTGGATGGTGTTGCTGCAAGTGGTGGAGAGCGGAGTAAGTACAAGCCCGTCCGCGGCCAGGAAAGGAGTCAAGAAGAAGCGTACATAAGCGATACCTCGCAGACGGCCTTCTGGGCGAACGCCTCGAGGACAGGAGCATAGTCCTTGACCTGCTTGACCGTGCTATCAACAACATTGGCTCCTTCAGCGTTGAGGTCGAGGCGCGAGACGAGCGCGAGGAAGACGAGGGACACAAAGTCGCTGTCGGAAATGACGGAAGGAATGGAGCGCGCGGCAATAGGCTCGAGGACGCTGAGAACCTACGGAGGAGAGACGTGTCAATATCGAAAGGAAGTAAGCACGAACGCAAGCAACACACCTCATCGGCGTCAGCTCCATCAGCCAAGGCTGTTTTCGCCCGCTTCGTCACCTCGTCTCGCACTCCAGCAGTCTTGGTCTTGAGGAACCAATCGGCAACGGTGCCGAGTCCAGCAGCGCGAAGAGAGCCCGTGACGTCTGCGGCAGCGCGCTTTCCCGGACAGAAGAAACCGTCGAGGTCGGCAAGGCCGGCTTTGCGGAATGCGACAAACATGGGTTCGAAGGATTCGCCAGTCTGCTTGTATGCAGAGAGGAAGGAAAGGAGGAAAGTCTGGGCGGTGCCTGTCAGAGAAGAAAGTCAGATTCCGCTCTACGGTAGCGCGCAAGGGGAAACCGAGCGTACCTTCCTTCACAAGGTGCACACTCCTGACAGCACTCAGTACGCTGGCAGGTACTTGCCCAGTCTGGAAGAACAGGACGAGGGCGCCTGCGAGGCGCTGCTGCTCGGTGGCAGTAAGCCGGCCAACGTAGCCGAGAATTTGTGGGAGGGAGGTCTCCTCAAAATCGTGTTGAAGGTATTTGTAGCTGTATAGTCATTTGACGTCAGACAGGCATACCTGGACGACTCTATGCGGGCGGAAGAGCGTACCGGCGCATGAGGCGTTCGAACACGCCCACAGCCTTCCTCATCTCTTTCATGTCAAGCTTGTCCGACTCACCGCCGACAGAGACAATGCTGAATGAGCAGCGGCCGATACGGTTGTCGTCGATGTTACCGCCGGGCGAGAGAATGGCGCCAACGAGGAGGATCTCTGCGTGTCGCATGGGCGATAAGTACTCATCTTGCGAAGCAAATGCGAGATGGAAAGGCAGCGCACGGAAAAGTTGCTCTTCATATTTGCGATAATCGAGTTGCGAGCCGAGCGAGTCGAGCTTGTTTGAGATTGCGTCGTAATCGTTGGGAGGGGACGACGAGAGGTGTTTCACGAGGGCGTCGCGGAAAACGAGAGGTTCAAACTTGGCGGAGGCTTTTGCCTGGCCCTTCCTGCAATCACACAGCGCAGCAAGGGCGACGGAGTCAGTATCGGCGCCTGTCCCCATATCGTTGCAACAAGGAGAGCGAGGAATCTGCAGGACGAGGAGTCAGCGAAAAGAAAAAATCGGTGGAAGACAGAGAACTCACCGAATTGTCTCAGCAGCGGGCAGCGGGCAGCGGGCAAGTCGCGACAGATCAGGCTTGCTGCACCCCATGCGCAGCCGTGTCCCGTGTCCACAGCCACGCTGCATCGCTATCGCCAACTTCGAGCCGTCTCCTCCCCACCTGCAAGCTCGCCCTTTTCTATCCGGTGCCCAGGCTTGGCCGGGCCATACACCAGACTCGTTCAAGTACACATACGTACCTTTGCTTTATATGTAAGCCTGGTTTCTGACCTGGAGGGAGCTGAGGGGTGGGGGCAAAAGACTGGGTGACCACAAACAGCGAATCAGCTTCGGCAGGACCACAGAGGGTATAGCGAACGGCGAACCATGCAAAGGCTAGAGGTCGAAGGGTTTACGTCGAGTAGATGTGGGAGAAGCGGACGAGGTGGGAGGACGAGCGAATACAGATAACGACTAAGCGAGTGTATTGACCTTATGTTTGGTCTTTGATTAGCCCAACAATGTCAAGCAACAGTGCAGCGTGCGATATTCCACTGGGGCCGACATATGACCGACTGTGAAGTTCCGTCCTCATAGGCTGCCTGTATGTCCGGAGTGAACAGAGCAGAGCAAGAGAAAAGCATATTGAGAAGGTTGCGTTCGTTTTCTGCCGGAGCTGCAGCACCGAATATTCAGAGCTTTCTCAACAGCGCCCGTGGCATGTCCATCACGACGAGAGTCTAGAATGCTTTGCCATACAATGCTGCAGGGTGGAAATAATCTAGGGAGAAAAGATTGTCTAGGATGAAGGCGTGGTTCCCTCTTCATCCTCCTCCTCAAGCGTCTTGATTCGCAGAACTATACCATCGGGGCTCGCAGAAACGACCTCCACGCTGCGGAGGCAGAGCGGATCAGTCTGCGTCAAAGGGTAGGAAATTAGAGGGAAGAAACGCACCGGGTCAAGTCCACCGTCTTGACCGTCGCCTCGAACGTTCGCACCTTGGCAATAGGTTGCCCCGTGCAGACGGCAAGCGTTTTGCAGCCTGCGGCGAGACCGGATTTGAGGCCCGATGGTGCGTCTTCGACTACGAGGATATCCGAAGGCTCGAAGTCGGCGCCGGCGAGCTTGCGGATTTCTACAATAGCAATCTTGCGTCAGTAGGCGAAAAATCCAGGATTATCCGGTAAGCCGTACCGTCCATGCCCTTCAGGTAAGGATCCGGGTTGGGCTTTCCGTTCTTGACATCGTCGGCGGTGATCAAGAAGGGCAACGCAGGAGGTTCGGCACCGATCTCGCCAGTCTTCAGCGCAGAGTTGGCATACGTTCGTGTGGCTGCGTACGACGAGACACGTCAACTCCAGGCTAACAAGACGAATCAGGTGAAGGACAGGCGGACCGGAGGTGCAGATACCCCATCGAGCATTCCCCGCGCGGAGGCCATCAAGGACTTCCTTGGCTCCGGGTAGCCTCTCGATACCCTTCCCTCCAGCCTCGTGCATAAGACGACCGTTCTCCGCAATCAGCCACTCGAGCTTCTGCACGCTTGCGAGCAGATCCGCCTCGCTCAGCTCAGTCCCCGGAACAGGGACTTTCTGGAAGCGGCGTAGGTTGTCTTGCGTGCGGACACCTGTATGAGCAAGAGAATCAGCGCGATGAGGTCGGAGGGCAGAAAAGTGTGAAAGAGGACGTACCGTGAGAATGCTGGAAGAATTCGCTCGGCTCGATCCCTTGCTCCGCGCACCAGTCACCCATGGTCTTCTCCACCTGTGTGTACAGGCCAGGGTGGACAAAAGGAGAGGAGGTCAGCGTTGAGAGAGCGGGAGAGGACCGGTGAAAAGTGCAGGAGAACAGGAAAAGCGAGCCTGACGGCAGCGAAAAAGGTATGAAGCGATATTGGGGACGTACGGCGGGTGTCGAGTCCACGAGGGTACCGTCCCTGTACAGCACGACAAGGCGCGCGCATTGAAAGACTGAGCCGGTAGAGGTGGAGCGAGTGGGCATTGGGCGGATGAACGTACATGTCGAACAAGATGCCTTTAACGGTGAGCTCTACGGGCATACTGGCGTGATCACTATCGAGGACGGTGTGGTACGAGGGAGAACAAGGTCAAAATAAAATCCGACATCGGAGGAGAGGTTGATCAGCTTTCGGGATTTATCACAGCCCGCATCACAGCTCTTCCAAGGCTGAAAGTTAGCTGTACGCAGCAGAAGCGTGCTAGTTAGGTGTCGCCAATCAACCGGCTCTCCCTCGCCGCGAAGTCACCATGTCGTCCTCCTCACTTACAGCACCACACGCTCGTCCGCGCTCTCCTCTCGACTCATCGGCCGATGCATTCGCAGCAGCAGGAGCCGCTCTGAAGGGCGAGGACCTGCTGCAGGAGTCGACACAAACGGCGGATGAAGGTGCAGTCGGCAGGTTGGACGAGGCGTATTACGAGAAGCTGTTACCGCGTTGGCGGTTCAGGCTGAGGGAAAAGCTCATGCAGAGCCTGGAAGAGGAGATGGCAGCGCTGGTGCGCATTCAGGTGCGTCGCCCGCCTGACAAGCCCTTTTTGTTCTTCCTCGTCTTGTCGTTCAAGGCGTATTGACGGCCTGCTGATTCGTAGAAGCGATGGCGGACACCGTGGCGGGACGAATACTTCGTCAAGACAAGCCTGCTAGGCACACACACGTGCGTTCCAACCCGACCTTCCTTGCTTCGCCTCGCAATGGCGCTCATGAATACCTCGCCGATCGCTCCTGCAGCTGGTTCATGCTATTCCTCCCGCTTTGGTACTGGTTCGGCTTGCCAGAAGTAGGAAGAGGGTACGTCAAAGCTCCCAGAGTAGCCTGCGCTTGCTGGGTACCGTCGCTTCATCCGCTTCCCGCCGGGCTGATTGCGGTCTGGCTGCTCGCAGCCTTCTCTATGTCCTGGCGGTCGGCGCATACGTCACGGGCCTCCTCAAGGACGCATTTTCAGTTCCACGACCATTCTCCCCTCCCGTCGTGCGCCTGAGCGTCGGTTCCCATGCCTTGGAATACGGTTTTCCCTCCACCCATTCGAGCAACGCCTGCTCGATGTCTCTTTTCTGCGCCGACTGGGTGCTCAGTCGCTACTGGGACTGGGCGAGGAAAACAGTGGGTATGGCAGTTCTCGTAGTGTTCTGCTTCAGCATTGTTTTTGGGCGGCTCTACACTGGCATGGTGTGTCTGCGCTTTCCCTTCCTCATACCGAGCCATTGCTGAACTTTCTACCGTAGCATTCACGTGCCGATGTTCTCGCTGGATCGTCCATCGGGACCGCCATATGGTGGCTACATCACCGCTACTCCGCAGACCTCGACAAAATCCTCGTTTTCTCTGGCTGGGCGGGCACCCTCTCAACCCTTTCGACCCTCTTCTTGGTTCTGAGCACGCATCCCGAAGTACGCGCTGTCCCGTCGCGCATGCCGCGATGATACACAAACTGACCTTCTACGCTTCGACTACTGTAGCCCGCCGAACCCTGTCCCTGTTTCGAAGACACGGTCGCGTTCCTTTCAGTCGTTCAGGGCGCGATGATCGGTATCGCTTGGAGTGGTCTTCCAGCGTTAGCTGTAGGAAGGAGAACTGTGGGCTGGGAATGGTCTACAGCCGAGGAAAAGGCTTTGTGGGCTGCGGCGGCCGGAATGAAAGTGGTGGGCGGTGCGGATTATCTCGTCTCAGTGCTATGCTGCACAACGGAGAATGTACTGACCCATTTCGTTCCTCGCGCTCGCAGGCATTTCAGCCATCCTCGTCTGGCGCATCATCGCCAAACAAGCATGCCATGCTCTCCTTCCGCCAATCTTCCGTTTCTTCGCCCCTGTCATTCAGCTACCCCGCCGAGGATACTTGCAATCGACGGAATGTGCGTTTCAGTCGCGGTTCTCTTCTAGAGGTGCTCAGAGCGCAGCGTTGCTGACGATATTGCGGACAGATGACACCTACCCACCGGAGGATCATCTAGACCCCGTCCCTTCCCTTCTCGACCTTCCCTCCCTCGTGGACGACTCTGCTGTCTCTCCCGCCGCCTCTTCCTCCAGCCCCAATCTTGCCCCACCCTCGTCACTCCGCCACCGCCTCCCTCGTCCGCCTTCGACTGCTTCTCCCGCTTCAACTAAGCAATCTCAAACTCGACCATTGTCAGACCCTCCGGAACATATCGATGCCGACGTGCTGACAAAGGTGGTTGTTTATTCCGGAATTGGGTGGCTTGCGACGATCGGGTTACCGAGGGTGTTTGAGGTGACGGGGTTGAGCGTGTAACAAGGGGAGACGCGCAACAATCCATTGTTGTGGTGGTACTCCAGCTGATCATGCGGAAGAGTCCGGAAGCATAGCTTGGAAGCTGGGAAGCGCGGGGCTGCAAGTTTACCCTGAACACGTGAGTGCTTCTGTTTCGAGGTTCCTATCGCTAATCTATCCTATCTTCGGTTGGCGGGCCGGATCGCTCATATAGGCCAAGATCTGTCGACAGAGTTTGCAAGTCAGTGACGGCAGACAAGGACATGGACGGCGCGATAGACACACAGTTCCTCGCTGATGTTGTGGTGTACCGCCTTGACAGCTGGTAACAAAGAAGCCAGGTCAGCAGCGGTCTACGAGCCAAGGGCAGTGCAGGACATCCAGGCCTTGTCAGTGAGCGCGCGAGAGCGACGTACCCATGTACTCCTTGATTCCCTGCAGTCCCAGTTCCCGCCCAAGCCCACTCTGCTTGTACCCACCGAACGGCACGCCGTTCGAGAGAAGGTTATACGAATTGACCCAGACCGTTCCAGCTTCCAAAGCTCGAGAGACGCGAAGAGCTTGTTTGTGGTCGTCTGCGACGGAAGTACAGATTTGATGTGTGAGCAATCGAGTGGCGAAGGAAGGGAAAGACGGGCAGGACGAACTGGTGAACAGCCCCGCTGCGAGACCATACGGCGAGTCGTTGGCGAGCTTGAGGACCTCCTCTTCCGAGGTAAATCTGAGCACCGAGCATACGGGGCCGAAGATCTGCAAAGCCCTCGACAGGTCGACAGCAATCATGAATGGACCGAGAACGAAATTGAGAAGATCAGCCGACTTTGCCACAACATTCGGTAAAGGCGAAAGTACGCACCTCCTCCTTGACCTGAGTCATTTCCGGCTTACACTCTGTCAACACAGTCGGCTCGAAGTAAAACCCTCCATTCTCCTCATTCCACTTCTTCCCGCCCGTCGCAATCTTGGCGCCTTCACGAACGCCAGTCTCGACGTATGTCAAGACTTTGTCGCGCTGAGCGGCAGAGATGAGAGGACCGAAGGAAGTGGATTCGTTCAGAGGCTGGAGAAGTCGGGTTCTCAGCTTGGAATAAGGAACGACGAAGTGGAACAGACGTACGTCGCCGATCGAGCAAGCCTTCGCTCTTTCTACCAGCTTAGCGACAAAAGCGTCATAGGTGCTCTTAAGCGCGACAATGTAAGCTGGGAAATGGGGCCGGGAAAGGCGAAAAGGCGACCCACTTCGTGCACGAAAACCCTCGATCCAGCTGTGCAGTCCTGCCCAGAGTTGAAGCTGGACAAGAAAGCGGGTCAGTCAACCAGACATTAGATATCTAGTACGAGGTTTACGCACAAGATGCCCAATGCCGTCCAGTTTGCCGCTTCTTCTACATCCGCAGACGGAAAGATGATGACAGGAGACTTGCCGCCGAGTTCGAGGGTGACCTTTCGGCATGAAGTGGTGTCAGGCTTGAATACAGGATCAGGACGAGTGGCGTTGATAACCGTACCTTCTTCAGATTCGAGTCTGCCGCAGCTCGCATGATAGTTCGACCTGTCTGCACGCTGCCTGTGAAGGCTACTTTGTCGACGTTCATGTGACTCGAGATGGCAGCACCGGTAGTGCTACCATAGCCGGGAACGACCTGCAGAGAATGCATGAAAGAAAAGCAGCTTTAGCGAGAGTTCGACAACAGAAATTGGTAGCGCACGTTCATCACACCGGCGGGGTAGCCCGCCTGAACGATGAGGTCACATAGCGCCAAGCATATCAGCGGCGTAAGCTCGGATGGCTTCATCACTATTGTGCATCCTCTGTGATTCGAGGGAGCGCGGAAAGGTTAGTCTAACGTTCCGCTAGGCCTGGAAATAAGAGTCAGGACAAGGCACGCACGCAGCAAGCGCTGGACCAACTTTCCACGACCACATTCCGATTCTGCGCGTCAATCGACTCAGTATTGGCAGAACGTTTCGTGACGTAAAAAAAGACGTCGAACGGGTAATTCCAGGGAATGATCTGGGGAGAGTGACCGAGTCAGCATGATATCGGCCGCCTCATTCGACGGGAAGCACTCGCCTGGCCGCAGACTCCGATGGGCTCGAGAACCGTGTAGGCTTGCTTCGTTGGTCCGGCTTCGATCGTCTCGCCATGGATCTTGCCGGCCCAGCCCGCATAGTATCTACTCGAAAGCCTGTCACCACAGCTTTCAAGTCAAAATTGATAAAAGAGCGTACCTCAAGCACCCAATCGCGTCAGCAATGTCCATCTCCCTCGCAATCCTAACGCCCTTTCCTCCATTCAAGCTCTCCAGCTCCGCCAGGAACTGTATATCGCGCTCCATCAAGTCCGCAAGTTTGTTCAGCAGTCTCGCTCGTTCTTCCGGTGTGGTGTTATTGCCCCAGGTGGTCTTGAAAGCGGTTCGGGCGGCAGAAACGGCTGCGTCGACATCGGCTGTCTTGGCATGAGAAACGGTGGTGATCTCTTTCCCGGTCGAGGGGTTCAGTACTGAGAAGTAGGATGAGTCGGCAGATGTGCGCTGCAGGAGAGCAGCAGGTCAGCTGGAATGCGAAAGGAGAACAGGCGTAAGAACAAACTCACCCATTCGTTATTGATGAAGACGCCGGTCGGGACCGTCACCTCTCTTCCCTTCAGTTCGATCCCTTGCGAGGTAAGCTCAGCAGAAGTGCAGGGGCTTGGCAGCGAGCAAGAGAATTCGCGACATTTGAGAAAGGTCAAATGGGGTGGCAAGCGGATTGTGTTGGGGCTGCGCGCAGGCAGGGTTGCCAGTAAGGAGCAATGGCGTAGCATGGTAGAAACGCTGCGGGACGCGTGCGGTTAGCGGAGCGTCCAAACATTTCAGGAAGCCGTCGTCCGTCTTCTCGGTCGAACAGATGGGCGGGACCGGAAAGACTGGCGCACAGTGTTTGTAGGCTTGTAGGCACTCAATGGCGAGGCGCTAGATCCAGCGGATGCTGGGTAACGCGTTCCCCCGTCAACGACTGATGAGAATCTGCCGTTGGGCCGCGAGCGGTGAGTAGGCGTGTGCGGCTGTCAAAAGGGTCAGTCGTACGTGAAAACAATGAATGGATCTTGGGCGGTACAGCTGCGGTTGCGAACGCGAGGTGCAGTACTGAGCCAAGCGAGTTCCGACCGGAAGAGACCGTGGAAAGCGAGTCCTCCAGTGCCCGTGGAGAAAGGCAGCACTGCTGCGTCGTTGCGGTAGAGCGAAAAAACTACGCTACAACGCTAGGTTTGGGATAGCGACTCTGCGCCATCCAGTGTGCCCTGTCCGCATTCACCCCATCACCACGTCCTCCCAGTACGCCGGCGATGACAGCGGCCCTCAATCCTGCGGCGGACGCTGCACACTCGAGAGTACAGTCAGCGTCTGTCTAGACTCGAGTCGAGAGGAAAGGGGAGAGACTCACAGTGACGATCGTGCCATCTTGGTCCGGAAAGAGATGGCGATGTGCTTTGCAGCTGGGCGAATCGGTATCAAAACTGTGCAAGTCAACCGTGGTCAGCTATCATCACTGCATAGTTGAACAGCGAAAGAGGCGCACCTAAGTTGAAGCAAAGTTGGAAATTGTTGAATCGAGGTAACGAACGACGGGGCGGTAGTAGTGGAAGGGGGTAGTTCACTGTAATCACACAAACCAGATCAGCATCTGTTTCTACCCAAGTGAGGAGGAGAAGATGAAGGCGCACCGATTGACTTTCTTCGTTCCAACTCGCTGCTCGACCTGGCGCAGTCGATGAAGGCGATAGCGGACGGGTGTCGATTGCGCTCAGAGAGTGTGGAAGAGGAGATGGACCCAGGCCTGGGAGGGAAGTCGAGGTTGGAAAGGGAGAGGTGGAGGAGGAGAAGTCGAAACTCGAGTGAAGAGAAGGGAAGCAAGAAGCGAAACGCTCTCAGCTGCCTTGACTCAGCACTGCTGCGGACCAGACTTCACGCCACTGTCTGACTACCAACCCTTGCCGGCACACCAAGCTCGAGACGTGACAGCCAAAAGGCTTTTGCTCCAACATAGCGACAATCCGACAGTAAGGCAACATAATTTCCGTTTTCCCGTTCTCCCCGTGCACACTCAGAAGGTGATGATAGGTTTGATGACGGCGCCAGTTTTCCTGTGGACGCAAAGAGTTCTGATCAGCTGCTGTGCTCAGCTCGGACAGCGTAGGCCGAGGAGTTAACTCGCATGGCTGCGACGGCCGCTTCGAAGTCTTCGACCGGGAAAGGCTGCGAGATATCGTTGACCGGGAAAGCGCCTTCTTCGTATAGTCTGCGATCGACAGAAACGACATGAGTATGTGCTCTGAAGAGGAGAAAAGTGGAGAAGGGCAGGGCCTACCTCATGAGCAGCGGGATAAACTCGGGAGGGTTCGAGTCTCCCTCCGCCAAGCCGCTCCACGTTCGACTATGGTTGACGGCATCATGAATAGTCACCGGCGGCTGGATGCCCGGTCCTGGATTGCCAACGCTGATCACATGACCAAAGTTGGCGAGCGACTCCCAGGCCGTTCCAAGAACCTTTGTCACACCCGTGCATTCCACCGCATACTTGGCGCCCCTTCCACCGGTAGCTTCCTTGACCCTCTTGACTACCTCTGCGTCCTTCCCGTCGATCAAGTGGGTTGCGCCGTGCTTCTTTGCGAGTTTGAGGCGGTTGGGGAAAAGGTCCACCACGATGATGGTTTGAACTTTGAGGTGGACCGCAGCCCATAAGGCGGCAAACCCGACTGCGCCAAGACCAAAGATGGCAATGCTACTCGTCGGTGCTGGTCGCAGGATATTGAGGACAGCACCGGCTCTGATCGGGTCAACAAGGGATCAGCCGCGGCAAGCAGGAAACCGAAGGGTGCGAAAGGGTGACTCACCCGCTCTGCAGACCACAGCCCAAGGGTGCGAGACTGACGAGGTCTGTCCCTGTGGGTACCTTGACACAGGAGGATTCGACCACGAGAGCGTGGCGAGCCAGAGTCGACTGCCCGAAAAAGGTGGCTGCCAGACAGAGTCGAGATCAGCTTAGAATAAGACCTCGCGCGCAGGTTAGTAAAGGCGGAGGCAAAAAAAACTGACTGGCTACCTCTCCTCCAGTTTCAACGTCTTTTGCGGCTGCAGTCCCCCCAACCGCAGTGTTCCTATGCCTCCCAAAGTTGTTCCTCACAAACTCCTCACACCCCGCCGGGTGCGGGGGCTCGTCGGTACAGCATCCGCACTCTCCGCACGAAGAGAAAGACAGGAGAACGTGGTCGCCGGGCTGGACGCGCTGAACGGAGGAACCGACGGAAAGGACAATGCCGGAGCCTTCGTGGCCGAGAATGCAGGGGAAGGGAGTTGGAATGCCTCCGCTTGACACGAGGAGATCGGTATGGCAGCTATGTTGGCGGGAGGACGGAGAGTAGATAGGTTGGGTGCAGGAATATGGGAACGGGCAATGCATGGAGGAGGCAGGAAACAGGTCAGCTTGCATTGTGTCGACGCCGGATTAGGACCGGAGGTAAAGACGCACAGTCCGCATGCGGTAACTTTGACCAAGACCTCTATAGTGAGGAAGGAAGAACGGAATCAGCTCCCCGGATGTGGCGAGGTGAAAAAGGAAGGGAGGCGACGGACCGTTAGCCTGTGGTTCCTCGAGTTGTACGTCCTTGAGCTTATATGGTGCTCCGACGTGCTGTACTACGAGTGCTTGAGTCTTCATTGTTGGTTGAAGCGAGATTGAGAAGGTGAAAGGTGGAAGTGGGGAGGAGGGAAAGATAACACAGCGGTGTCGCTAGCAGTCGCTGGTGAGTTGAATCGTGCTGTGCGGTGTAGTATGATACAGGTGCGGCCGGTGTAAACACGACCACAACCTCGTGCTGAACTTGATTGTCGTTTCCTGCGATTGAAATGATATTGATTCCTGTTGGATTGACTTCGGCCAATGCTATGACTAGACTGACTAGACTGACTAGACGAGCATTCAGGTTGCTCAGATACATCCTACTAGCCTCAGCACTCGCCGCACTCTACTACACTCGCTCTTGTTCCCATTCCCATCTTCTCTCGACCAAGCCTCCACTTTCACTCACCTCGACTACAACAGTCGACTTTGCCTGGGGTTCAATCCTGCATCGTTTTCAGAACCATCCACGGCCCCCGACGCACCCTCAAACACTGCCCTGGCGCATCGCCAATCATTTCGCCGAACGGAACTTGAAACAGTCGCCAACTGCGCCAACTCGCATTCTCATCGTCACTTCAGAGCTCGCAGGCCTGCACAAAAATGGCGGAATCGGAACAGCCTTTTCAGAGCTGGCTCAGGTACTCGCACGAGAGGACAACTTTGAGATGACCATCCTCGTCGCCCACCTCGAGGACAGCTTTGCCGTCAAAAAGGTCGACAAGCTGCGGCAAGAGTGCGCCCATTCCTCCTTGCTCCTTCCTCGCAACTCACTGAATACCCCGCATGCAGTCTCTCTGCCAGAAACCTCTCCCTCCTCTTCGTCTCGCAAGAAAAGCAACCTTTCTGGCCGCAAGCCTGGACTCCCGTCGCTTCGATGCGGGTCTGGCGCTTCCTCCGCCAACACTCGTCCTCTTACGACATCATCCACTTCCCCGACAACACCGGCATCGGTTATTTCTCCGCCCTTGGCAAGTACGAAGGCCTCGCCTTGCAAAACTCGCGAATTGTCGTTGGCTTGCACGGCGCCGACGTCGAGTGGGCCGCCATGCTCAACAAGCGCTACCCGAGCGACAAGTATGCCGTCGAGCTCGGCGTGTTTGAAAGGAAGACAGCGGAGATGGCGGATGCGGTCGTTGCGCCGAGTCGGTACATGCTCGAGTACGCTAAGCAGAGGGGCTGGCGCCTACCGGAGGCGGCGTTCGTCATTCCAAACGTCGTTCAGCACCCTGCGTCGGCGTCGGACGGCACAGAGGAGGTGCAGCCCATTGACGAACTCGTCTTCTTCGGTCGGCTCGAGGAACGGAAGGGGACTCGTCTGCTGCTCAACACGCTCGAGAACCTCTACGCCACCAATCCATCAGCTCTCGCTTCCATCCGCACCCTCACTTTCCTCGGTCGCGACCAGCCCAACATCAAGACTCGCACAGATGTTTCCCTTCTCCTAGGTCAAGCACTCGAATCGGTCAAGGGGTACACGAACGCCACCTTCTCCTATCAGTTTCTCAGCACCTATGACCGAGACGACGCCCTAGCCTATCTCCAATCCCCCTCGCGTCTCGCCCTTCTACCGTCTCTCGCCGACAACTCGCCCTCGACCGTCCTCGAATGTATCTCGCTCGGCATACGCTTCATCGCCTCGAACGTCGGCGGGCTTCCAGAGATTGTCCACCCGGAAGATCAAAACCGCGTGCTGTTCGCGCCGCTCCCTCGGCCCTTTTCGGAAAAGCTGGTCGAGACGCTCGAAAGGCTGGAAAAGACCCCGTGGGAGTTGGTGCGGGCCGCGGAGGAGACGGAAACGGCGGCAGTAGATTGGGTGGCGCTCCATCGGTGGCTAGTGGGAGAGAGGCTTCCGTCGGCCTCGTTGGAAGTGGCAGATATCGTGGAAGAGGAACCGCTTGTCTCGATCTGCATCACCCACTACGAGCGTACCCACCTCCTGCCTCAGCTCCTAGACTCTCTCCTCGCACAATCCTATACCAACTTCGAGGTCATTCTCGTCGATGACGGATCTCCTTCGCCGGCAACAGCGAGTGCGCTTGCCCAGCTGGAAGCACAATACTTCTCCGCCACATCTCCCCCATCGGCTTTCCTCTCGCCGAACCTCACCGCTCCCTTCCACTCCCCACGTCGCCCGTGGACCCTGCACCGCTACGACAACGCCTACCTCGGCGAGGCTCGCAATCGCGCCGCTTCCCACACTTCCCCTTCGTCCTCGTTCCTTCTCTTCCTGGACGACGACGACGTTCTCAAGCCGCACGCGCTCGCCACTCTCGTCAGTACCGCACGTAAGACAGGCGCCCAAGCCATCTCAACCTGGCTTGACGAGTTTGCTACGGACGTCAACCCCCTCGCCTCTCGGCCGCTCGACGACCATGGCCAGGAAGTCGAACTACCCCATCGCCGCACCTACTGGTTCCTCGGCTCTTCCATCTCTTCTGGACTCATGAGCAACTCGTTCGGCAGCGGCAATGTTTTCGTCTCGCGATCTGCGTGGCAAACTAGCGGTGGGTTCAGTACGTATAGGGAAGTCGGGGCCGAGGATTGGGAGTTTTGGATGAGATTGGCGATTAAAGGGGTTGAGATGGTCACGATCCCAGAGGAGCTTATCTGGGTAAGGAGTGATCCGGCTAGGTGGTCAATGGTATGTTCCCTTCCTGACACTTTACCCTTCAACCGTGCTTCCGTCGTTCCCGTCAGTGCTGTGCGACCGGCTGTATCTAGTACGGCCTAGCTGGTAACGGTCGCGAGGGCCCCAGTCCGCTAAACCGAGCTCAGTCTGAATTGACTTTTCCTTGCTATCCCGCAGAAATTCTCGATGGACCCCTGGGATGCTCACTTCCACGCCACCGTTCCCCTGCTGAACGACCCTCGCGTGCAAGAGCTCGATCTCGCCCATTCCCTCATGCTCCTCAAGGGTGCGGTCACGAAGGAAGTGACCGCCGCGCCCTTTTCCGACTCGCACGCCGACTTCCAACTCGCGCAAGGGTGGGGCGGATGGCATTATACCTTCGAGCCGATCGTCGACGTCGACGATCCAGCTTACGAAGCATGGGCTCCGTCTCTCCGGCCCGAGACCGCAGGCGTAGCGGAGGACGACGCGTTCATCCTCGACCGGAATCATCCTCGCAAGCCGTACATGGACGAAGCGCTCCAAGAGCCATGGATCTCGCCTACAGGCGGCGCTGTCGCTGCAGTGAGGACTTTCCGGTCGCCGAAGCGAATGGACGTCGCCATCGACCTCTCGTACCGTGCGCAGCACAGGTGCGGCGATGGGACCGAGTTGAGTCTTCTTGCGGTTGGTGGCGCGGGAGAACAGCCTCAGGTCCTTGTCCGATGGAGGACGATCGAGGATTCGTTCGTCGAGTATTTGGGCGATGTCTCGCTTCGCGCGGGATCAACGCTGCACCTCGTCTCGCACCCGCTCGATACGGACGACTGCGACCGCGTAGAAGTTCGACTTCGGCTCACCCCGATCGTGCGCAACAACAAGAGCTGGAGCACGCTGGCGAAGAAGGCGGCGCATGATGAGGAGCAGACGAAGAAGATTACGGTGGAGAAGAGTCAGGTCAAGGCGCAGAGTTGGGCAAAGATGGCTAGCGAAGGACCGGCCGAGGACGACGTCTTCAACGTTGCTCTCATCTTCGACCGCAACCGTTTCCCGCACGCCCAATCCGTCATCCGTTCTGCGCGTCATTTCCTAACCTCTCCGAAGAAACTCGTATTCCACCTCATCGCTCCGAAAGACATCCATCATGAGCTTCAGGAGTTCTTCGCCGGCGAAGACATGTCGCTCCGCCTTTACGACCACGAGCTCTGCCGCTACGCGGTCCGACAAATCCTCCCCTTCTCCGATCCCGAGATCCACGTCTCCGCCCACTGCAAGATGTTCCTCTCGGAAATCATCACTTTCGCCGAACGCGTCCTTTACCTCGACACCGACACGACCGTCGTCTCGGACCTCTCTCACTGCTACTCTCGTCCGTCCCGCAACCCCTCCGCGCTCATCTCGATGGCGGTCGACATGGGCGACGCTTGCCAGCGCACTCCCGACGCCTGCTGGCCGATCGGGCTGCACTGGCGGATACCCTCCGGACTAGGACTCGAATGCGGGAACGTCCCGTCTCGTCACAACCCCACGAAGCTTCCCGCCTCGTGTGCGGAGGAAGGCGAGCTCGAAACGTTGCAGGTGAACGGCGGCGTCGCGCTCTTCGAGCTGACCAGGATGAAGGAGTCGGGTTTCGTCCAGCGCTACGTGCAGTCCATCGTGCATCACTACCGGCTTATGGGCGGCAAGCAGGCGACCTGGGGCGAGCAGGACTTTGTCAATTCGTTCTTCCGCCTGTACCCGAACGACCTCGAGCTACTTCCTTGCGGCTGCAATTACCAGTGGTTCGGGTCAAGGAGGGAAGTCAAGTGTGGCGAGCAGGAGGTGCATATCGCGCATCACTGGTCAGTGCTTCATCCGTCGTGTCCATGCGTCCGCCCGGGCTGACAGGTTACTAGCATTCATACACAGGTCGCACGGCATCGCTCAACGCACTCAGGACCCCTACAACGTTCTCTTCCATCACTTCGTCGACTACCCCGAGGGAGCGGCTGTCCCTCCAGTACCTTCGCTTTCACCCTCCCTGCCCGGCGCACCCAACTCCTCCGAAGTTATCATCGAACACTCCCTCAATTGTCCCCGTCAAGCACACGACTGCACCGCAACCTTCAGCAGCACCGAGTATGGCCAGCCCGTCAAGGTGCTCTCTCGCGTGCTCAGCGAAACCTTCGCCGCCGACCTTACCGACATGCTCGAAGCCCAGACTTACCCGAAGATTTCGCACGCTGTGGCTCTTCGCGAGGAAGTCGACCTTCCCGAGCTTTCCTTCCAGCAGGACCGTGTCGAGCTACCAGCCGATCCAGCGGACGAACATGCTTTGCTGTGCGAGCGATGCGGCGAGTTCGCTGCCGACAGGCAATCTTGCTCCACGCCTCCGGCGGATAAGGCCTTGCATCGGCAGTATTTCCGCTGTGTTTGCAGTCTCGATGATGGCAACGCCCTTGTCATGTACGAACTCGAGGCGGCAGCCACGCAATCGGACGAGGACGGAGGCTGGATCCTCTACCTCGACGACTCGCAGACCTTGGTCGCGCCCGAGTCACTTTCTCTGCTCATGGCGGAGGTCGACTCTATCGACCAGCTTGTCCTCTTCCGATCCAACACCTCGTCAGGTGGGCAGGACTCGCTCTTCCGCCAAAAGATCCTTCCGCGTTCCCCCCTCGACGGCGTCGGCTTCCTCTTCCATTCCAGCAACCTCGACCTCACTGAATGGTCCTCATCCTCTCGATGTGGACGCTGGGCGACTCTCAGTCGCCTGACGTCCCGGCTAAGGCTGAAATGGATCGACCTTGTCCCCGTTATCGACCACCCTCTCCAGCGACACCTGCCGCATGCCCCGCCCGAAGACTTCAAGCTCTCGGTCATCGTGCTTGAGACGCAAGGTCGGATCTCGTGGACGGCGCTACTGCTCGAGACGCTGCAGATGCCGGAACTGGCGCCGCTGGTTAAGGAGATTGTCGTCGCTTCCATCGATACGCCGGCGGGCTCGTACGGAATGGACATTGCGGTAGTTAAGCTGGATGTGGGATCGGGAATGACAGAGCTGGCGAGTTTGGTGGAGGGGGATCGGGTACTCCTGCTGAGCGATAGTGTTCTCCTCGACAAGGTGCGTTCTTCTTCGCTTGAGTTCGAGACCCCATCTGACCAGGGTCGACCTGCAGCCCGCCCTCACCTCCCTCATAACCTTCCACCTCGACGCTCCCTCCCGCCTCGTCGGGCTCTTCACCGAGACGGACGAGACGGGCGACTTCACCCTTCCTCTCGCTCTTTCCGAAGACGAGGGCTTCGACATCTTCTCAGAGCCCGACCCGCTAGTCGGCCTCCCTTCATGGACACATCTCCTGCCTCGAACTCTCCTCACATCTCGCAGTCACCTCGAAGAGCTCACCTCCCTCATCGGTTCTTCCTCATCCTCTTCCTCTCCCGAAGAACCACTGCACACCGTGTGCCACCCCATCCTTCTCTCAGCCCTCTCGGTACGCGCCTGTGGTGGCCTCGCTCCTCTCCGCATCCTTCCTCCATCAAACAGCCTCGTCGACCGCGTTCATGATTGTCGTCAGCGCAACCTGCCCGAAGTCGGGTACGGCAAGACCGCTGGTGACTGGGCCGTCCCTGCCGAGCTGGAGCACGAAGACGACGACGATGACGACTTGGAATTCGACGAGGACGGGGATCAAATAGTCAAGGAGAAGGAGCCGCCCTTGTACGACGAAGCGGACTTTCCCCTACCGCCGTCTCTGGACGAGTGCCTTGCGGCGGTGTTGTCGCTTCTTGGAGAAGGAGGGGAGGAGTACCTGGTTATGGGGGATGAGGTCGGCGTGGCGGGTCCGCTGGGTCGACGGGAAGGGTTGGAGCTGGCGGGAGGCATCGGCGAGGAGAGATGGCAAAGGGCGAGGAGGATGGAGAAGTGTTATAAAACGTAAGTCATCGGAATCTAGCATTGCATTGTTGTACATCTTGCATCATCGCATTGAGATTCGTCCTGAATACTGAGGAAAGGGCAGAAGAGAACACCTCTGTCGTTTTGACGGCCGAGTTAGTGGTAGTACGCAGCCCAGTAGGAAGGTGTGTTTCATAGGGAGGGCAGAGGGCGCTGGGCATATTTTGGCCGAGTCGCCGCGAAGAGCAAGCGAGGTACAAAATGTGAGTTGGTGTGAGAAAGATATCAGCGCTCGTCTTGTCGTCTTTGGCAGCTGCGGCTCCAGCTGTACGTCGAGCTGAGTGGGACTGAGGCGGTGGCTCGTGTCGGGACGGAGCGAGGCAGCCGGCGGTATCTGCTGTCGAGGGCAAGACGGGGAGCTGAGGAGCGACGAAGTTAGCCACTAGCTAATCGCGCCCGTGTACCGACGTGTCTCTTCAAGATGCCGCCTCCCTCAGAGACTGCTTTCCAAGGCGATCCCGGCCTCCTGGTGCAGGTTCGCTTGACAACAGCGAAAAGCGGGTTCTGAAAGAACCGAAGGGGAGGAACAAGGCAGGGCTCTCGCTAGTCTTGTACCCCGTCTGCCTACACGTCGAACGTCTCTGATCGCTGGTGCATCCCCGGGCCACAGTCAAGCAAGCATACCAGGGGCACACACTCAGCGAAACCGAATTGAGAAGGCCAACTCGCGGGTCCTTCTCGCTGCCCCGCCACTCCAGCCACTACTCTCGCGCTCGCTCATCGAGTGGGAGAGTAGCCTCGCGGACAAAAGACAACCTCCGTCATCCAGGGACCTCTGCAACGCGCGACGAGCCCAGAGACAGTCTTCCCTCGCGACGAGCGAATCGACGAGAAGAGACTGCCGTCCTCAGCGACAGCGGCTGTAGTAGCCCTTTGTGCGCTTGGGGAGAGGACAGGCTGTGCGAAGCGGTTGAACAGAGGTGGTGAATCGGCCGATCGTATTCGTCGTTGAAAGGTTTGCTGGAAGCAGTGACCTTGCTGAAGAGGACAGGCGAAACGAGAAGAGAACGCACGAGGAGACCTGCACAATCCGTCCCCGCGAATGTGGCGCGGTAGGCGTTGCTTGGACTGAGGTTTGACGGCTCAGAACTTGTCGCGAGTGTCCGACCCTCGCTCTTCCGATTGTCGTCCTCGCAGGGTCAGTACGCAGCTGACGAACGCGTTGCAATGGAGCTGAGAGCAGTCACGACGGCGTGGTCGAGCGACCAGGCTCGGGATGTCCTATTGGAGGTGAGGTACAGAAGTGAGTTGCCGGCGAGGAGGAAGCGAGCGAGACCGTTGACACGGTACAGAGTGATTGGGTGAGGTCACAGGAGAGTAGCGTGAAGTGAGAATGGGGTCACACATTTGTTAGTCAGCTGTGGTCAAGAAGAGGTGAAGAGTAGGAAGGAAAGAAGGAAAGAAGGAGGAGCGAGGCAATTTGAATCCGACTTGCTGGGGTTGCTTACTGTCATTGATTAAACAAGTTGTCGCGAGCGGTAGCACACCGTCAAGAACGAAGTCGTATACCGCGCAGTGTACCATGATGGTGGTGCAGAGGGACAGGGCGGGCAGTGAGAAAATGGGAGAAAATGGGTAAAGTAACGAATGTCTAGTAAAAACCTACAACACCACCCAGCGACCCTGCCTTCCGGCACCCTACGTATCCTCCAGTCTACCGCCAAGCTACCGCTGCTCACAGCCTATGCTGCCGGAACGTCGGGGAAGCAGTCTGCCATGCCCTTATTGTGCTTGTTTGCCGCGTGTTCGAGCAATTGAGGCGCCTGCAAGCCGTACATTCATCGTTAGTGCCACTTTCCACAGCTACGGGACGAAGAGATGTCGATTTACCCTAGTCGTACTCATGAAAACCGCCATACACACCTTGCATTTGATATTCATCGCTTTCGCGTTCTGTAAATCGCTAGTTAGCGGTGTGCCTTTTACATAACAGCGACGACGTACAGAACCCAGCTGAGACGTGGGACCCTTCTTGACAGGACCGGCCCTGTCACGCTTCATCGCTGCCTTGGCTCCGTTACCCTGAACAAGGATAAAAGGTTAATCTCTGTCCAGTCTCTTGACGCCCCCTTGCGCAGGCTGCCTGCTCGTTCCCAGCGTGCTGTCCGGTCCAGCGCGGTCGCCGTAGGCGCCTCGTGAACAGAAGCGAAGTCCAGAGTGTTTGGCGGCGAGGACATTTTCCTTTCACCCGCGTCCAGCGTCTGTAGCGGCCGTACTCCCTGTTCATACTGTCACCAACTACTGTCTGGACTACTCCTCGCAGCTCCAGTGACCGTCGCCTGTATTTCCCGATGTCCCGGCGGGTCGAGCGAAAAAGAGTCGCTCACCATGTTGATCGACTTGCGGGGTGCTAGGGTGGGTGGTAATAGGTGTAAGCGGTATAGAAGAAAGGTGGACGAGGTGCAGTGAAGCCCTTGAAGCGGTGTGGACAGAACAAGCGGGGGTGGGAAGGAAGAGACCCTCTTGCTCCCCTTTCTTCCGTCACTCAGCTGTATTTTAGGCCAGTTGCAGACTTATACCAAGGTCCTGAGCTCGTCCTCGCCCATCTCGCCAGAGCGAGTTGTCACGATCAAGCATCGACGACTGCCACGAGCAACAGCAACAGCGAGAAAATCTGACCTGCGACATAGATTGCATAAACCATAACAAACGACAGCACAGACGAGTGGTACCAGATCTATCGTGAACTGAAGAAACGACAATAACCCCTTCTATCCGTCGGAGAAGATCCTCTTAGACATCAAACCCCCTCCCACCGCGCTTCTCGAACCCCGTCCCATCCGACTTCTCCTCCAAATCAGCGTCATCGAACGCGATCTCTGTCCGGTGCTCGACCCTGACCCCGAGCGTGGTGTGGTGCGGCATGGTCTGAAGGGCGAATCCGCTCCGGCCGGCTCCAGCAGGGCTGAAGGCGCCGACGCCTTTGCTTGGTGACCGCGAGGCGGTGTCGCCTTTCATGTGCGCGGCGATGTGCCGACGGCCGCCGGTAGAGAAGGTGAAGAGAGCGATACCGTGAAGTGCGGAGGCGGGAGTCCAGAAACTGCGAGGGCGAGGTGAGTCAGTCTTTTCCGCCTGGTATTGGTTAAAGTAAATAAAACGAGCAGCGACGCACGCGATGTTGACCTCGGTGTAGCGCAAGTCCGTGTCAGACCAGATGGTAGCGGTGATGGCGCCAATGAAGGAGAGGAGCGAGGTGTACGAGGCAGTCTTGATGGCGACGGTGATGAGCTTGCGAAGGATTGAATCGGTGGCCTCGTTGAAGCCGGCAATCCGTTTCCTCAGATTGTAGGCGAGAGCGATAGAGATGGAGATATCGGCAAGGGCAGAAGACCACAGCCAAATGGCGACTCCGGTGTTCCACGCGATGGTAAGGTCTACGATGCAAAGCCGGTAAGCAATAGGCAGCGAGACCAAGGTAAGACTCGAACGCACCACTATCATCAGCACCTTGAGTGTACAAGATGCTGTCGGCGAAGACGATGGAACCGCCAAGCAGGACAACGGAAATGAGGATTGTCATGAGGGAGATAAAGCCAAGCTTGAGATGGCGATTTTGGAAAAGCTGCCACGCGAGTGACAGGCATCGTCAGCCTGTCTGTCCGTTGTACTCGCTGCGCTGATTCGAAGGAAGAGCGAGAAAAGGAGGTTGAAGACGAACCCCGGCAGCACGCATCGTCAAGAAGGACTGGGAGAAGGCGGAGATCAGCGCCGACAGAAAAGGCATGGCCGCCCACCAGTCGGGACCATTGTAAAAGGCTTCGAGAGTACGGTCCTGATTGACTGTACGAGAGGAGTCAGGAATCGGGTCTGGCTCGTAGAAAAGTGGAGGCTACAACGTACTTCCGCCGTTCATACCAGCAGCGAAGGCGAAGCCGGTATATGTAGTATTGAGCGCGAGGGACAGCCACAGCACGACCCGGTTGAGCTTGTTGTGCTCCTGCAGCTCGCCGCTCATTGCATAACTGCAAAGGGTCCGAGGTCAGCCACATGGTGGAAGGTGGGGAAGACAGAGGGAGGAGCTGGTGCACCCAGTGAACTGCTGCAAGAAGACGCCGTATAGGAAGAGCTGCAGCATGTAGCCAGTCATGGCTGCATAGTCGGAGTCAGCGAGGTTACAAAGGGGGACTGAACTGGCGGGGCAGGTAAACGCACCGGGACCTCGCAGCGCCGTGGCTACCCACTGGGGGGCCTGCAGAGCAGGGACATCGGAAGGGTCGGACATAACGAGTGTGGCTCAGGAAAGTAGGACAGAGAGAGGGAGATGAAGAAGATAAAGGCAAAGCGAGAAAGCAGGAGACCAGCGGAGAGGAAAGCTGCCCGCGGGCGCCGTGTAACCCGGACCAGGTGTTGACACCTCATCCTTGGCCGCGAGCTCCCGGCCAAACCGGTGCTGAAATACGACAATGCGCTCGACCCGGTATCGCCCATTCAGCTCAGGCAATCTAGATCCCCCCGCACGGGGACCTTGAACGATAAAGGCGTTGTCGTGGCCGGTGCGCGGAGTTCGGAGAGACGGAGGCACGGCTGAAGCGATGCCAGAGCCGTTGCGATAGCGCACGACCCTTGCCGACGGCTGCTAAGCGAGGAGGTGAGGGCCGGCGGAGTAACTAGGTTGAGGAGGCCAATTTGAAGGCGGTGGAAAGCTGGTCATGCTGGCGACTGACTCGGGACGAGTTGCGTTATACATATGACTGTACGCAGGCAGGTTGCTACTGTGCTGTGGTCGATCGATGGCGGACCGGGAGAGGTCAAAAAAGAGCTTCTCCCCCGCCCGCCCCTACTTTGCAACAAAGCTGCCGAGTAGACAAGCTAAAAGCAATACGCAATAGCCCTGCTTGATTCATCCCACTCGGCCTACTGCATCGAGCTCTCCCCAGTGCCATCTCCCCACTCGCCCCTGGCCACCTCCCTCGACATCGCCAACCCGCCTTCGACTGGTCCGTACAAGCCTCACATGCGCAACACGCTACACGCACTCGGTGAAATACGCGTCCCTCAGCTGCTCAAGAATGCGCATCCACCCGCACCCCAAATGTCCCTTGCGGCCTCAGTCGAGATGTTGCTCAACGCTTTCAAGAAGGGCAAGGGCAAGACGATGATTCTGACTGGAGCTGGAGTCAGTGTAGACTCGGGCATTCGGGTAAGTCTTGTCGCATGGCTACTTTGTCCAAGTACGCTTGTTGATGTATTATTTCCTTTTCTCGTGCCAGGCTTATCGAGGACCAGGCGGAACGTACACGATCCGAAAGCACCGTCCAGTCTTCTTTGGCGAATTCATGGAGGATGAGAAGATGCGGCAGCGATACTGGGCGCGGTCGTACCTTGGTGCGTTTTCTAGCTCGCCCCGTCATGTTCGCATTGCCGACTTCCTACTCCTCAGGTTATCCGCCGGTCCGGAAAGCTGAAAGCAACCCCACACACTACGCTATTGCCGCCTTGCAAAAGATGGGCTACTCAAACTCGACTATCACGGTTTGTCCTTTTCCTCTTTATCAAGCTGACACCAAAAAAAAAAGGGATTGCACGACTAACCTTCATCTACTCGCAGCAAAACGTCGACGGCCTCCATCATCGTGCCTACGCGGACGACCTTTCACTCTACCTTTCCCCGCCATCTGTCACGCCCTCAAACGATCCGAAAGCTCCCTTACCCATCCTCGATCCGGCAATCCTCGAGCTACACGGCACGCTCCGCCACGCCCACTGCCTTTCCTGCCATACCCCTACCGGGCGAGACGCTTTCCAAGATCGGCTGAGCGAGTTGAACCCGCGATGGTGGCACTATCAGCGAGAAGTCGAAGCGGGGTTGCGGGAAGAAACGCTCAATCCGGACGGTGATGTCGAGCTGGGGGGAGGAGTCAAGTACGAGGATTTCAAGGTCCCAGCTTGCAACCATTGCGGCGGGCCGATGAAGCCGGTGCGTTTATCTGTTCCCTTTTCTTCTTGACTTGTTCGGGGACTGACCCATTGTCGGTTCCTCCAGCGAGTTGTATTTTTCGGCGAGAACGTGCAGCTCGAGATTCGCCGACAAGCAGAGCGACTCGTCTCCGACACATCGCAGCTGATCGCCATCGGCACCACCCTCGCAACCTTCTCAGCCTTCCGGCTCGTCCGACAAATGAAGGAGCAAGGTGGGACCGTCGGACTTCTCAACATTGGGGAATCGCGTGGTGACCCGATCGCAGATTGGCGGATAGGGTGGGAAGGCGGAGCGGGGGATATTCTGCCAGAGGTGGTGCGGGAATTGGTGCGGGACGAGACGAGGAGCGATGTCAAGGCGGAAGTTGAGCGGATGCTCGTCACTGGAAAGGTGAAGAAGGTGTCAGTGAGCCAGGCGGCGGCGTCTTAGACGGTCATTAGCCATAGAACAGCATTTTCTGGCATTTTCGCACTGGACACGGAATCTAGTCCGTTGCCCTCGTGCGATTCTCACTCGCTCGGTCTTCGCAAGGCACATCAGTCCAACAGCGTCGGATGCCGAAGAAGAGACATTGAGACCACCACTGTCGACGCTGATGACAAGTTGACAATGACAGCCTGCCAAGCGAAAAGGGTTCTTCACACTCCACTACGAACCCCGTATACTCACAGCTATCATGGCCGTCACTCTTCCACCTGAGCTGATCCTCGCCTGCCTCGAACGACTGTCTTGCAGTGATGCTGACACCATCCCCACTCTCCTCAACTTCGGATCATCATCAAGAGCCAACTTGTCCCTCTCTCGCTCGCCTGCTCTATGGAGACCAATCACACAGTCACACTATCCACCTCGCTATACGTCCCAAACCTCGCCAGCTGCGTCTGACGATACCAACGAGTCAGATCCTCTCGCCTATTTCGCCGGTCGAGCCCTCAAGAATCGCAGAGCTCGCGAAATCGTCCGCGACTTGCTCAAGCCTCTCAACCGACTCGCAGTGGTAGACGAGCTGCGAGGATCCCTCGGAACCGACGTGGTGGATGAGCTGGACAAGCCGGCTGCCTTTACGGAAGAAAAGAGGCCAGAGACTTGGCTCAGCCTCCAATTCTGGGCCAGGGAGGCGCGGAGGACGTTACTCGTCGAAGAAGCCTTGCGCGCGTGGTCGGGAATTGTGCAGCGGGATGAGGCTGGCGAGGAGGCGCCCGACGACTTTGAGCGAGGACTGAACTGCTTCGCCGCGTTCCGAGGGTTGGATCCAGCTGCGGTGCGTCTCACCTTACCTAACCTGACACCTTACCTGCAGTACTGACATCCTCGAATACAGCTGTCTCGCACACATTACGACCTTGCGCATCACCCGCGTCTCGTCGAAGCTACCTCACATCCTCCTTATAAAGGCTCGCAACGCCTCGAATGGCTGTCGACCGAGGTAGTCGATTACATGACCAGCATCGGTATCAGACCGGCCGCAGACGGGTCCTTCCACGATCTCGACAATCACCTCGTCGCCCTCCGCATGGGAGCAAACGGTGCAGACGCTCCTTACGGTACTCTCCCCATGACCCTCGTCGCCATCTTCTGCTCCCTCTTCAGACGCCTGCCCATCGCATCGGAGCTCTCTATCCGCGCCAAGCCCGTCGGCTTCCCCGGTACAGTGCTCGCCGGTCTTTCGTACGAAGGTAGCGACGAATGGGTCTACGTCAACGTCTTTGCCAGAGGAAATATCCTCAGTCGCGAAACGATGACGGTCATGCTGCGGGCCATGGGCGCCACGCCCACAGACGGCTTCTTCCAGCCGGCTAGTGCGAGGGAGATGGTGCATTGCCTCTTCCGTTGCTTCACTTTCACCCTGTGCTAATCAGACCTTGCATCCTCAGTCACTTCGAGTAGCACGCAACATCCTCACCTCCGTGCAACAAGGCGAACGTGTACCGGGCGAACCGATCTCACACAAAGACACCATCGAATCGCTCTACAGCGTTGCCCACGCCCTTCACACCCTCGTCTCGTCCCGCGATGTCGATCAGGCCGAGGTCGAGACCTATGCCGATTGGCTCGTCTCCCTCGTTCAAGCCGAGTACCCGCTCGACGTTGCCTACCTCGAGAAGCGTATCTTGCCTCTGCAGACGCCGGAGAGGAAACGACGTATGCAGGGATTGTGCAAGGCTATTCGGGAGGACGACGCGTCGCGCAAAGAGGAGAAGCCCGTCAGTGCGGCGATCAGATGGAAGATTGGGTGCGTTATCCTCTTTGCCTGCTTCATCCTACCTAGCTGATGCTGATGCTTTCCGGTTCGCCAGTCATATCTTCCGGCATCGGCTCTTCGGTTACGTCGCCGTCGTTCGTGGATGGGACTATACTTGTGAGGCAAGCGAGCAATGTACGCGATGTCTCTCTTTTTTGCCTTCTTTTTGCCTTCTTCTAGACTAAATGCGAGAATATCTTGGCAGGGATTCGACAGATGCGTGTGGATACCCTTCCGTACGGCAGGAACCAGCCGTTCTACCATGTAGTACGTTTCTCCCTTTGCCGTTTTCTCCTCTTGTTCTTTCCATGCTTCCACGCCATCACCCATGCTTGGTTACTTACCTCTACTCTTGCCAGATCGTCGAAGACGGCTCGGTCCGCTACGTCGCCAACGAAAATATCACCGCGACACCGATCGACGATGATGAAGCCGACGCTTTTCTCGACCACGACACGATTGGTAAATACTTCCGCAAGCGGGAACGGCAGGAGGACCGACGCTGGGCTTTTGTACCGAGCCAGGACGTTGAGGCGGAGTACCCGGACTCGTGATGTGCTCATGAAAGATAGCAGGCTTGTCTTTCTCTTCTTGTAAGCTCCTTTTGCTCTTCCTTCATTGGGCATATCCTGAACTGTCATAACTGCAGATGTGTATCTTCGTAATATCACATCTATCAGTGTGCTATTCTCAGCTAGCTCTGCAGGCCGAGAACGACTTCCTAACGAACTTTGACTGGCAGCGAATCGGCTGCCTCGCCTCGTTGGCGCGCCTTCTCGCTTCGAGTGGACAATTCAGTACAGATTCATTTCTGCCCGCTCGCTGATGGCCATCTGCCTATCCGCCACGCTAACCCTCCGCTAGTTGCGACCGGATTATCGCCGCCGAAGACTCGCCCGCTTCGGCCGGGTAAGATACGAAGCCGTATCTTTCGCTGTCGCCGTTTTCTTCAGTTGGCACTCGTCCTCACAGTGCATCAACATGCCTCACGTCATCCCCGCTATCACCGTTACACCACTGCAGTCGTCGGCCGCCTTCGGTGCATACTTCGAAGGCGTCGACCTGAACAACTTGAGCGGTTCGTTCTGCTCTATCGCCCACTCCCTGCTCGCATGGCGCTGACCTTGGGAGAAAAACTGCAGATGAGGAGTTTGACCAGCTAGAAAAGGCGCTTTACACGCACAAGCTACTGGTAATCAAGGGCCAGAAAAACCTTCGACCGGAAAAACAGGTGTGCTCTTTTGCGCGGTACCTGCCCAATTCTGAAGGAAAACGACCTGACTCGCTACATGCCGTTATTAGCTTGAGCTCGTCAAGCGATTCGACCCGAGTAAGTCTGCTGGCTTTTCTCCTCTTCTTCTCCCATGCTGACCTTGTTCTTCTTGACAGGTGCTGAAGCCGTCCACGGTCACGGCACTGCGCAGCAAGTCAATAGCGCGGTGAATGGCAGGAAGAGCATGGTGGGCGCGAACCCCGGCGTACGTGTTCTCTCTGGCTGAAATCCTGCCCAGCCGCTCTCGCGGTCCGTCTCGCCCACTTCATCCCTTGCGAACCAGCCATCTATACTCTCGAGTCCTTCAAATCCCGCAGAAATAGCTGTGAGCTTACGGACCGTCGATGTCAGACTGACTCGGCTTTCGCGCCGCAGGTTCCCTCTAAGCCAATGGTCCGCCTCATTGGCCGCGCAAAGCTTCCCATCGGTTACCATGGCGCAACAGAGGAAGTTCCGCTCACTAGCGGGACCCACAAGAGTTTCCACCAGAAGCCGCTAAGTGATGCGGAGATTGAGACTGGCTTGTCGCGGTTTCACCGCTGTACGCCTCACCTTCCTGGGTTTTCGCCGCCAAGTAGGTTGATCCTCTGACCCACCTGATCGAAACGACAGGGTACATTGATGCTGCGCTGTATAAGACCCACCCACCACGCGTGACTGCTCTGTGGGCGCACAAACTCCCTCATGGTGCACCAATCCGGGTCGAATGGGACGTCGATACTCCATCACCTCAATCCCTCATCTGCGCCCCCGGTCTTACCGCCTTCCTCGACTCGTCCGCCATGCTTCGCTCGCTTTCGGCCGAAGATCAAGAGTGGGTCTTGCATTCGGAGGTCGAGTATGCCCCGTACCCTTATCAGTGGATTCAGGATGCGAAGGCGACGGATGATGGATTCGGGATGGTGAGTGAGGGGAAGGAGACGCCGCTCGAGGAGCTTCCGCCTGTGGATGAGGGGGCGATTATGCGGTATAAGATGGTCAGTATCGCTCCGCTTCCCGAAGCACCGAACACTACCCTCCCCTCGCCTTCGCCCCCTTTCTCTCACTCTTACACACTGCGCAACTGACACCTTTCCGTCGTTGCGTACGCAGGTCTGGAAGAACCCCCTCACCGGCGAGCTCTCCCTGCAAGTACACGCCATTGTCGCTCGCAAACTCTTCATCCGTCGCTCTCCCACCGATAGCTTCGAAACGATCGACGACCTCACTCAAGTCCGCAACATTCTCTACAAGCTACAAAAGCCGTTTCTCAACCCCGAGAAAATCCTGGTCAGCCCGCAAGGCGAAGGAGGTTCGTCTCTTCGTTCCAACTTGAGAAGGCCCGCATTTTTCCTGACTAGCACAGTTGTATCCGTCAGACCTCTGCCTGTGGCACAATCGCAGTCTGAGACATACAGCTATCGAGTATCCTGCTAGCTACCCGGATCGAATCATGCACCAGGTCCATATCGCTGGTAGCGACGATCCTGGCAATCCTGTAATGATGGCTTAAGGTTGTAGAGGAGCATGTAAAGCTATACCTGGACTATCTCAACGCGCATCATGTCGTCAAAGACACAGCGAGCTTCAGAGGGCAAGCTCAAGAGACTGTGTGAACGTTGTTGACGACCTCAACAGAAAGTTGCGGGCTCTTTACTGCAAGGTTTCCCCGCTCAAGCACTCGACATCTCTCACATGCCACTACCACTTGTCATGCGACGATTCCTGCCCTTTGGCAAAGGGAAACCCGTGGATTGATTGCCGTATAACCAGCTTTTCGGCAAACTTCCATTTCGCCCATACTTTAAACCGCTCCGTCTCCCTCCCCCAGCTGGCTGTGTCCAGTTCTACTTCTTGATCCCCAGCCCAGCAGCATGCTGAGTCGTCGCCTGAATACACCTCGCAACCGTCGAACGGACTTTTCCATCTTCAAGCATGAGAAGGCCAGCGATGGTGCAGCCACCAGGAGCTGAAAGTTTCGCCAAGGGAGTGATCAGTACGAATTTGACCTGATAGATGGGTACGAAGGATGAGGATGGGACGCACTGGTAACGCTGTCTTTGAGGGCTGCGGGGTGCAGGCCGGTTTGGAGGACCATCCTTGCTGCGCCTTGCATAGCTGTTTCGGAGTGCAAGCGGAGGTAAGCACGGGCGCAAGGAAAGAGGTCATGCGGAACATGACCGCGATGGTGGGGCATCGGGAAGAGGCGCTGAAGGTACCGGAAGCAGCAGGGACACGAAAAGGACACAGACCTACTCTGCGCCGCCAGTTCGAGCGCTTCACTCCGAGGAAGACCCATCATGACACCGCCATCCGCCATGGCTTCGAGTACGACACATGCGAAAGCCGGTCCAGACCCGCAGACAGCGGTGACAGCGTCAAAGTGCTGCCCAGGGGAAGGGGAGGATGACAGATGAGCATTCCGATGCGGTGACCGACTAGTGTCACGACAAAGAAGCATGACAGCGCACCTTCTCATCCATGAAGCGACACCTGCCTAGCGGTGTGAAGAGGGCGTTGAGGATATCGCGGTTGATGGCGGTTTGCGGGGCGGAGGGGTCGAGGGAAGAGATGACGGTCATGCCCTCGCGGATCTGCACGAGGAGGGGGTCAGGGGGTCAGGGGGTCATTCGGTGAGTCAGATTGGCCGCCGTGTCTCGCCATCGGGCGGGGCTAGGCAGTATGTGGTCGGCGGCTGCAGTCGGCGGTAGTGGAGCGAGGAAAAGCGCACCTTGCTCGGGGTATTGGGCATGCTTCGGACAATGGTGCAGCTCTCGGGTACCCAGTCGCGCATCATGGCGATGGTCGTTCCCGCCAAGATGGAGATGAGTAGCTTGCCTTCGAGGGCTTCTGACATGCCCGGGGCGAGGAGGAGGTGCGCAGCGAGTTGTGGTTTGCAACTGAAGCCGGACGGAACGACGTATGTCAGCTCCTCGGCTCGCCCAGACCTTTGGCGACTGGCAGTATGGGAACAGTACGCTCGGCTTGAGCGGCACGAGGATGTACGACAAAAGAAGGCAAGAAAGAAGTGATAGAGACGGCGCCGGACTGACTTACCAGAGCAAGATGACGTCCGATTCGGCCACACTTTTGACGTTATCGATGCTCTGCCTGACCTGCACGGTTGCGCCAAGCGGACCCAGCGAGTCAAAGGATCTCCTCAGCTTTTTTACTGTTTCGGCGCGGTTGACGGTCGCAATGAAGCTGTTTCCAGGGCGTGATGGTCAGCCCACATCGAGTTCAGTTGAAGGACTACGTACCGATCGGGAAGGGAGGCTGGGTTCGAGTTAGGGTCGAGGATAAGGCTGCCCATGGGAGTTGAGGGGGTGCTGTCGGGTTCATTTGAAGCGGGTCGAGGCGAGGTGAGGTTGTCGAGCACGCCCGAGAGTACGGCGACACCCATTGTACCGCATCCGAGAACGCAGAGCTGGTAAGGCATGGTCTTGGGTGACTTAGACTGGTGAAAAAGAATGCAAGAGCTGCGGGGGTGACCAGGTGAGCGAGACAGCAACGGGAAGAGTGGAGATTAGCGGGGGTCGCACTTGAGTAGCTTGTCGTGAGTACGCACGACCGTACAAAGGCTCTCAGGTGCTACGACGAGAGTAATCAAGGTAAAGAGATGAGACTTTGGAATCCTCTCTCGTTTCCCAGTTTACCATTCACCCTGAAGATACTACATAGATCACCCACAAGATGCAAGGCTTGGTAGACTACGGATCTGACTCGGACGACGACACTCCAGCTCCTGCTCCAACTTGCACTTCAACACTTGCTCCTCCAACTAAACCCACTGGCCTCAATCTACCACCTCCAGCAACAGCTAAACAGCCTACAATCACAGCATCAGCACCCGCAACCAGGAAGCAAAGGGACAAAGGTCCCGTTCGCATCCTTCTCGACTTGCCCCCGCCTTCCTCGACCTCTTCCTCCGCTTCAACTTCAGCAGAAGACGACCAACCCGCCAAGAAGCGACAGAAACTCGCACTGGGAGGAGCTCCGGGTGGCGCCGGATTGACGGGACTCGCAGCTCTGCTTCCGAAACCCAAAAACGACGCCCCGAAACCCGTTGCCGCCCGACCTCCCGCAGCGGTGAAGCCTCGAGCGGGATTGGCAGGACTCGATGGATTGTTTGATGAGCAGGGAGACAAGCCAAAGGTGGCGGTGGGAGGTCCCATGTTCCTGCCCCCGTCAGTAGCGGCCAAGGGTAAAGGGAAAGCTGCTGTCAAGCTTGCGCCCGCTCCGGAGCCTGAAGCGCCTGCGGTCGATTTCTTTGGTCTCGGTATGTCCTTCTGTCTGTTACCTTTACACATCTTGCCTTGACTCAAAGGATGAATCGTGCAGGTCCCGTTAGTTCCGCACCGTCACCCTCTTCAGCCTCAAGACCCTCCTCCTCCAAACCAACCGTATCCTCCGCCGCCTCTTTCTCTGCCGCACCTTCCGTCTCTTCCGCTCCGACGCCTCGATCCGCAGCTCCTGCCGAACCTGCCCAACGAGCATGGAAGCAGCCCACCGCTGATGACCCTTATCCCGGCTTCACCCAACTCCCCTCCGGCGAGTGGGTCGCAAAAGATCAGCAAGCGTACGAGGCCCTGGTCGCATGGCAGGCACAACAGGCGGCTCAGCCTGCTACGGGTGGGGAGGACATCCCGCGAGGCTTTGGAGAGAAGGACGTAGCTGGACAGGGTGGGTATGTCGATGTTGACGAGGCACAGAGGGCGAAGGATGCTTGGGCTACAAGGCCCTCGCAAGTACCAGGCCGGGAGCAGGAGTACAAGAAGGGAAGCGAGGTCAAGGGGGTACGTGCCCTTCATTCGCATTCTTCCCCTCGTTGCTGCACAGCTTTGCTGCTCGCTGGGCGTTCGACCGGAACGAACGAAAGCTGACTTCCTGCCGTCTGGCATGACTTGCAGATTTCGAAGCAGATTGGCGGCAATGCCAAGCGCAAACACCAACTTTCCTCACTTCTCGCCGCCGCTCACGACAATCGCGCCGAACTCGAAGATCGAATTGCGCAAGCGAGATCGAATAGGAAGAGTGCTGGAAACAAGTATGGTGCGTGTCGCTTCCGTATATTTCGGCATCAGTCTCGCTTACTGGGAGGCGGGACTGACGCTACTTCTGCTTCCACAGGTTTCTGAGCACTTTTCTGTAGGGGGATGAAGCTAGCTTTTGAGTTGGCGGCCTGATGGTGGACGCGGAAGCCTTTACGTTCATGCGCAGCTCGGAATAGGTAGTCATCGTGTGTTGCAAAGCTCAGACAGCTACAGTGAGAAAGGGAAAAGGAAAACCTAGGAAAACCTCCGCTGGTGTGAAACTCAAGCAAACGCAAGACAGAAATCGATCGAGGGAGGGGAACGACGACAGACGGCGACACGCGAGACAGAGCGAGCACGGAACGAAGCACAAGGGGGCAAACAGTTTTTACGGGGCGAATACAGAGGGGACAGAGAAGCCCTAGGTGGACAGCGTTGTACACGGATAGGGCGCAGCATAGCGCATGGGGACGGAGAGGCGAAGGGGAAGGGGAAGGGAAAGGAAGAAGAATCACCTGCCTCAAGCAAAAGCTCGGGAACGCTCATTCTCCCGCAGCAGCGCATCCGCGTGCGCCGTCGAAGTCGCCATGTACCCGTCACCCATACAAGCTGTGCTCGACCGGCGACGCAAGAGGTCTAGGTGAGGATAGGTCGACGACGTGGGAAAAGGTGTAGCCACGGCGAGCTTAGACGACCAGGAGGAAGGCACCGTGGGGTCGGGAGAGGCGCACACCGAGTGCTGCACGGGAGAAGCCTGTGGAGCGGAAGTCGCAATGGTGCTGTCGAAGCTGCCGTACGGAAGAGGCGGAATACTGGAAGGCGAGGCGGAGCAGATGTGGGAGACGACCAGAGGCGGATGCTGTTGAAACTGAGAGTCGGACAAGTCATGGCGGAATAGCGGATGTCTAAGGGGCGTGGCGGAGATCTTGATGCGATACTGGGCCTTTGACACAGACGAGAGGGGATTGTTAGGCGAATGAGAAGGAACTGGGCGGGAGAGGGGCGGGCGAGTCGAGATAGTTGTCGCCGGTGAAGCGAGGGAGGCGTTGCGGTGTCGAGCTTTCTGGCCTCGTTTACTCTGCACCGATGTGAGGGAGAAGGGTCAATGGGAAACGAAGACAAAAGCAGTGGGAAAAAGGGCATACCGGGACATCAATGCAAAGGTGAGCTCGCCCGCGACGAACGCATGTACCGCAGGGACGAGCAGCTCCGCACTCCGTGTGATGCTTCTGCTTGGAAGAATGTGAGGTATGTGAATTTCGACTACGTTGGCGGAGTTAAGAGTACAAAGGTGGATGGGAGATCACTTGACAGGAAAGGAGCCTAACCTTGCTGTGAGACGACGAGGGGGAGCATAATCAGTATCGCCACGACGGGTTAGTAAGAAGTTACCTACCATGGTCCGCAAGCCTTGTTGGGCAACTTCCGACCCAGCCTGCTCGACACCTTGACGATAGGCGACGTCTTCCCCTCTTCTTCGCTGCCGTCTTCCTCCGCGGCGGTTGAGGAGTCTTCGGTCAGGTCCATCGAGGTGGCTCGCCCGTAGCTGCTCGAGGTGCGGGCAGACATGGCCGGCGATGGCGAAGTAAGCGGCGGGAGGTGAGCCGCGAGAACGGGAATCGAGCGGATGGACGGGAGGCGGTGGCGGTTCTGGCTCGAGGTGCACATGGTAAGCTGGCGGATGCTTGCGAGCCCCGATAAGGGCAAGTATTTGAGTTGAGCGGTCCATGAGGAAAAGAAGAAAGAAGAAAGAGAAGAGGGAACGGTGGGAACGGCACTTTGTACTTGCCGGGGGCTTCAGCGCCTCGTCCGGTCATGCCACCCCACGTGCAATCTGCGTACCGCTATTTTGGTAGCAGAGGGGCAGCGATGTGCATAGGAGAAACGTACCTCGTGGTCTCGTACCAGGCGGTCAAAGCGGGACCAAGTCAGAGCGCAAAACGGCACGGGAGACGCACGGCGAGCCATGAGCGAGCGATCCAGTCACACGGATGTTATGTTTGCTCGTTGCCCAATTCCTCTTGCCTGCCCCTGGACGTTTTGATACCGCGTTGTCCCGACTTCAGCCCCGTCTCCGCACTTCTATTCCGGCCACTATCACTTTAGATCGACTCTGCAGGAGACAGTGGGGTCGGTGAAACGAAACGGGGTGAAATGATACGGGACAACAAGGGAAAGACTGCATACCCTGGAGCTGGGCGTTGAGGCGGGAAACCCGGGACGCAACGGAGAGGTCGATGGTCTTGTCTCCGACGTCGATGACGAGGCCGCCGACGACCGCCTGGTTGACCTTGTTCTCGATGACAAGCTTCTTGCCGGAACTTGCGAGCTGAGATGCCTTGAGGGAGTCCTCGAGGCGCTTTTGCAGGTCCTTCTCGAGAGGCGCGGCGGTGGTGATCACGACCTTGACCTCGCCGCGGTGAGCGGACATGATCTCGAAGAAGTTCTCAATGACCTTCTCGGTCTCGTAGAGACGACCGTTGTCGGCGAGGACCTGGAAGAAGTTCTTGGTGAATTCGGAAGCGCCCTTGGGGGACGACTTGTTGAGGAGGGCCTCGATTCCGGACGCCTTGTCGGCGGACGAGAGGATGGGGTTGGCGAGGAAGTCGCGGACAGTGGCGTCGGCAGCGATGGACTTGACGCCCTTGAGGTCCGCCTCGACCGCCTGCAGAGCGCTGCGGGGGGAAATGACCTTTCAGCGAGAAAGTCTGACGCTGACGATAAGAGAAGATTGATACGCACTTCTTCTTGACGGCAGCAGTGAAGAGAGCGCCGGCGTACTTGCCCGCCAGACCTGTAAACCAACGAGAGATGTTACTCCTCATCTGTCCCGCCTCGATACCTCGACATCGCCCCTCGACTCGTCCACGCCGCTGATCGCGCAGAAGCACGACGTAGCTTTCGACTTACCGTGAAGCTGGACCGGGGGGAGCTGTGAATTTCAACGGGTGAGCGGGATGAGACCTGGATGCGGAACAGGTCGGTGGTGTCAACACGCGCGAAAGAGACTCACGACGGCCTTGGTAGCCTCAGTGGCGTAGGAGCGAACGGCGCGGATGGACTGGCGAGCAGCAAACATGGCGAGTGACTGTAGACGAGGCGAGTTAACTCTAGACGAGCTCTTGTGCCGTTGCGAATACAAAGTGAGAATTGGGTTATTACAAGAAGGAAAAGGGGAGCAATTGTAATCCAAATTTGTTGGAGAAGGGGAACAAAGGCAAATCAAGTAAACAGATCGCTATACCACTCTCGCTGGTCAATCAGTAAGCTAGAATCGTACACGCGCTCTACGACTGGCCCCTCACCCGCGTCCAGCACTCCCTCCGCTGCTCGTACTCACTCTCGTCGAGCTTCCCTTCGCCTGATCCATACCGCCTCGATTCTCCCGCTCCCCCACCAGTTTGACCGCCAAGTAAGGCCAACAGAGGTGCTGGAGACACTGTCCAAAGTCTTTCTGTGAGGGTACAGCAGCGTCATGGGCGACACCGGTTGAAATGGTCCAAGGCCATCACGAAACGCTGGCTCGCCGCCGGTGTGGGACACAGGCCGAGGGTGGAACAGTGCGTACGCTCCGCAAGAGACTGTACTGACTTTCGTCTCCTCCCTTCGCAGTGTCAGCCTTCTTCCGCAGTGCTGCCGACTCAGACAGCTCGTCTTCTTCCTCTTCTGACGAAGAAGAGCTTCGCTCCTCCGGCTCCGAGTCAGAGTCCGACGCGCCCGCTCCCAAGAAGGCCACGCCCGCTGCCGCCGCAGGTGCCAAACCCAAGCGCAACCTTCTTCGCAAGACCGGATCCGGCTCTTCTTCCTCGTCTTCTTCCGAATCAGGCTCCGACAGCGACAGCGACGCTTCTTCCGAGGACGAGGCACCACGCAAGGTTGAAGCCAAGCGACCGGGAGGCAGGTTTCTGAAGGGCGCCGCTTCCGATGATTCCGACAGCGACGAAGACCGCGCCAAGGTGGTCAAGTCGGCGAAGAGCAAGAGGGCGGACGAAGTCGATCAATCGGTCAAGACTATCGAGAACGGCGCGAAGATCAATGACTGGGTGACTATCTCGAACGGTGCGTCTCCCGATTTTCGCCATCCACCCTAGAAGAGTCCTTGTTGTCCTGGACTTGCCCTCACCCAACTCCTGCTTCGTAGAGTTCGACAAGCTCGTCCGTCAAGTCAGCCGCCAAATCACTACTGCCGACCCCATCCCCACTGGCTTCTACAAGATTCTCTCGCAGCTGGACGAGATGGTCGCTACTGCCCAGAACAACCGCAAGAAGATGAACGCGACCAACTCAAAAGCGCTCAACTCGATGAAGCAGAAGGTCAAGAAGGTGCAACGCGAACACGAGACCGCTCTTACCCGCTACAAGGCCGTGCGTTGTCCCCTTGGCATTCCGGTGCTGAAGACAGCCTGACCGTCTTCCTCCTGCAGGACCCGGAAGCGTTCGAGAAGGCTGCTGAAGCACCTGCCCCCGTGGCCGCTGCGCCTCAGCCCAAGAAGAAGTCTCCGATGGCCATTGCTGCCGACGCGGACGAGGACGGTTTCGAAACCGTGGGCGGTGGCAAAGGCAAAGGCGCTGCCCCGCCTGTGTCTTCTGAGGGGATCTACAAGGCTCTCGCAGCCGTCCTCGAGGCTCGTGGACGCAAGAACACGAACCGCGAGGAACAAATCAAGACGCTCGAGAGCCTTCTCACCGTCGCCGCCACGACTTACCAGAAGATCCGCGTCATCCTCGCCCTCATTGCTTCCCACCTCGACTACAACCCCGCCACCAACACTCACATGCCCCTGGACTCCTGGTCTGCCGCGCGCGAGCAGCTCGACGCTCTTCTCACCCTCCTTCACGAAGACACCTCGTACGCCGTTCGCGAGCAGGCTCCCGATTACGATGACCAAGTCGAGCGCACGCCGTCCAAGGATGAGCCGGTCGTCATCGTCCGCGGCAGCGTCATGTCCCTTGTCGACAGGCTCGACGACGAGTTCACCAAGAGCCTGCAGAACCTCGACCCTCACGCCGGAGAGTACATCGATCGTCTCAAGGACGAAAAGGTCATCTACTCGACCATCGTTGCGGCGCAGGTCTACTGCGAGAAGGTCAAGGAAGCGGAGCACCTCGACCGTATCGTGATGCGTCGCCTCGAGCACATCTACAGCAAGGTGCGTCGAGCTTCAACTCCCGTCTCTTTTTCTCGAGTAGTAACCATATACTGACAGTCTACTTAACGTAGCCCGACGCCGTCATCGGTGCCCTCGAAGTTTCCCTCCCCGCTATCGCCAGTCAATCCACCATCTGGCAGTCCCAGGCTGGCACCTCTTCCTCCGAGTTCTCTGCCGTCGCACTTGTTCGCGCCCTCTGCATTCACCTCTACAAGACGAGCAACTCGCTTCTCCGTACCCGCGCCATGCTCTCGCACATTTATAACTACGCTCTTCACGACGAGTTCTACACCGCGCGTGACATGCTCCTCATGTCCCACCTGCAAGACACCATCGGCAACGCGGACGTTACCACCCAGATCCTCTACAACCGTACCGTTGTCCAGGTCGGGCTCTGCGCCTTCCGTCTCGGCCTCATCCGCGAAGCGCAGTCGATGCTGCAGGAAATCTTCGCGACCCAGCGGGTCAAGGAGCTTCTCGCGCAGGGCGTCCAGGCTCAGCGATACACCACCCTCACGCCCGAACAGGAGAAGGCCGAACGTCTCCGCCAGCTTCCCTTCCACATGCACATCAACCTCGAGCTCCTCGAAGTGGTCTACCTCGTCTCGTCGATGTTGCTCGAAGTGCCGCTGATGGCGCAGGCCGGCAACGATCCGGAGCAGCTCAAGAAGAAGGTCGTCTCGCGCACGTTCCGCCGCATGCTCGACTACGCCAACCGACAAGTCTTTGTCGGTCCTCCCGAGAACAAGAGGGACCATGTCATGCAGGCGACCAAAGCCTTGCAGACCGGAGACTGGCAGAAGTGCGTCGAGCTCATCCACGCTATCAAGGTGTGGGGGCTCATGCCGAAGGAGAAGGAGGTCAAGGAAATGCTCACCAGGTGCGTCATTTCCGTTCTGCTGCATCGCGATTGAATAGAAACCGACGAACCAATTGTTTTCGGTTGTCTTGGTTCACGCGTGCAGGAAGATCCAGGAGGAAGGTCTCCGGACATACCTTTTCACCTACGCCTCGATCTACTCGACTCTCTCCCTTGACCACCTCGCTTCCACCTTCTCTCTCCCCCTCTCGACCGCGACCTCGCTCGTCAGCAAGATGATCTGGAACGAGGAGCTTCCCGCATCCCTCGACCAGGTCGCCGGCGTCGTCGTTCTTCAGCAGGTCGAACTCTCCCACCTCCAGCGTCTCGCCCTCCAGCTCGTCGACAAGGCTTCGCAACTCGCCGACGGAAGCGAACGCTACCTCGATGCCAAGCTGAACCAGGGAGAACAGCGAGCGGATGGTGTACGCGGCGAGGGCGGCAGGGAAGGTGGACAGCAGCGGGAGAGGCGTGGAAACGGCAGCGGCCGTGGACGAGGGCAGGCGCGCGGTCGGGGCGGTGCGGCGAATAGGTTCAACTCAGGGTCGCTGGGACGGACGGTGCAGGTCTAGATTGGCGATTTCCATTCCGTTCGGGATTGTTCTGAAAAGCATGTAACTTGCCCTCTTCTTTTCTTCATTCATTCCATCGGCTGCGATATGTGTCACCCAAGGACCAGCGGGACTCGAGCTTGTTACAGGTCAAAATCGCTGTCGCTATCTTCTCCGTTTTTATGGGTCAGTTTCGTTCCTTTCCTGATCCCGCTCTTCTTCCCGCCACCGACGAAGGTCTGGCCTTCATCGCTATCCTCTCCATCGTCATCGCTCTCTGGCTTTTCTGGCCGACCTTCTCCTGCTGTTGATCCACCTTTCGAGAGAGGTGCCGCAGCGTCTGACTTTGAGGCATATTGGGAGGAAGATGTAGATTGGTCGTAGCCGATCTTGTTGTGGAAATCGATACCCCGGAAGGCGAAGAGGATTCGTTCGACATCTGCGGGAAGCGTAAAGATCCGGTGACCATCAAATAACGTGACAGGCAGGTCAAGACGCACCTCGCAAAGTAGCGTTCATGCCACCCATTGATCCCAGACCGACGATTTGCCCAGTCATCTGGCCCTTACGATAAACCAGCATCGTCGGTACGTTCTTGTCCGGGTAATTTTCGATGCAGTGGTCGGAGACGATGGAGACAAATTTTGACGAGGGATAAAGGGAAGCGAGCTCTTGTAGAAGCGGCATGAGTTTCTTTGACTCGAGTACGCTGCCAGACAGGTCACATAGAATCAGGAGGGCTGCACGGCATATAACGCAGGAAAAGGAGAAGAAGCGCACCTGTCTTTGAACAATACGCATACAACCCCGGTACCCCACCCTTCCGGCTCTCCGGGTAATTCCTCATTGCTCGCATCTGTTACTTCTCTCTTGTAGTCGACTTTTCCGATCGGGTACACCCTGCCAAACTTCCGTTTGCTCAACGTCACCTTTTCCTTTTCCCGCCGTGCCTCCAATACCCGCTCGAGCTCGTCTCGCCGCAGAGAATCGTCTTTGTTAATATCGAGGTCTTCGAGGTCGAGTTCTGATAGTGTGGGAGAGGGTGGGGCGGGAGGAGGAGAAGGCGAGCGGTCGGCATTAGGCTCCTTGGGCGGGATGATGCCGTGCTTTCGCAGGGCCTCGTTGAATTCCGTATCCTCTTCGTAGTTGATAGCGGGCTGCCGGAACACGCTCAGCGGCACCACAGTGCGAACAAGTGAGAGGAACGCACCATCGTGTCGGAAGATGAACTATTGGACAGCCGCGTTGGAGTGATCGCGGACGTGCTGCCTAAAGTACAAGCTGTTTATTGAGTTGTTTGGCTGGTTCACAACAGCTCAGAGCCGAATCGAGGTGAGATAGGGAGGAGACGAGGGAAGTCTCGAGGTCCCGAACGAAGAGAGGTCCAAGAACGTTGCTACTCCGCGAGCGTCTTTACCATGCGTGTCCTGCAAGAGACCTTCGGTGAACGTCTACACGTGAGAAAGGCGGTTCTTACAGTACGACAACGATACGGACTGGGTTCGAGCTAGACAATACAGGCGAAAGAGTGCAGTCTATATACGGGTCAAACGGAGAGGGTGAAATTAAGGGTGGAAACGGAAATGCGAAGGAGACGTTAAGGTGATTAAGTATTGTAGAGAAGCTTTCCACACCGGCTCTAAGCGCCGAACTTGCTACGAGCACGGAGACGATCACCGTACTTCCAGAGGAACTGCACAACCGACGAAAGATGACTGTTAGCGTAGCCCGGCAGGATCAGGAGCGCGTGAGAAGACGGCGGGAAAAGGGAGGGAACGCTGGAGAAGCGCGGTAAAGAGGCCGAAAGGAAGGGGCAAATGGAGCGGACAGCGCTGCCAGAGAGGTAGAGCGTGGAAGAGGACGCACAACAAGGGGTGGGAAGAGAAGAATGTTGAGACCAGCCAGCAACGAGCAGGCTGGACCCACACCAAGGTTATGGAACAGAGGAGCACCGAAAAGGCTGCAATTGGCAAAGACAAATTCAGTCAGGGGGTCTGCACCCATGTGTAGGGGACTGGAGATACTTACGGGAAGCCCGCCGCCATACTCGACCTGAAGAAATCGTTTCCAGCCAACGCCGATGCCGCGACTGAGGGGTAACCAGCTTGGAGGTAGATCAAGATGCACTGCGGTGGTCAAGTCGAAGTCAGCAAGGAAAGCGAAAAGACGAGGATCGACGCACCTGGAACACGCAGAAGATGCCGGGGAAGTACAAGGCCTGCAAGGAGGAAGGCGGTTCAGTCAACTAGCTTGACGCCCTCGGGGAAAATCGCGACGCACCGCGCCAATGGTAGGACCGATCCAGTGCGTAGACGGCGAATTGCCGGTCCAGCCAAAGATGAAGAGGGAGATCGGAATGAAGGGCGCGGCATAGACGGCGAGTTCAAGACGAGCCTCCGGCGCGAGCTTGAAGTCGGACTCGACAAGCTTGGGGATCAAGCGGTACCTGCGCACGTGCATGTGTGAGCTTGTCCGGCCCTGAAGTGGGAAGAGGCAGCGGTCCGAAGGACGCACTTTTGGTAGAGGCAAAAGACGGTAATGGTCATAGCAGCAGTGACGAGGAAGGCGAGGAAGGGCAGGTTTGAGATTGAGAGAGAAAAGCCGTGGTACTCAGAGAAAACGATCGGGAACGCCTGGTAGCAGAGCGCGTTAGCTGACTAGCGCTTCACCCATGAGGAGCGACTAGAAGACCTACTTCGAACCAGAGGTAGAAGATACTATAGATGAGGCTGGGGAGAACGGCGAGTCAGAGTCGGCGCTTTGTATACAAGAAGAGCAGGACGAACCCAATGTAGAGGTTGGCGAAGCCAACCGCAGGCTCCAAACACAGCCTGAAGGCAAGACCAATCTGCTTCGCACCAGTTTTTAGGATGCCGGGCTGCTCTTGAGCATGCAGTTCCTCGCGTGTCTGGATGAGCGGGTTGCCAGTTATTTTGCGCAGGCGCTCGGCCCGGCGCTTGAGGATCGTCGGCCCGAACGTCTCGGGCAGGAAGAAGGTCTGCGCGCGATAGAAGGAGAGTAAAGGTAAAGAGAGGGCAAGAAAGAAAATTCAGCTGAGGCAAATTAACTGTAAGAAGCGGCGAACGTACGAAGACTAGCAACCCAGCACCGCTCATCCACAGCAACTCGAGAATTGTCCACTTCCAATTTTCATACCTGAGGCGGAGTAGAGCAACGGCATTAGCCGCACAATGCGTTACGGGGTACCGTCCATGATCGGCCATGAGGAGAATAGTCACGTACTGCGCGGCGAAGCTTCCGACGACCGGACCGAGGACTGCAATTCCACGAGAATGAGCTGTATGCCCGATGGGTAAATCTCGAGGGAAATGCTCACTAGGTCCGCATACCGCGCCAAGACCCCAAACCGCCATTGCATAGGGCAAATGAGTCGGCGAATAGATGTCGCCCATGGAAGCTCCTCCGGTAGCGAGAGCAGGCGAGCCGAAGAAGCCGGTCAAGAAGCGGAAAATCAAGATGCATGTAAGGTTGGTAGGGATGAGGATCGGCAGCTGTAGAAGGCAGAAGAGGAAGAGTGTGACCCAATAAACGGGGTTACGACCGAGGTGCGGGGTTTCTTGGAGTGGCGAGAAGATCACTGTAGACAAGCGACAAGTAAGCTAAAGGTCAAAGCCTGGAAGGGAAGGAAACGCACTTGGTCCGATTCCGTAACCCAGAATGAAAAGTGTGAGGCCCAGGACAGTGACAGTCTGACTGACGCCGTATTCGGCCATAAGGCCTTGTTCAGACGGGGTGTAAATGGCGGAACCCTGCAAAAGATCACGAATGAGAGCGCACATGAATAGGGCAGTGGTAGCAACATACAATGTAGACGACAGCGGTAAGCACGGAAATCTGGATTGCCACGAAAGTTCGCTTCGGGGTCGACCAGTTTCTGCGGCGAAGAGACGTCAGCTAAGGGCAAAACGTCAGGAGACTGACAAAAAGGCTTACTGGGGGTTAGCCGGGTCATTCTCTTCCCAATCAACAAGGTACTGGTACTTGTCGTGTAGGCCGTCAGCATGCGCCCGCTCGGGATCCGCCGTCCCGGGGTGGTTCTTCTTCCACTCTTCTTTTCGCCGGTTCTTCTCTTCTTCATTCAACTCTTCTTCTCCGGGTCCGCTTTCGAGATCCGGCCCGCCTTGTCCATCCCTCTTCACACCGTCGTCGAGTCGCCGGTCGTGCTTCTCCTGGTCCGTCATGTAGCTACGCTCCATCTTCTTGCCGTTGCTGGACTGAGCAATTTGCCCAGCATCGACGGACTGTCGCCCTGAAGCATCGTTCAGGGTACGGTCGGACGAACGCGAGTCGCGGACCTCGTTGGAAGATGTGCGCGCGAGGTAGTGAGCGGGAACTTGATAGTCGGACCGTTGTTCAGGGTAGGGGAAAATTCGACCGTTGGAGAGGTAGTTGATCGTCTGGCCAAAGACGGAATCGCGAACGATGTCGGGCACCATTTCACTGGCGCTGAATGGCGGGATGGATTGAGCAAGGAAGGAAGACTGCGCGAGAGGAGAGCAAGAGAACAACGTCGGCCGCTCGTCGCTGTACGGCCAGAGGCTGATGATCGAGGACACTCGGCCAGACAGTATACAATTGCAACATCGAGCGCCACTGAACAGAGAGACCGACGTCAACGCGTCGACTCGGACAGGTCAAAAGGGACCGAGGGAACGTGAGGATCGGGACCAACATACCGTATCTTACGTCCATCTGCATGGTGTTCCGCCCGAGTGAAGCCCACGCTATAGCTGCAACCCGCAATTCACCCTCTCTGGCGCCAAGAAGGAGCAGCCGACCACGCCCATGCCAGAAACACTCAGAAGTTGAATCGGTGTTTCGCCGTCTCCCGGCCAGGTCCGGAGAGGTCGCGGCACACAGTCTCTTCCCTGAGGCTCTTCGACCGCACTGCTCGCCGCCCTCTCCTGACGCGCAACACCACAGTCTCCCTCTCACCCTTCCCTTCGCAGCTTCGCCTTGTTTCTGCCTTGCACTGCCTGCAACCCTGTGAGGCTCTACATTTCGCTTCGAGCGACGACACACAGTCCCGCATACAACGCAAGCATCGCAAGACGTATGCCGCGGCGGCGGGAACTCACGGGCTCTCGAGGTCGTGAAGTGAACGGAACGTTATCGATTTCGGGTGAACTGCACTGCTGCACCCCATGCCGTGTCTACGCCGCCTGTGACCCTGATCACTGTCCGAGGACCTTGTTCTTGATAGCCTTTGCGGCCAAGGCGAGGTTGTCCTTCATGGCGGCGGCGTCGCGGTCAAATTCCATCCGCCCGACACCCGCGACCGTCATCCACGAGATGCTCGTCAGTACGCGCTCTTCGCTAGCACTGCGGATCACCGCGAGATTGGCGGGGAATGCCCCGCTGAGTAGCGTCAGAAGGGAAGGAGAAGCGATGTTCGAGAAGTGTCGCGAAGAAAATGAATCGGGGGGTCCTGACAAACCTGGATGCACGTCTGCCGATCCAAAGGACTAGGTAAGCATCAGTCGCTCTGTATAGGACGTGGAGGGGATCAGCTTACCGCAACATTGAATTGCATGCGGTCTTTCAGATCCGCCGGATCCTGCTTTGGAAAGTTCTTGTCTTGCGAGGGAGTGTAGGCGACTGGCTCCTTGGCGACAATAAAGATGTAGCGCTGCTTTCTGCCGACGGGTGCGTGTGGTGGGTTAGGGACAGGAAGGCAGAAGAGAGCGACGGCTTCCGAGAAGGCGAAGGTGAACGGTGGTCGGACTATTGAGAAGGAGCTCTGTCGGGGGATGGATAAGGTGGGCTGTCACACTGCTCACCCCGTCCCATATGCCGGAGAAGGCGGAATGTAGGAGTTGATTAAGGCAGATGAGAAGACTTTGTCGACCTCTTCGTCGTCCCGGGGTCAAACTTGAGGGAACTCTGGATCCAATGGCGAACTTGACCGCTGAAGGTATCGTTGTGCTTCAGGAAGTCGGGATCGATGTAAATGAGAGTGTAGGATGCGTCCGCACGCTGCGACGACTCGAGCACCATGAATCAGCTTTCCCGAATGCCGCCCCACTTGAGGACGCAGGCCACTCACCGCTTCCTGGAACTCAATCACAGGCTCATCAAGGGTGGCGGAGCGTGGGATAGCCTCCCCACAACACGCTGTAGCCTCGCGAAAGTGCGCCTTGACACTCCCCTTGATCTCGCCAACGAAGTTCTCCTGGACAATCGAGGGGATGATGTCGTCTGTGCGTAGCTTGTTGTGGAGCTCAAGAGGCGCGGAGGATATTTTGGTCTGACTGGGCTTGCGTATACGAAAGCTGAACACGAGTGATGAGAATTGAGAAGCAAGTTGCGCGAGAAGCGGGAACGAGCGACGTGCGTCATGCCTCACAAGCCTCGCAGACCGCTTATCAATGGTTGATGGCGCAGGGGCGAAGTACTTGACGGTGTGCCACATCGTAAGTGGCCATGCGAGACAAATAAAAGCTCAACTCGGGACAAACAGAGCGAGCAGGTAAAAAGAAGAGGTCGACGTGCTCGACTACATCGTCGTGTTACAACAAGCCAGCTATAGAACGACTGAGGTGGACATAGCTTACGCGGTCAGTTAGGTGGTAGCTCGCAGACAAGCTCGAGCGGGATGTCTCGCAGCATCTCATCGTCGTCGTCGAATCGTAGGCGGTAAAAACGCTGCAACCCCTTCTGCGATAACCGCCACGCTGGTCAGGCGTCCACAGTCAGGGTTGGTTTGAGAGGAGAAGCGCACCTTTCCTGCCCCGACCGCCATACCAAACGGGCCCGAATCGACAACCGCTTTGTAGAACGAGGTTGTTTCAGGATAACAAGCGAGAACATAGGTCCCGGGCGGGAAATCGTAGTCAGGATAGGTCTTGTCGTCGCCTGGTTGCGGTAGAGGAATGATCGACTTGAGAGTCGTGTTCCATTTCCTGCGGAAGAGCATAAGCCGGAGAAGTCGAGACATCAAGCGCAGCCGCAGCTTACCCGCCGTCTGGTGTCGGGTGGTTGGGGTCATAGTCGACATCCTCAACAGAATAGCTGCGAAGAAGAAGCGTCAGTCAGGCTCGGATGAAGCGAAGGAAGGAGAACAATGTACCGGTTCTTGTCACCCTGGATACACTGCACGATCCGACCGAGAATATAATTGTCCGGGGTAACGACAGCCGGGCCCGCAACATTCTTTTTTGACTCCTTGACAGCGATCTGCCTCCCAGCTTTGAGAGGCAGTTGTGCTGTCAATGCATCTTTTCGGATCTTCGCCGATGGCTTCTTGTAGTTGGTAGAGAGTGGGGTGGTTGGGTTAGAGAGTGGAACCGAGACAGGCTGAGATGGCAGGATCGGCTGCGGTTTTGTTGAAGCTGGGCGGGACAGCGGTGGGGCGGGATTAGGAGGAGAACCCGCATTGGAGTATGAGGGCATCGGTGATGGCGCTGTCGAGGAGGCGGGAGAGCCGGTATGAGATGATCCGTCGAGCTTGCGCTTCTTGTTCGGTGCGCTGCGGCCCTTGGCTTCGGGCGAAGCAAAATCAGCGAAGTACGGGTAACGGAGGGAAAAAGAAAAAGGGTTACCGATATTCACCTCGACACCCACGAGTGGCTCGAGTGCGTCCAAAGTTCGTAAGGTAGCATCGAGCCGACTGAATCAACGCAGCGGAAAGCGTCAGAATCGGCATGTTCAAAACAGGCCGTGGAAGAGACGGACGCACCTCAACTCCTCCTCCGTCTGTGCGCCGAGCAGCTCGTATGCCTTGTCTAGTCGACTCTTGACGAGATTGATAGGCTTGTGATCCACATCGAGCTCCGTCTGGATCTGATTCACGTCCTTGAGAGTAGTGTTGATCAAGTTGGTGTGATGGAAGTAGGCGTTGAGCTGACCGCGTAGCTGTGTCGTGAGCTGAACAGGATCCATTCACACGCTGCTAATGAGTCAAAGCTGTCTCAAGAAGCGGTCGACGAGAGAGGGAAATTTGCGACGGACAACCTGGACGACAGCAGTCCGAAATCAATGCCGCCATCGACGAGTCTATAGCAGGAGCGGCGCTGGAGTCCAGCACCTGGACAAGAAAAGGACGAGGAGCAAAAAGTGTCTGTTGCAGTCATGTATACAGGTGACGGATCCCCCACGATAACCTCCGTCCGGGTGAGCCCCGTTGACCTGTCTTGGAAGTGGCCAGTGTGGCGGATTGCCCTCAGCAAGGTAATAACGCTAGTAGTATGTCGCACTTCTTCAACCCCCTCGTTAACGCGGATGCCCAGACCCATACTTGCGATAGTGCTGCTTGGGTATGCCTCGACGAGGTTTGTAGTCGAGAACCGGACCCGGTGACTGCATGATGTGTCGCAAGTCAGCAGTGAGCAAGAAGGGTGAGGAAAAAGTGCTTGCTGTGGAGACATCATCCAAAGATCCACGGACGGCAGCATTGGAGTGGAAGGAGTACGGAGAGGCAGGTTGGTCGTAAACTCTAGCTTGACCAGTGGGAGATGGTAGGAGCGGCAGACGAGGTGTCCCAGGTGACGGAAGAAGGTGTGCTGGTGAAGCGGGACTGCCGAGATCGCTGTTGCGCCGCGATCGAAACCGTGTCATGTGGGATAATCGAGGGTCCACTTTGTTGAGAGTGAGTGGTTGCGGTCGTCGCGCAATGGTAGGTGACAAAGTCTCTTCCGGCTCTTCTGCCTCGCTGGAACGGCGACTAGAGCAGTCACTAAGGTGGCTGCTGTAGTTGCGCAGTGGCAGGTCGGATTCGCTCTTTGTGGGAGGTAGCAGGAATATCTGTGACTATCGACACGAGTAGATCAGCACGAGTTTGACTAAAAGGAATGGTGTGTTCGCACCTGCTTCTCTCCTTCCGGCTGAGGAGGGTGGTAGGTGTTCCATTCTGGCTGTTATAGACAATGTAGACCAAGCACGCAGTGTCAGAGCTGAGCCAGTGGTAAAGGGGCTAGATGGGCTTACCGGGACTGCATATGTGGCACCAGCCGAAGGTCCAGGGTCTTCACAGCCATGATGGTTGTCAGCATCGACCTGGTAGGAGGCAGTTTGGTGCAGAGAATGTCGGACATGGATCTCAAACTGAATGAGCAACCAGAATATGATCAGCGGGCCCCATGTAAGGACAGAACGAAGTTGGCGTACCTTCCCCGCTGGCGGGGCATGCACCTTCACCTTCCGACTTTGCTGTGGAAACGGCACGCTGGTGAGGATCAGCTGTTGCTCCTAACCGCGTAGGCGAGTTGTGAATGGGGAGCGCACAGGGAAGAAGACGAGCTTGCGGGCAAATCCGGCAAGGCGGCGGCGTCTGGAGTTTGGCTCGGCAGACATGCGGTGTGTAGGCGATCTGGACTCAAGAGTATGCCACGCTTACGAAGAAGGTTGGGAGACTAGTGGTTGGAAACTGCTGCGACAGTTCGGAGACCTGAAAAGTCAAACCCGCGGAGTTCCCGACGGATCCACGGATCGTGGCGGCTTGGCAGCGGCAGTGGGGAAGGGCAAGTGTGCGGTGCTGCCACTGGCATGATGCTACGTCGCTGCTATCACTCCATGACCGTCTGCCCAAGGCCAGAGACGGCTGGTGTTCTGTCGTAGCTTGGGTTACGATTGTGCATTGGCAAATGCTTGCAGAGTGTTAGCCTTTGTCTGAAGGGGTCACGAGCTTGAAGATGTCGTTCACAGGTCGGAACCCTTAGTCAAGCTTGTCGGAGAGTCTTGAAGCGAGGAAGCGCAGATTATCGAGCGAACAGCTGCTCTGGCAGATCCAGTCTGTTGCACAACTTTCTCCGTCCCCTTTCGCCCAGATTTACAGACGATCATGCAAAGCTTCTGCCAGCTGCATCAGACTCCACAGGATTTTGCTCAGGGCTTTGGGGGTCCATGTCATCTGAGTACACGGCACATGCTTCGCCCTGCCTGGCCATCCCTGACAATGCAACAGAGCAGTTCCTCTGCCGCACCCGCTTCCTCTGGACCTAGAGAATGCCTTCCCGCTCGTCGGGGCGCAGACGGGGGACGGGCTGTTGCCTTCCCGCTCGTCGGGGCGCAGACGGGGGACGGGCTGTTGCCCGGGTTAGACGGGCTTGCCAGGGGCCGGTCCTGTCAGCTAGCCCTGTGGAGAAGTGCTGCAAGACTGATTATTCCCGTTGAACCCCCAAGGTCGGAAGAGGTGCCGGTGGCGTTTGAAAACGCGCACCCGCCTGCAGCACGTTGTAGTGGAGGCCTGGCCTTGTTGAGCGTGTTGAAGACGCGCCTGACACCTCAGCGCGGCAGCAAAGCCTACTAGCGGTGTGAAAAGAGGCCGGCAAGAATGACCTTCTCAAACCGAAATGAACGCTCCCACGCCACCTGTGCGGACTCCCGCTGATTGCAGGGTGCATATCTCAGCTTCCAAAGCCTCGACAGTATGTTTCAACAAAGCTTTTTTCCCTTTCCTCTTAGTCTGAATGAAGAGAACGCGCAAGTTGAGTTCATGTTTCACCTTTTCTCCCGTTTTGCCCGTTACAACGCCGTGTTTACCGGTCCACCGGGCAAAACGGAGGCCCGTTCCCGCTTCGAATCCAGTTGGCCGAAAGGAAGGTTTTTGCCCCGTCGGTCGGGCTCGGGGAGGCATTCTCTATCTGAACCTTCTCAGCTTGGGGAAAGAGGTAAAGCATGCTCTGCAGTCGGTTGCGTTTCAGGCCGCCTTTTCTGCCTTTTCTGCAGGGTAAAGACGTCCGCGCTGGACACTGCCAACGTTGCTCCGCTTCGGATGGCCTTTCCTGTCGACCTTCTCAAGTTGGAACAATAGGCGTGTTAGCTCTGCACTCTGGTGGCTTTGCTACAGGGTATGTCCAACCCTTGTTTATTGCTGGGATGTCCTGTTAGCACTAGCTGCTTTGGAAGGCTACCATGGAGCAAATTATGGGCCAGCAAGGCTGTTCCACTCGGAGAATGCAAGAACATATATGCCTCACGTCTTCTGTACTCACAGGCCTCATAGCCAGAAGAATGTACTGTTGTGGTGCCGCGGGCTCAAGGACTCACCGCACCATGACGATCGAGTTGGCAGACACAACCTTCCCAATGTGCGGAATAAAGGACTTCGTGTTCTGGTAGTCTCACATGGTCGTTGTGCATCCGACGGCTCTGAGACAGCGTTCAAGTGACTCCACTGCTTTCGTTACTGAGGATCAAACCTTGTAGGGGAAAGTGCGAATTTTGCCCGAGGCGTGGAAAGCATCAAGTCAGCGTGTACTATTGGCGGCAAGTGACTGGCGGCGGCGCATCGGCACCTCGCAACCTCGCATGCTTTCAGAGTTCCGTCTCAAGAAGGCTCCCGGCACCGGAAGCCGACCGCTAGAAATGTTGCTGATGGCGTAAGCAGCTCGCACATCTATCTACCTTGCCGACTCACGAAGGAGTACCAGTACGGCCGTAAGATCGTGAAGAGTGTCATGCTAGGAGGTCACGACTACCCCAGACTACCCTCTCTACTTCCGAAGAACCGCGTCCCCAACCTAGCTCCCAACCTAGCGAAAGCCCTTTCCTCCCTCACCTCTCCCTTACCCAGCACCGGCGTGCCCACCCTGCTAGCTTCTCTACTCGCCGTTCCGGAACCTGGCAGCATCGGTAGCGCACTGAACAGACCGAGGTTACCTGAAGGTGGAGCGATGGGCGAGTTGAGCCCTGAGGCGGAGGGAGAGGTAAGGGCTTGAGAGGAAGGGTCCATGTCTAGAGTGGTCAGGAAGGAGGTGTCGCTCAAGCCTGTTGCGGTTGATGTGTGGGCTAGGAAGAGGTCGAGAAGGTGGTTCTGGTCGGCGCGGCGGACACCCTATTCAACCCCAGGAGCAGACGTTCAACGTGACATCAACAAGGCAAGGCAAGGACGGGGTGAGACTCACCTTGAGATCAAGCACCTTCTGGAAGTCGGAGAACGACTGGCAAGGGACAAGTAGAATGTAATGCTTGACAAACTCCTCGGCCGGATCTTCGGGCGTCATGATCACCTTGAGGAGCGTGTCGATGTTTTGGACATTCCGAGAGACGTAGCGAGAATAGCTGCAAGAAAGTCACAGACGAGGTGAGCTCGCAAGGACGAGAGAGGCAGAGGCGAACGTACGAGGTAGGGATAGGGTTGGGGTCACCGGGCGCGAGAACGAGGTGAAGCAAACAGCTCTTGAGCGCTTGCAGGTCGAGCAATATCTGCAGACATAAGCTAAGTACGGGGACTGTGGATGTCGAGGACTTCTCGACCGTACCTGCTCCGCCCCCGTCTGGGCAATCGGACGACATTTGACGATAGACTGGGTGAACTTTGCCAAGACGAGACTGCGCGAGATCAGGTCAGCAATGTACCGTGGATAACTGCTAGTGAGGAAAGCATGACTCACCCGACGACCTTGTCACAAGTATTCCGAACATACTTCTTCTGCTCGACCCCCTCCCGAACAGCAGCAACGACGGCCTGAATCCCCCGTTCGAGCTCCCCAATATACGCGCTCTCGCTACTGACGTACTCGGCTTCCCTCCACGGGCTGCGAGCCATGCTGGTGAATGCTGGCTCGATGGTAAGCTCGAGTTCGCGGAGTATGGCGAGAAGGGCGGAGGAAACGACAGAGGTGAAGAGATCTTTCTCGTGGGTGAAGGAGACGCGGTCGGCAAGGGGCGGGTCGATGACTTCGCGCAGGCGTTCCTCCAGCTGTGCAGAGAACGAAGGAAAAAGTTAGACGGTCGACCGAAGGAGAGAACAGGATAGTTGCCAGACGGACCTGAGTCGCTGTTTCCAAGCAGTACTCGGCCGTGTTCAAGACGAGGCACGCCGTTTGCAACTCTTGTAGATTTGGTCGTCCTTCTCCTGATAATCTGCGGTCGAACCTGTGTGCACTCAGTCACGTGAGAAAGCTTGCCTGGGACGAGGATACCGCAGAGCGTGGACGCACCTTATCAAAGCTGCCGTGAGGACATCCTCCGCATACGTCTTGAGCCATTTCCGGTAGACCTTGCATAGGTCGAGCAAAGGCTGTCGTACAGAGAGTTTGGCACATCGCTCGAGCGCTTCTCGGTAGAAGTAGAAGAGCTCGGTCGAGGACGGCAGCACCGCAGAGGGATTGTCGGAAGGGGATAAAGAGATGCGGGATGATGTGAAGGATTGGAGCATTCCGGCGAGAGTCCTTCATAAAGCAGACATAATCAGGCGTCAGTTCAGGGGCGCAATCGTGCTGGAAGGGTCTCGCGGTAGCCAGTGACAACGTACTTGTCTTGGGCGTCGACGAAGACACCTAGATATGGCTCGAAGACCGAAGTGATCGATGTTTTCGGTTCGACGCCGCCGTAGCTGATCTGCGAGAGTTCGAGTATCGCCTCGAACTGCGCTACGCGTTAGGGAGAATTATCGAGCGGGAGCCAGAGGAGGACTTACCGTTAGGGAGTACTTCCTTGCTGTTTCCCTTTCAAACTCAGCGGTTTGGGCTATGGACTCGAGCAGGAGGGAAACATTCAAGGTTGACGATGTCTTCGCGAGTACGCTCTTGAGATCGTTCCTGCAGCGACGGAGCAGTCAGTATCCATGGTGCCAGAAACGCTGGATTCCGTAGGCGCACTTGGTGACCTCCCCGAACCCGCCGGCGAGCACAGCACCGACGTTCCAGGTTGCGGGGAAAATGCTCCCGCTTTCGTCTTCGTGAGTCTTGAGCACTCTTCGGAACCACGCAAAGCGCCGGGAGATGTTGTCGAGTTGGCCTGCTTCGGAAGCGGAACCGAAAATCCGGCGGTAGTCGCGAAGGACCAGGAGTGAGTACCACCTCATGAGGTTGTTCCTGCGTAACGTATGCATCAGAATAGGCTAGGAACGCGAGGTGCAGGTCCGGAGAGCTCACTTGGCATCGTCACCCAATGCGTCGATTACGAGGCAGGCGTCCGTCAGAGTAGCATTCTTGCCAGCTCGGGCGGCCTCGCTCGAAAAGCTACGGAGACGCGCAGAGGTATAAGCCAGAACGACAAGATTGCGGGCTGGGAGATGCACGCACGCTTCCTCGAAGTCCTTCATTACTTGCACTCGCAGAACGTTCTGCACCTCCAGCACACCCCGACGGACCGCAGCTACCCGTTCGACGCTCGAAAAGGTGTTGAAGTACTGCGACAGCTCTTTGACCGCTGCTAGGGCTTGCGAAGTATCCCGATACTTGCGAGACTTGGCAAGGCGAGTCAGCTGGTCGAACGCGTTGACTGCGAAATACGCGACATCAGCAAAAGCACGGTACGGGAAACGGGTGAGACGGAGCTACCGAGCATTTGGAAGCGTTTGAGAGCGTTCATGCTGGCCACGAGGTTGCGTTTGGCCAAGTCGAGCGACTGAATGTCGCGAGTGATGTCGCGGACCACCACCTCGCTCTCGGTAGCAGCGTCTCGAATGGCGGTCACTTGTGAAAGCAGGTCCTGCAGATGTACACATGTGAGCGGGAGCGGTCCAGACTACGGGCAGAGGGGACGTACGCCGATCAGCTCCTGCAAGTCGTTCATTTTCCTCGGGTCTTGATATCGCTCGAACAACTCTGTCAGAGCCTCCACCTCGAGCCTGATGTCCTGGATCTTGACTCGCAGTAGTAAGCCGACAAGGGGGGCTTTGCTCAAGCTAGCTTCTGCGGACGAGACACGAAGAGATGAGCGAGCCGGCGAGGGAGGTGGGGGCAGCAGAGACGGACCATCTGGCAAGAGCTCATTGAGTACATCCTCGACCTGGGTTCCCGCTGCTCCATCTGAGCTACTGAGTACGAACTGGTCGAGTGCGTCCCTCTGATAGTGTAGAGATGAGGAAGAGTTGTTTGAGAGAAGCGAGAGAAGGAGTTCTTGAGGGAGTTCAGGCAGGGGTGCCGGGTGATGTATTGCGGGCAGTGAAATGGTAGGTGTTGTCATGCAGTGCCAATACAGCGAGCAGTGTAGCAGATCAAGCGAGCAAGCTGAGGTGGAGCGCCTCGAGCGACTCGGAGAAAAAGGTAAAATTCAACGCCAACGGCATCAGCTCTTGGGGAGAGACACGGGACGGGGAGAGAGCGTGCAGCAGATCCTGGATATCCACTTGGGCTTGCTCGACCCGAGAGTGATCGACTGGACTCGACTCGCCCGCCTCGTCGACGTGGGCAACTGTTTCAAATTCCCTCTTTCCTCCTCGGTTCGCTGCTACCATCAACCATGAGTGGGGGATTCAGAGTATTGGGATTAGTCGCACCGTTCCTACCTTTCCTCCCAGAGGTCTCGGTACCCGATCGCAAGGTGCGTAGTCTCAGTCCCACTCCATCTCTCCCATCTCACAATCTGCTAGCTCTCCTACCTGCTCTAGTCCACTGACGCGCTTCTACCTTGGTAAACAGATTCCATTCAACACAAAGGTCACTTCTCGCTCCTCCACTCTCCGCCTCGAGACGCATCGCGTCCAGTGTAGCCAGCGGCACCTCCCACCAGGACACCGGCTAATCTCCTCCGGGCGTACAGGTCGGATGGACAGCCGTCACCCTCCTCATCTTCTTGGTCTGCTCGCAAATTCCCTTATACGGTATCGTCTCATCCGACTCGTCTGGCAAGTCCCACTTCCTACCTTCTCTCCATTCCCCTCTCTCCCTTCCAACCCCCATCTAGTCTAATGCGTTCATCTCCCACACAGATCCGCTCTACTGGATGCGTGTCATCCTCGCCTCCAACCGCGGTACTCTGATGGAGCTCGGTATCACCCCCATCATCACCTCCGGCATGATCATCCAGTTGCTGCAAGGGGCCGGCTTCATCGAGGTCGACTTCACCCTCAAGGAGGACCGCGCTCTCTTCGGTGGAGCCCAGAAGCGTATGCCGTCCCCCTTTCCTCGCTCGCATCAAAAGCTGGGCTTCTCACGCGACTTGCATTTCAGTTCTCGCCCTTCTCATCGCTTTCGGCCAGGCTACCGTCTACGTCCTCACCGGTCTCTACGGCCAGCCCTCTGACCTCGGTGCCGGTGTCTGCCTCCTGCTTATTCTCCAGCTCATCGTCGCGGCCTTGATCGTTGTCCTCCTCGACGAGCTTCTCCAGAAGGGCTACGGGCTCGGATCCGGCATCAACCTCTTCATCGCTACCAATATCTGCGAGTCCATCATGTGGAAGGCTTTCTCCCCGACGACCGTCAACACCGGACGTGGACCGGAGTTCGAGGGCGCCCTCATCGCGTTCTTCCACCTTCTCTTCACCTGGAACGACAAGTCGCGTGCTCTCAAGGAGGCATTCTACCGCGAGCGTCTCCCCAACGTCATGAACCTCGTCGCCACTGTCGCGGTCTTTGCCCTCGTCATCTACCTCCAGGGCTTCCGTATTGAGATCCCGGTCAAGAGCAACCGCTTCCGTGGCCAGCGTGGTACCTACCCCGTCAAGCTTTTCTACACCTCGAACATGCCGTGAGTGGCATCTTACCCTCGTACCAAACACTTCCTTCAGCTCATGCCCTTTCTTTGCAGGATCATGCTCGAGTCTGCCCTCACGTCGAACGTGTTCATCGTCTCCCAGATGCTCTTCAACCGTTTCCCGGAGAACCTGCTCGTTCGCCTCATCGGTGTCTGGGAGGTGCGGTTGCCTGTTTATTTTTCTGCCTACTAGATACTGGCAACTGACTTGGAACCGCCTGCAGCCCCTCGAAGACTCGGCTCAACTCTTCGCCCGCTCCGGCCTCGTCTACTACATGTCCCCTCCCCGCACCCTTCGCGAAGTCATCACCGACCCGATTCACACCGCTCTCTACATCGCCTTCATGCTCTCCGCCTGCGCCCTCTTCTCCAAGACCTGGATCGAGATCTCGGGTTCGGGCCCGAGGGACGTCGCGAAGCAGCTCAAGGATCAACAGATGGTCATTGCCGGTCACCGCGAGGGTAGCATGTACAAGGAGCTGAAGCGGGTCATCCCGACTGCTGCGGTCTTTGGTGGTGCTGTCATCGGGTTGCTCTCGGTTGCGGCCGACTTGATTGGCGCCTTGGGCAGTGGTACCGGTATCCTCCTTTGCACGACCATCATCTACAGGTCCGGCCTCTCTTCTTTTTTTTTTGCCTCTCTCTGCCTCCGGAGAGTCCCGCTAACCCGCCGCTCGCCTGACTCCTTTATTCTTTGCACCCCGACGCGATCTTGATATAGCTACTTCGTGCGTCTTGGTCTCTTGTTCTCTTCCTATTCGAGATGATGAGACTACGGAGCCTGACTGACCAGCCTTTGTCTCCGCCCGTTTCTCCTGCACCTCATCCTTCACGTCATCCGTCACGCTCTATCTTCACCGCTATGTTTCCTGTCGACTACGTGATCTACAGGAAATGGCGGTCAAGGAGTCGACGCCCGGGATGGAAGCTTTCGGCGACTTGATGGGTTGAGCCGTCGTCTAGAGCAGAATGTGCAGTGAGCAGAATGTGCAGTAACAGAGCAAACGGGGGAGCAGCGGAAGGCTGGCGCGGACCGTGTGTGTTGGAGTGTTAGCATCAAGTGGTGGTCATGGGAGAACAGTAACTTCGCATAATCTCCGCCCTCTCCCCCGTCCCCTCCTCGAATACAACAAAAAGCAATCGCAGCGGTTTTTTCAGTCTTGTTACCCAGTCTTTTCGCATCATATCGAGGAGTAATTGCCTACACTTACAATACAGGCGAGCGATAACTACGACTATTGACAACGACAAAAACAGAGTGAACCATTCTCCGCGCACGCGCTCTGTTGTTCAAACCCTTCTGACCTTCCGCACCACGTTCGTCACATCCGCGAATGTCGTCCCCTCCGCCTTGACAACCTTGCCGAGATGTATTTTCGGTGCTGCATAGAGGGGCTTCTTGAGCTCAGAGGAGAGAACGTCGAGAAGGTGGGAGTAAACGGTTGCGCGCCGGGAGAGGATGCGGTGGAAGGCATGGTAGGAAAGCCTGCACGTGATTGAACCGTAGTGAGCAACACTGCCTCCTGTGCCGCCCACGGGCAAGCTCTCGAAGACAAGCACGACATCGAAATGCGAGTTGGGAGGAGGAAGAATCGCAGGCGTACCAGTTGACCCAAACCCGCTTCAGGGTGAACTCGACCTTTAACAGCCGTGCCTTCTTCGCTCGGGCGCGGTTGACTAAAGTAGAATAGGCGAAACTGACGATTTGCTGGATGGTTTCTGCAGAAAAAGCGATTGAGGTCATCCACCGCGGTTCAAGCAACAGACGATGGAGATAGCGAACTCAGCAGGAAATCGGCCTTCTGTCGTGGATCCAGGCCCCACTCATGAGCATACGCCTGGAACTTGAGGGCGACTACGAGCATGGCGCGATACACATTGCCGTAAGCGGTCGACGGCGAGTTGTAGCTCGTGTCGGAGTACAGGACATGGGCGCGGACTTTTGTAGCACTGCAGATGTACAGCAGCTGATCAGAGTGCAGCTACGAACATGAGAGGAGAACGGAGCGCACCGCAGCATGGCATTCAAGAAAGCTTTGCCGGGCTTGCGATGGCGTGAAATGGTGAGTTGGTCGACAATCTCTGCGAGACAGAAGCGGTACGTCAGTGTGCTCCCTCAATATCGGCTGAAGATACTCGACAGACGCTTATCGGCCTGCGGCTGCGTATTGAACTGAATCTCGAGGGTGCGGGTGTTGATGGCAAGGCCGCACCATGGGAAGTCTGTTAGGAGGGCATCAGTACAGCCCGATGCGCTTCCGAGGTGAGAGCAACACACCAGCACCGTCGGCGACAGGCGGAACTACCTCGCCATCCTCGAGCGTGATGTCAAAGTTCGTGAGGCGCTTCTCAGCAGAAATCGTGCAACCGTACTCGGGGATACCTAGCCGAAGTGACGCCGTCAGCGCAACAATTCAGAGAGAAGCGGACGGAAGATGCTGACCGTCGTCCATGACGCGCAGGAATCGGCCGGCAAGGGCTTCGCTGGTCGAGATGAACAGGAAATCATCGACGTAACGCAGAAGGACCTGGACATCAGTGAGTATGTCAGCTCGAGGTACCACATAGACGAGTTCGGGTGACCTACGGAATCGGGATCGTCGAGGAAACCCAGCTTCTGCTTCTCCATGTCACCGTAGAACAGACTGCATAGCAAGCTCGACAAGACCGAGCCTTGCGGGATGCCCTCCTTCTGGCGATAGAGTCGACCGCCAACCTAACAAGGTGAGCACGTGACCAGGCGGCTCAGGTATGTCAGCACCGCGGGCAGGAAGGAAGAACAGGATTCGCCTACCTTGACCAGGTTCGTCGTGATGTGCTCTCTCAGAAGCTGCAGCAATCTATCGCGGACGACACGCTCGTAGACAACCTGGAGATAGATTATATCAGCACGGACCGCGGCAGGAACGGGAGGAGACGCACCTGATCCGCAAAAACAGCGTTATGCAGTTCTCCCGCCAGACTTTCAGCCAGATCCTCAAAGAGGCCAAGATCGTCTGTCGGGTAGCTATAGTAAGGACCAATGCCTAGTAGGCCAGAGGGGAGAGAGCTGACCGTCTGTACATGCTCGTCGCTTGAATTGCTTAACGACCTGCGGCCCCGTGGTTGTCACCCTCGAGTACTTTTGCACCCAGTACACGGCCTGCCCGAACGCAAATCAGTCATGTGAGCGTGAGCTCAAGAGTTCGAGAAAGGCGAACCTCGCTAAGGACTTCCTCAACGATACCGAGAAGCTTGTCCTGCTGAATGGTGTCGTAGCAAGCCCGGACATCAACCTTGACGAAGTATAGCTGAGGCCTGCGGAACCACAATGTACAGATCTGTTTTGATCCGAGGCAGGCGGTCACTTACATCTTGCCCGTGCCAGTCTTCTCGAGCATGCGCATCTTGAAAGACTTGAGCTTGGTAAAGATCTCATTTGGGTCGGAGACGAGACTGCCGACTAGTCGAGGCTTCCGCTTCTGCAGACTCAGAGCGTCAATAGCGCAAATGGCACGAGGGTATTGCGGACATACCTTCTCGAAGGTCAAGACGTTGAAGACGCTCTGTAGAACCTTGTTGATCGGCTGACCCAATTCTCTTTGCCCGTTCGGCTGCGGACAGGAGCACGCGTGAGATACATAGTGTGCGCTGAATGCGAGGAGGCTTACACTGATCTTAAGTGGTCGTCTTGCCAGGTTGATGATTGGCCTGACTCCTGTCTCCTTCGGAAGCAGGCGTACGAACGAGAAGCCCAGCTCGCGATTCTGCTGGAAGGGGATGACTTGGGTCTGAAATGTCGAGAGTAAGTGCTTGTCGCCAAGGACGCGAGCAGACAGGTGAGAGTATAAAACCCACCGCCGGGACCTTCTCAAAGACGGTGTTTCGGAGCGAGTCGAGGAGAGGTGCACTGAGCGCGTTCCAGTCGTCTTGGCGGAAGTAGAGCGGACGATTCTGATGCATGGCGGCATCCGTGACGTAAAAGGCGGTCTAAAAGCGGGGAAGATGTGTTAAGTACATGCCGGTGACCGATCATACGACAAGGTGCAGCTCACCCGAATGAGGTCTACTACGAAGCCGTCCATAAACCAGTACAAGGCTTCGCAAAGTAGCTCGCGGCGCTTTTCCATATCAGCGGCATTGGGTCGCTGGTGCAGATTCTGCTTGTGGGAGGAAGACGGCGGAGCAAGCCATTCGCAGTCGAGGATGGCAAAGCCCTGCAGCAGGGCATGGACGGAAGTTGTCTCCCACCTACGCATCTGAACGAAAGCGGAGACACCTGCAGAATGGTGAGGGTCAGAACGTGAGGAGGGGGGGAGAGCTAGATGAAGACGCACTTGAGCGGATGAGCTTGCTGTTCTTGACAGAACCCCAGAATGCGCGCGGGATGACCTGCTCGACGACGTCTAAGATGTACTTCTCGACCTTCAGACCGTACAAAGAGGGTTAGTTAAGGAAGCGACGGGGGATGAACAGGAAGAAGCGCCGACCTCGTAGAAAGAGCAAGCGAATTCTGCAAGCTTAGGCTTCTTCTCCACGACCTGGTCCGCCTGGGTTTCTCCGTACGGGAGGATTTGAGAAGCGTGCGATATGTCGACGGAGACATTGGCCCGAGAAGCCTGTGTTCGAGGCTCCGAGACGAGGTCCTGTGGAAAGAGGTCACGGTATGAGCACGGGAGGGCTGTGATCTGACACGAAAGACGAAACAGCGCCAGGCGTACCAGTACGGCAGACATTTCTTCCTCGCCGAGCGGCTTGTGGGAGATCTGCTTGCATGTCAAGACGCTCGTTCAGCTGCTTTTTTTTCCGCAGCACGCGAGGAGAATGCTCACCTTTGATGGGCAAGCCCGGTCGAGGAGCTTGCGATAGTTGCACCTTTGACTGAGAACGGCGAGCTTGCCTAAGAGGCCCAGCGCGGGTTTGAGCCGCTCAGGCGTCTTGCTCGAGCCGACCTTCTGCTCAGTCGAGCACGATGTCAGGGAGATAACGTATACGGGCGAGGGTGAAAATAATTAGCGACGATTGCGTACCTTGATCTCGACCTCCCTGTCGAGGTAATCCGGCGTTACCTCGAAGCTAGACTTACTTCTGGACTGCGTGAAGGGGCTATGCATCCCATACTGTCGCGGAAAGATGTACTTGGCCAAGTGACGAGCGGGAGCTTCGGCGCGGGCTTGCTCGGCATAGGAGCAGGAAGCGTCCTTAGAAGGTAGCGAAATGGTAGGGTAAAGAGTCGGCAGGCGGGTAAGGATATCTGCAGTAAGAGGAGCGGACTCTCAGACTCTACAATGACCGAAAACGGAACCAACGCACGTCGAGCAGGAAGACCGTAGGGAAAGTTGCGTTTCGTTCCCAGAACTCGATTGTGGTACATCCGATGCCGAGGAAAGACGATGGCGTTGGGAGGATTGCTACAGAAGTTACAATCTGTGAGCTTTTTGATTGCCGATATATGGACGAGAGGGTCGAGGAAGAAAGGCTCACATCGTCTCTAGCTTCCTCCTCTTCTTCGGCCTTTCCTCAGCCCCTTCCGCAATACTCGCCATGGACTGTGTAGCCCGCAACGGCATTCGGCCCGGTTTCGTTGGAGATAGCTTAGACGACGCGCCGGCTAGAGCCGGATCACAACCGGATTGCTTCGTCGGGGATTGAAGGAGGGGCGCGGAGGAGAATGCTCGAAGCGACCGCTTTGCGGAGGAAGTCGGAGCGGTCACCGTCACTCGGGGTATGAATGGCATCTCCATATCACAGTCCCCAGTGACCATTGAAGTACGCGCGCTGCTTTCCTCGTCGGCTGCGGGCTCGATTGACTCGGCGTCGTCCCTCGTCTTGACGGCTCGCCGCCTCTTCCTTCTCGCGCGCTGGTGCGCTGCTCGCTTCCGCTGAGTTGCGCCAATATTCCACAGCTCCTCTAACGGTTTCAGGTCGGCGACGGGAGTACCGGAAACTTGCAGGTAGGAAGCGTTCGGAAGAGGGGCGAACAGGGCGATGTTTGGATCGGAGAGAAGGTGTATGAGGGGGTCGGGGCCAGCCCTGTGACAACAGAGTCAGGCTTATGCGTACGAGCATACGAAAGTCACGTACCAGGCAAGTAGAGCTTCCCAAGCAGGCGAGGAGGTTAGGGAGGAAATAGTCGTGTTGGGGAAGACATTCACGACGCCGGGTCCTCGGGCACTTCGCGCTTGTGAAGAGCTGCGAGTACAGTCGACCGACTGCAGTGCGAGACGGCATCAGTGAAAAGGGTGATCAGCACGGTAAAGGCGCAAGAGACGCACCAGCCGATAGCCAAAGGCAAGGATGTTCTTGGGCGTGGCGAATGCCGCACGTCCGGCTGCTTTCTCCCTTTGCATAAACTTGGCATGGGCAGCGAAGATACGCTGCTGCACTTGGTCTATGACCTGTTGTTGAGAGAATGATGAAAAGGCAAGGAAAAAGCTGCAAGAAAATGACGAAGAATCCTCACCTCGGACATGCTCACGCTAGTCCCGCCGCCTGAGAGTCCCTTGAGCTTTGGTAAGGCACCATGTTGACGTAGACTGCCTACAAGGACGTGTTGCAGTAAAAAGCGCAGTGCCGGTGGTTCGTCCGTGTCGACGCTTTGTTCGCCAACTTCAATCAAGCGATCGAGGGGGTGCACGGTAGGATAGAAGCGACTGAGTAGGCGATGCGAGACCGTTCCCGGTGCTTCTGAGTGTGAGCAGTCCTGATTGTTGTGGGGAAGAAGCGAGGCAGAGCTGCGTTTTGGCGGCATGGACGGCGTGGAGGAGGCGGACAATGAAGCACCGGCTTGATCCAGTTCGAATAGTCGATGTCTAGGTCATTCAAGATGTTACAGTGTGCAAGCAACGAGATCTAGGGAGGTAAGAGGGGAGTTGACCTGCTTTCGACTCTCTACCCTTCGTCGCTCGCCGCAGAAACGCCCGGTACCTACTTCACAGCAGTCGTGACACTGAGTACAATTTACCCAGCCAGTCGTAACTCCCCTCTTCGCCTGTTTACCGTCCTCTCAACTTCATCAATCAAGCAACAATGTCGGCAAAGGTGGGCGCATATGGCGCAGACTCAAAGGTACGCCCGCTTTCTAGCGCGATAGTTTGACCCTGGAACGCGCCTAGCTGACCTGGTCTCTCTCGCAGTCTGATACCAACTTCCGAGTTCGTTCTCCTTCGTCGCCTTCCTATTCCCAGCGCCTCTACGTGGCTGACGAGCGTATTGACACGCCTTGCAGAAAACATGGGACCAGAAGGAGTATGAGGACAAGGCGAAGGAAAAGGTGCGGTATCCATTCCCCCTTTTGAAATTCTCTGATCTGGCTAACCTTTCTCTTTTTTTCTTGCTGTAGGACCAGGAGGCGCATGAACAGGCAGTAGCAGCCGAGGAAGCCATGAAGCAGGGTATGCTGCGCTCTCCCTCGTGTTCATGCCTACGCTGAACGTTTCCTTCGCAGGCAAGAAACCGCCGCGAAAAAAGGAAGACCTCCCAAAGCCAACCGAGCTGATGAAGGCGCGAGATGCACCTCTCGAGCTGGACAAAAACCTCAACAAGACCATCGTCATCGATGCCAGTGCGGGAAGCGGGCAGAAGCAGCCGGGTTTCTACTGCGATGTGTGCAAGCGGACATGCAAAGACAGCGCGCGGTATCTGGATCATTTGAACGGTCGCGGTCGTGCGTTACATTCCCTTTCCTGTGCGGCAGTAACATGACTGACCGCGTATGTTCCTTGTTCCCTGTCTTTTCCTTCTCTCGTCGTTCCCGCCGCGATGCACGTCATCGCCTCTCGTTGCCCATCCCTTCCTCGTGTCACGCCTCCTCGCCACGCATACAGACCTTCGACGTCTTGGCCAAACAACGAAGGTCGTCAAGTCAACGCTCAACGACGTCCGACAGAAGATCGCAGACCTACGAGCAAAATCCGCCGCCGCCGCCGAAGCCAAGCAGTACGACTTTGACAAGCGGATCAAGGACATCAAAGAGGTCGAAGCCGCAAGCAAGGCGGAACAGCGAGAAGCAAAACGACGGAAGAAGGAGGAGGAGAAGCAGGCGGAGGAGGCTAAGCGGAACGAGGGTGCCGACGAGAATATGATGGCGATGATGGGTTTTGGGTCGTTCGGCGGTGGGGCAGCCCGATGAGTGTACCTACAGACTTTCCTTCATCTCACATGTTGCAACATCTACGCCGTTCCGCTTTACGTGGGCATAGTTTTCTTCGCGCTCGCCAGCACAACGCCTGTCCAACTCGTGTAGTTGTCCTGCACTCCCGTGCATACTCGAAAGGTGGCGGCCATGGCGCCCGCGCTATCGCGATGCTTTGGCTGCGCTGTGATGGACGAGACGGCACAGGGCAGGGGAGAACGAACAAGGGCAAGATGGGGGGTACGCTGTGAGGGGCGAGGAGTAGCGAATACAGCATGCGAACCACGCGGATGTACGGGAAATCAGATAGAGGGCAGCGAGCAACAAGTCCAAGAATCAGAGAAAGGATGGCTTGCAGCTACTCGAAAAGGCTACGGAAGGTAACAGGTTCAGAAAGGAACGCCTCCACCGCGCTGCGCCGTACAGCCTCCTGCTCCCGTAGGTGCGAAGGAGGCCGGACAGACCCACCTCGAGACGAGGGGGCGGTACGAGCGAGCTCAAGATCATCGAGGAGCTGGTCAACCCGAAGGAAGACCAGCTCATGGTTCTCGCTTGGATGGGGAGACGCCCTAGCCTCATCGCAACCTGCAAACAGTGTAGCTCATTTGAGAGAGCAAGACACATCGGAAAGAAACCTGCAGGAGAATGAAGGTCAGCTCTGGAGCGAGGAAAGAAAGAAGCAGGAATGAACGCACTGTATAGAGATCCTGACTGACTACACGCGTCGTAGGGAAGGAAGAGTAAAGGGCCAGAGTCAGTGTGGCTGTAGAAGGAGCAGTTGCAGAGGGAGGAGACGGACGTGTGGTCTTAAAGAAAAAGAAGAAGGGAGAGCGAGCGCGCGCCGGTTTTGTTTGCGCGCTGAGCTTGGCTCACACCGGAGCTTCGCCGACGCCGGCGCAGGCAATACTTTCCGCTTATACTCACTCGACACGACATCGTAGGCTGCTAGCTGCTGCTCATCATGTTTGCAGTCACTCGTTACGCCCACTCACGTGCCAGCGACGTCCGTAGATGTCGAGGACGCGAAGAGATGGACGAACGCGCGCAGGGGGTACAGCAGGGGCAGGGGCCTGAACCGGCTCGCAGAAGGGCTGGGACAGCCAGACTATACGGGGATGACACGCTATCTGCAGCTGGACCCGGACTCACGACCTCACACACCCCTCCGTCAATACCTCTTTCGACTCTCGACCTCCGGTTCCCACTTCGCGCTGCGCGCACAAGACGGCATATGCAGTTTCCAAGAGGGACCCTCTTGGTGGACACGCGATGGGGCTGCGCTGGAGGTACGCGCAGGGTTCGGGGCGTGAGAGGCCGGGCCGCTTCCTCTTCTCTCGCCGTCGAACCGACTCTGCTCCTCTCTTCCTGCCGGTTCCGCCCTGCCTACTCGCTGCCTTCCTTCCGCTGTTAGCGTCAAGAGCTCAGCTCTGGCAGTACCATGTCAAGCTCGAAGGGCATGCGTGGAGGATGGCGTGGCCCGCTTGCCCTTTCCTGCTCTCATGGCCAGCCCTCGAGCTCTGCTCATCTCTTCCTGCCGGTCTTGCACTGTACGTTCTCTATCTTCTACCGCTGTCAGCAGCACATGCTCGATGCCTGCTCTGAAGAGACGACCAGCGAACATCAGCGTGGAGCACGACGCGAACGCCTACCCTTTCCCGCTTGCCCTGCCTAGATACTTATTGCTAAAGCGCTCCCGTACTGATTTCTCAGTAAGTCGGACACTATTGACCGTTGAAGATACCGCTGTCGGATCCTAGCGAAGCTTGCGGGCATTACCGGGACTGTAGCAAGTTGTAGCTTCACCTATCTCGACCTTCCCACTTGCACTTCATGTCTGCCTCGCAAGGGCTCTACTTCTCTGCCCTCCATCTGTGAAGGACGAAGCTCGTTCTGCGCCCCTACTATAAGCGCGAGAAAGCGATGTGCGAACGGAACAGTCGGGAGCAGGAGGTCAAGAAAAGGAGGAGTCAGGAGGACAAGGCGGCTACCCACCTTGAGAACCTGTCGCATCCCTCGCTCAAAGCAGACGGAGGCGACGGAGATCTCGATCTGGCCTCCTCCCGAACGTAAGGTAACGGAGCAAGGCCACATAGTATCCGGCTCTCTGAGCAAAATCGTTGCGCATTCCGGCTCGTTCCCATTCTTCCCCTGCGACAAAGCTCTTGTAGGCCCTTCCCACAGGCAAAACAGCGAACTCTCGGGTCCGCTGATCTTTGCATCGCAGCCTGTACTTGTCAGCGGGGAAAGAGCATCACGTTCCCCTCGGGTCAACACGCATCCTAGATGGCTAGGGATTGCACCTCCGGGTGCCCACAGTCAAAATAAAGCGAAGAGGCGGAGGGCCGGCTGCCGTAGCATGTCCGGGCCATGAGTAAAGCAAAAAGCGGAGGAGGAAAAGGTCGCAGGCGCAGAAAAGCTGCAGCCGCGCTGCCGCAGTCTCGACCTCTCAAGGCGCATAGTCACAATCATCTAGCAGGCGACAACGATGCGGTCAAGAGACCTAATAGGCAGCACACGCCAAGGGAGAGCAAACCGCCGGGTTGAGAAGGTTCAGAGGGACCAGGGGAAGCCGCGAACCAACGGCGGACGATGCAGGCAAGCGGAAGCAGCGGCACGAGCGAGTGATCCAGAGCCCGCGCTGCAGGGGTGCACGCAAGTCAAGAACCTCTTACGCCTGGCCGACCCTGGCGGACGCACGCAGGGTCGGCAATTTCGCCTGGTAACCCACGCTCAACGACTCAACGAATGCCCAACCCAAGCAGCTGTAACGCAGAGCGGAACGCCTCTCTAACCTCGTGAGCTCCCATCTCTCAGAGTCAGGACAATGCGACCGCGAAACAACAAGATTGCTGATCCACAGTACAAGTTTTGCTCCACCAATCTCCTAAGCGCGACACGCTTACTAGACCTTCTTGGCGGCGAACTGGAGGTGGGACGAGAACTCCTCGTAGGGGGACGGGGAGGGCTATCGAAGAAAGGGATGGAGGGTGAGTACGCAGATTCAAGGAAACACAGTCGAATGCGACATACCTCGATCTTCTGCCAGAGGTCGGGGGTAAGGAAGCCGTAGGTAGCAGTGATCGAAGCGTAGGCGGCCTTGATGAAGTTACCCATGCTGTAAAGGGCCGACAAGGTCAACAAGGCCGATGAAACAGATTGAGGAGAAAAAAAGCCGAAGCGTACGTGGAGGTGTTACCGCGGGACTGGGTGTAGCAGTCCTCGACACCGGCGAGCTGAAGCATGCGCTTGGCAGCCGGGGCGGCGACGATACCGGTACCGCGAGGAGCAGGGATGAGGCCGACGAAGACGGAACCAGCCTTGCCGTGGACCTTGCAGGGGACGGTGTGAGGCTCACCGAGCTTGTTGCCCCAGTAACCGCGACGGACGGGGATGACGGAGAGCTTGGCGATGATGATGGCACCACGGATAGCGGTGGCAACCTCCTTGGCGCACTTGACACCGAGACCGACGTGGCCGTCAAAGTCACCGATGGCGACGAACGCCTTGAAGCGGGTGCGCTGACCGGCGCGGGTCTGCTTCTGGACGGGGGAGATCTTCATAACCTCATCTGCAGAAAAGTGGGGAAATAAGAGGGTGTCGGGATGGCACAAAACTTGGGCTACGCACCCTTGAGCTTGGGAAGGAGGATGTCGATGATCTGGTACTCCTTGACCGGAAGAGAGAAGAGGTAGATCTCCTCAATCGACTTGATCTTGCCGTCCTTGACGAGGCGACCAAGCTTGGTGACGGGAACCCTGAGGGCGGGAGCGCGTCAGGTGATGCCTCAGAGAGAGCACAGAAAGAGGATGCGTACCACTCCTTCTCCTCGTCGCCCTTGCGGGGACCACGACGGGGACCACGGCGAGGGCCGCGACGGTCACCACCACGGCCACGGCCGAAACCACCACGTTCACCGGAAGGGGCAGGGGCAGACATTCTGTAAATGAAGGGGATAGGAGTGCGAGAGCAGGCGAGAGGAAGGGAGTCAGTCGAGTTCAAAGGCTAAGTGGGCAGGTGAGTGTCGAGGTGAGGCCGGATCGTATTGGCCGGCTTTTCCCCTCTGGGCTGCCGCAGCGTCATTCTAGCCGTCGCAGTACGCGTTGTTGTTCCCCTTGCGCTCCCTTCTGTCCCTCCACGAGCTGTCTTCGCTGTCGTAGGCGTCGGTCCTCAATTTTCGGTCGCCCAGCTCAATCTCGATAGTCGCGTCGGCTGGCATTTGAGCGGTGGGTGGATGGGCGACATAGGGATGTACAAGCAGCAGTAAGCAGCAAAGTAGCTCACTTTGTTGGGCGAGAGAAGGGGGTCGACACGAAGAAGGGAAACTCAGTTGTGGCCGTCGATTCAAAACCTCACTTCTCGAGGCAATACTCAACCTCGCCCTTCACCACAGCTCAGTGCGAGGGCTGTTCGAGAGCAGGACTTTATAGCTGCGCGTAACAAGGCCCAATCATGGGCTTCCTGTCCTGACGAGGCGAACGAATCGTGCAAGACGACATGTCCGACCCGGCCTTGAGCTCTCCTGCTTAGCACCGTGAGGCCGAAGCCAGCAATTGGGCGCTGGGATGACTGTGCTTGGGCAATGCTTCGTGCTTGTCCCGGAAAGACTCGAGGGAACCGAGTTGACTCTTCTCACCCAACCTGAATTCCGCAGGATAAGGTTATCTTTCTCTGCTCTCCTACCACTATGCTAGCTGTTCGGTTCGCTACAGTCGCTCGTAAGGGCACAGGCTCTATAGCCGTCCGTGCCCTCTCGACCGCTCCGGCTCCCACTCTTCACCCTTCCGACTCTGGACTTCATCCTCCTCATCTCCTCACCCTCGCAGATCTCTCCGTTCCTCAGATCCAGTCCCTCATCACCTCGGCAGTCAACTTCAAGAAGTACTACAAGAGCCGCGCCATCCCTAACAGCGCCCAGCTTGAGGGTGCCAGGTTCGAGAAGGGAGACCCGAATGCGCCAAACGAGGTAGGGGAGAAGACGCTGGCGGACAAGACGGTCGCCCTCATGTTCTCAAAGCGGAGCACGAGGACGCGTGTGGCCAGCGAGACGGCCGTGCAGACTCTCGGTGCGTCTGTCTGCCGTTCTCTGTATACGGCTTTTCTCGACGACTGACTCGCTGCTCATAGGTGGTCACCCTATGTTCCTCGGATCGGGCGACATCCAACTGGGTGTCAACGAGAGTCTTTACGACACCTCGCGGGTAGTCAGCTCCATGGTGGACGGTATCATGGCTCGTGTTGGGCACCACTCGGAAGTCGAGGTCCGCTCTTATCCCTTCAGCCAGGTCTTCTGCGTCCTTATTGACATCGTGCCTCCCCAGACCCTTGCCAAGCACTCCTCCGTCCCCGTCATCAACGCCCTCTCTCATCTCTACCACCCGACCCAAATCCTCGCCGACCTTCAGACCCTCCTCGAGATCCGAACACCCTTCACCACCGACCTGTCCTCCCTCCAAGGGCTGACGATCGCCTGGGTCGGCGACTCGAACAACATCCTGAACGAAATGATGGTTACGTACCCTCGCCTCGGCGTCAACTTGCAGATCGCAACGCCGAAAGGGTACGACCTGGATCAGGAAGTGCTTGAGAGGGCGAATGCGGGAATCAAGGCAGAAGGAGGGAAGGGCAAAATCATTCACACCCACAGTCCCGAGGAGGCGGTCAAGGGCGCTACCGTCATTACTACCGACACCTGGTGCGTTTCTGTTCTACTGCTTCACTGCTGCGCCTCTTTGCCCTGCACAGCTTCTGATTCATATCCTTGTACCGCAGGATCTCGATGGGTCAGGAAGAAGAGTCCGCTCGCCGCCTGAAAGACTTTGCCGGCTACCAGGTCACGAACGATCTGCTCGCCCGTGGTGGAGCCGCCAAGGATGCGATCTTCATGCACTGCTTACCGCGTCACAAGGAGGAGGTCGATGACGAGATCTTTTACGGCGACAAGTCGGTGGTCTTCCAAGAGGCGGAGAACAGGTGTGTCGCTAACTCTTTTTTGTCCACCTCATCCCGTTCACCTCCCTGACCGCTCTCCTCCCCTCCTCCCGCTTCAGGAAATGGACCATTCTTGCCGTCTTTGATGCCTTCATCGGTCGCTGGAAGATCTGAAGGGGCATGTGCAGGGATCGAAAAAGTAGATAGGCTTAAATATTCTCTCTCGGGTGTAATGCGGCTCCTGCTGTGCCATCTCAGCCTTTGCGCTTCTAAGCTTGCTGTAGAGTGCTATGCAGCGCTACGATAACAAGTCGCACGGTCTCCTGTTGCTTCGGGGTCACCTCCGCGCCTCGTTCTTCCTTTTCTTCCCTTGATCTCCGTCTCATCACTATTGCAAATGGCTCCACCTGCTACTTCCGCCGCTCCCAGCTTTTCGTCAGCAAGCGCCTTGTTAGCGAGCTTCACCTACACGCGTGCTCTAAGCGAGGGTGACTACTCCACTCCTTCTGGCCTCGGTGCGGGAAATACTGACGTCGATTCCCTCAGACTCGCGCGCCATTATCAGCTACATCCTTGGAACGGCCATACCTGAGGGCCAGAGCGAGCGCCAACCCTGCATCGTCAAGATCGAAAAGACGCCGTTTTCGCCGGATGAAGCGAAGTCATTGGTGTCGGAGGCTGCCTGGAGCAACACTGACACAGTACGTCGATCCATTCGCTTCGATTCTTGCGATGCTGATTTCTATGACGCGGCAGGTCACAACAAACGACATTTACGGTACTTTTCTTGCGAGGTTTGCCGGTGGTCGAACAGCAGCAGACGTCCAGCTCTCCTCTATCTGCCCCGCCACCGAGAAGGTCAGCTTCTACTCTACTCAATTGATGTCTACCCGCTCTCCGCTAAGACCTCTTGAGTGTGTAGCATATCAAAAAGTACTCTCAACAAGACTCACGCCTCGTCCGCGAAACACCAGAGCTCTACGAGACAATCGTCAAGCCTTACGTTGCGAGCCTACCCTCTTCAAGCATCAGCTGGGTGTACAACATTCTAGAAGGAACCGCCGAAGCGGAGAATGTCCTTTTCCGCGACGACGACCCCGAAACGGGGTTCGCTCTTACTCCTGACCTGTAGGCTAGCCCCTTCTCTGTCTTCTTTTCCCTGCATAGACCGCTCACAACGTTGTGCACGCAGGAAATGGGATCAGAAAACCGTGTCTGCGCTGTACCTCCTCGTCCTCTGTCAAGACCGCTCCATAGGGTCGGTCCGCGACCTCAGGCCTCGACACTTGCCTTTGCTTCGTAATATTCGTCGAGAAACTGAGCGCGTTGCTATTGAACGTTATGGTGTCGACAAGGGAGAGCTCCGTTTCTTCGTGCATTATCAGCCGAGCTACTGCAAGTCCTTCTGTCGTTCTCATTCTTCATCCCGCTTAAGCTGACTCTTTTGCCCCGCAGACCACTTCCACGTTCACATCGTACGTCTGGGGTTGTCGTTCCTTTTATGTTTCCCTCCCCTGTTCTAACCGCGGATCCTTGACGCCTTTTCCACAGGTCCACCTCAGCTACGTTAACTTCAGCGGCATTACCGTCGGCCAAGCCCACCTCCTGGACGACATCATCGACACGCTCGAACTCGAGCTTGAAGCGGCATCTGCGGGAGGGCCGGCCCCTCTGCAAGGATTCTTCGAGCGCAGGACTTTCACTTACTCCCTCGGGGTTGAGCACGCGTTGTACAAGTTGCTCAAGGACAAGCAGTGACGGCGTGCCGACATTTCACTCTACTGTGCTTGTACGAGATGAGAAGACAGGCCAAGATCGATTGCAACCGCTGGACACCAAGATCAGAATCAGAAGAGTGGAAGACAGATTAGACACAAGACTGAGCGAAAACCGTGCCTCAAAGCACAATACAGACCAACAACAAGAGACCATACATGTCCACCGCGTATACCCGGAAAGCCTAGCTGATGCCCGGTCAAGCCAAGTTCTCTGCACTCCTGCTCCTATGTTCCGTCATCGGCTTCTCGAGATTGGTAGTCGCCATCGACGGCCTGCCCTCCTCGACGGGAGAAGAGGCCGCCGAGCGATGCGCACCGGCAGTGCCGTTGCCGTCCGGGCCGTGCTTGAGGGTTTTGCGAGCGGCGATAGAGACGAGGATGAGGGAAACGAGGGTCGACAGCCAGGCGATCCAGCCGACGATCTGCAGAGAACCGCAGTCAGCGGTGAGAAGATCGAGTGGGGGAATCTGGACAAGCTACGTACGACGTAGGAAAGGATCGGCTTCTGAGCGGAATAGGCCAGGTTTTGCCCGCTTGCCCTGACAAGACCTTGAATGACGGTGGCGGGGATTCCGGGAGCTCGGATCACTCCAGACTTGTTGGCCGTATAGTACTATTGACAGCATCGCAAGAATCATGCAGCACAGGGTGGAGTAATGGATAAGACAGGCGGCAGATAGGCAAGCGTAGCGGTTCAGCTCCTGTGCGCGCCGCCGACTGAGGAGAGAAAGAGAGGCGATGTAGTTACTCACGGTGGCGGGAATGAGAGTAGCGAGGAAGAAGACGAGGATGAAGCCGAAAATGCCCTCCTTGATCCGAACCGTCTTGAGCGTTTCCACCTGGCGAGGGCGGAAAAGGGTCAAGCCGAGCATGGCGAGACACAGGAGAGCTGCCGTGGCCTGTTGAGCGCAACAGAGACAGGAACATCAGCTCGTCCGCGCTGATCGGAAAAAACTCGAGGAAAGCAGAAAACGTACGGATGCAGCAGACACAGCAGCGCCGACGGAAATGGCGTCGTCGACATCGAGAGATGCTCCAGGCAGTGTGTGAGAGACTCGATGCTGAAGGTCGTGCGCCCTGCTCGTCTCGAAAGAAAAGTTAGCTTTTCCCCACCAAGCGACAATGAGAGTTGAGTGAAACAACGCACCTCGCAATGCTCCAAGAAGCCAAGCCAATCTCGGAAATACACAGCGCAGTGGTGAGGAGGAAAAACAGGATACTGTGCGATGAAGCGAGTCAGGCGACACGAGCCCGGCTTCGAGGAAAGGCGGATAGCCGACGAAGACGTAATAGGGGTGAAAGGGAAGAAACGAGGAAGAAGACGCACCGGGGGGCACGCAGATACATCTTTGGGTATTACTTTGGCGAAATAGAAGAGGGTAGCGTCACGAGAAGCAGAGAGCGTTGTTGGGAAGAGAGAGGCGGATGCCGAAAAAAAGGGAATCTTGTGAAACCGAGCACCTGGTCATTTCCACGCGTCGGCGTGCCAAGCTAATGTGTACGTTCGGCGAACCAGCCGTCCGGTCACCTGAACCGAAAAGTTGAGCCCGAACAAGGTTTCCAGAGCTAGCAAGTTTCGTTCCTGCAGGCCTCGCCATCAGGCCGGAATGAAATTGGGCGATAGGAGCGTCCTGCTGTTACAGGGTGGGGGACGGCGCCTCTCCTGCAGCAGCTACCATCGCCTGTGCCTGTCCTAGCGTGACGATTCGGGGTGCCGCCTTCTCCAGTTCTACTGCTTCGAAACCAACTCGAGGCTGAGAGGTGCGGTCGACGACTTCGGTCGTGCACGGCAGCTTTGCCGCCGCCAGTTTCATGACTGTAGTATGGCGCAAGCGGTTAGCGCGAGAATGCGGATGCGTGAGGCAGAGCAGGGACAGACCGGCGTGAGCTATCTCGGGCCGCAGATTTGGTCCGCCAATCTCCAGAATGACACGACCCATCTTTGCCCTGTGAGCACGGCGCGCTTAGCTTATCGTCCACAACAGATCAACACAGGTGCGTACCGGCAAGCCCAGTACTCGAACGTTCCCTTGCCCTTGCCCATACGAGTCTCGTTACCCTGGAGAAGAAGAAAAAACGGCAATCAGAAAGCGGACTCTCGATGGTCCGAGCGGTAAGAGCAGCGCACCTTGATGCAGACAGGAATGTCGGGGAACACGCGGAGGTACCTGGGTATCGACGAGAGGTCAGCAACGTCTACGAGGCTAAGAGGAAAAGAGCGTACACCTTGCTACCCCTAATCGGCTTCAACCCTCGCTTGAGCGCCGCCTCCGCAACCTCGAGGTGTTTAGCACTAAGCCTGACAGCCTCATTGACGCGCAATCCATAATCACCCCATTCGAGGGTGGTGCCTTTGGTACTTCCTCCGCTGGCGATGGGGGTACGGCCTTTGTGAGCCTTGCGGTATTTTGTTCGGCGGGGGACGAGAGACTTGTTGCGGACTTGGAGGAGTTGTACGGGTTGGAATAGTTGCTGCGAGGGTTGCGACGGGCGAGATGAGGATGAGAGGGAAAGTCGGGAGAAGGAGGAAGCGAGCGAGTTGGCCCGCTGGAACAGGGATGTCATGGTGCTGTCGGACAGAATTGAAAGATCTGTGTAGGTTGTAGTAGCCTTCCTGAGCTGATCTGCGATTGAGAGAGCGTCAAGTGGACGAATCCAAAGTCGAGATCAAGATGAGAATCCTCATCAGCTCTATTCTCTTGGCTTGCCGAGCTGCTATGTGCTGATTGAACATCAAAGAAAATGCCTGACAATCCACACGCACAGCGCCCGGTCAGCGACGAGCATCGGGCGATCAAGGATATCGCCTACGGATCAGTACGCTCTCTGATACTCCTTCGTAGACCTCCCAGAGAGTACTGACGCTGCCTGTCTCCACAGATAGCTGGTGAGCCCCTTTGTACCGAGCCTGAGACGTCACAAGCTGATAACGTGGGCGAACAGGCATCGCTAGTCGTCTCGTGGAGCATCCCGCAGACTTGACCAAAGTCAGGTTGCAGTCGCAGCCTATCGACAGACCGCCCAAGTACAAGGGTCCCCTCGACTGCATCGTCCAGACTTACCGAAATGAGGGGTTACTGGCATTCTGGCGGGTCCGACCGTTTTCTCCTTTTCTTCTCACATGCTTCTGCTGACGCCGTCATACACGCAGGGCGTCTCCATGCCGGTCGGCGGCGCCATGGCCGAGAATGCCACTCTCTTCGTCGTTTACAACCAGTCCCAAGCACTCCTGAAACACCTTTTCCCGCCTGCTCCCTCCGCCAACCCCGACGATCTCGCTGTCGCTCATATCGCTACTGCCGCTGCGCTGGCCGGAGCGGCCGCCTCCTTCGTCCTCACCCCTGTGGAGCTCGTCAAATGCAAGATGCAAGTCCAGAATATCGTCGCAGCCCAGCCTCTCCCTCCCTTTTCCTCAGTCACCATTCCGGGATCTTCAGCCGCCCTTCATCAGTCTACCCCCGGCCTGACGTCCACTTCTGCCCCCGGACCTCTCGACATCACCCGCTCCATCCTCCGTACACAAGGTCTGAAAGGCCTCTGGCTCGGCCAAACTGGTACCTTCCTTCGCGAGACCGGAGGCTCGGCCGCATGGTTTACGACCTTTGAGCTGCTCGCCGCCTACTTTGCCCGTCGACGGACGGATCGCGGCGAACGAGGTTCGGCGGGAGGTAAGGTGACCAAGGGCGACCTCCACGCTTGGGAGTTGATGGCTTCCGGCGCGAGCGCCGGTGTGGTCTACAATTGCGTCCTGTTCCCGGCGGACTGCATCAAAAGCACGATTCAGACGGAGGAGGAGCTGCGAGGTCAAGCGGCTGGATGGAAGCGGGGGGGGTTTATCGAGACGGGAAAGGAAATTTACAGGGCGAGGGGAATTAGGGGACTTTACAACGGTTGCGGCATCACGGCGCTTAGGGCAGCTCCGAGTTCGGCTCTTATCTTCTATATGTACGTCGCCCTTGACACCTGCCACGTAACCTTCCAGACCTTCTATCCTCACAGCTACTCCCGCCTGGAATCCATCTTCGGCTAAGCGCATCGACCTCTCTTCTCTTCGGACCAGCATCGCGACAATCAGCAGCACAGACCACCTGCCCAGACTATAGCAATCATGTGCTAGACTACTGCGCCTCTCGACCTGCGGGCTTTCCTGTCCTTCCTCGCATAATACCCTTGCATAGCCGCCTTGTACAGCTCGATTTTCGCAGTGCATTGTCGACGTTTCTCTCACTCTCTCTCGGAGTTTCGTGGTAAGGATCACATAAAGGCAATCACGAGCCGCCATCAGGAGAAATCATGCCGCCTCCCCTCACGCCGCCAAGCTGTGCCACCACGACCACTCCCTAGCCCGTTCACCTTCCTCCATCGCCTCGCTGATCTTATCCTCCGCACTCTCCTCCGACCACCACCTAATTTCCCTCGCCCTCAGCCTCTGCTCCTCCGCGCTTCCCAACGCTCCTCCACTTCGATTCAGCCCCACCGCCCTCCACAACGCCCCAAACTGCTTTTTCTCCGCTTGCCACGCTTCTTCACTTCCGTCGAACCTTAAGCGAACCCGGACAAGGTTGAATAGGGCCGCTCGAACGGCGGAGAGGGTGTGCCAGTCGTTGCGAAGATCTTGAGAGGGGGGCGCGCGGACGAGAGCGAGCGTGGGTTTCAGAGCTCCCGGTGGCGAGGTGTTGGAAATGGCGAGGGAGATACCGCTCTTTGCTGCGCCTATGCTGTCGAGGGAGAGTCGGTGCGCTTGTTGCAGGTGGTCGGCCAGCTGCTGTTGGGGAAATGAGGCGGAGAGACTCGAGTCGAGGGCGAGGGCCCGGGACGCGATGGTGTATGTGAGAAGGTGGACAGTCGCTTGAGCTGCGAAGTTTGCGGAGAGGAGAGAAGGAAGCCGGGCGGAAGGGGTGTTCTTCGGGGGAGAAAGGCGATTCGACAGGAGGGACGATGCCTGCTGGTAGACCTGCAGTGCATGCTGGAGGGTACTGAGAAGCTCGGGAAGAGGCTTAGACAAAGGCAGCGAGTCCAGTAGGTTGTCGCCGAAGAGCGAGAGCAGTTCAGCTCGAGGGGAGGATAGCGAGGTGAGGGTCGAATGGAGGAAAGAGGTGGCTTCTGTCGATGCGGGAGAGCAAATGGCGAGAACAGAGCCCTGCACTGAGGCAAGCTCGATGTCCAGGTCATCAGGTTGGCCGGCGGAAGCGTGAGGGATTTGTGTTCGGAGCGAAGTCGCGCGGGACAAGGCGCTTACAGCGGATGTTCGCAAAGTGGTTTGGTTAAGCGAGCCCGTGGCTGAGCTCTCTGTCGTGTTGGAGGAGACGAGGGTTAAGGTGAAAGCAATAAGTGCGAGAAGGGTATCGACAATGAGCTGAGGGGTGACCACGGTTGTTGCGATGGCCTGAACTTCTGTCGCAGAACCGGCTATCGATGCTGTATCGTCCGTATCCTCACTTCCTGTCCCTTCCAAGCTCTCTTGCGGTCCGTCCGACCCAAAAGCCTGTTCCATGGCTATTCTTTGCCGCCGTTCGACCTCCATGAACAGCGACAGGGCTTCATTCGCCGCCTGCAGCGCGTGTGTCCCTTCCTCGTTCACGGCCGCGGCACCCTCCTCGAGCATTTCGTGCAGCTCGACGTGGGCCTGTGCCAAATTGAAAAGCCCATCGATTCTGGCGGTCTCGGTCTCTCCCTCGCCCTCGCTCAACACGGCGAGAGCCTCTCGATACCACTCGATCGCTTGCTGTAGCGTCTCGAGGCACACCGGTGGTGCTAAGTGCTCTGTTGCTAGCGTCTGTAGGGCGCGAGCGACATTGTAACGAGCGTCGAAGGACGTGGATACTGAGGACGAGGAGGAGGTTGAGGGCGAGAGGGAGGCGGCGAGGCGGTAGCAGGTGACGGCGTTGCGGATGTGGCGCTGTGCCTTCGGGCCCGACTGGTAGCGCTCTCCCTGCTCTTCCTGCCTTGTCCCTTCGGCGAGAAAGTCGTCCGGCTGCCAGTCTGAAGGTGCGGAGGTTCTGACGGTTTCCGGTGAGGTGTAATCGATGTTGATTTGCTTCTGTTTGCCCTTCTTTGGCTTCGGAGGTAAGCGTAGAGGCATGGGCGAAGTTTGAAGTCAACGAAGAGACAGAAAACGGCGAAGGAGGGGAACGGCGATCGGGCGGCTCCCCCTCATTGGGTGAATTCCCCCCACTCCGCCGAACATGAAATGACGTGGGATAAAAGTTCGCCTAGAAGCTAGACGGCAGCAGATCGCCAGCGACTCTTCCCCTTTCCTTCAACTTCTCTCTTGTTCGAGACTGTGAGCCATGTTCGGTCGCCGACTCGCTCAGTCTACTGTCGCTCACCGCTCACTCTCGACTGTTTCATCGCGTCGTATCGTCTCGTTCCCACTCAGCAGCACACCCCAACCACACCCTCGCGCCTTCACCACTTCGTTTAGACTCTCAGCCATGTCTCCCTCTGACCCGTACACCTCCAAGGCTTCGTCCGAGGCTTCCCCTCAGGAGAAGTAAGCCCCCTCATCTTCCTCACATTTTCCCCGACCTTCTCGTGACGCTGACGCTCTATGTACCACCTCGTCTTCGTCTCTCCAGGATCGATGAGGTAGGCCCCGTCTTGCTCCGATGCGCGTAAGCAGGTTACTGACTTCTCGCCGCGTCTGCAGGTCCGCTCCATCATCAGCGAGGGCAAGTTCGCCATGCTCGTCACCCGCTCGTCCGACGGTCTCCTCCACTCTCGTGCTATGCACCCCGCATCCCACAAGGGTCTCGTCTTCCAGTTCGTAGCCAACACCGACAGTACGCCATTTTCCCCATGTCTCGCCATTCTTCCTCTCTCGCTCACCCACCCTACTTCCCCTCCGGCTCCATTACTTTCATCGCATTCTGACTTGGTTCGCGACAGGCGGAAAATTTGATGAGCTTCAAAATGACGACTCGGTCAACGTTTCTTTCAACGACCCGTCATCCACTGACTGGGCATCAGCAGCGGGTAAGGCGAGCGTGATCAAGGACGAGCAGACGTGCGTGCTCTGTTCCTTCCCTTCGATCTCCCAGTTCCTGGGGTGCTGACGGGAGGAGCTCCTTTTCCACAGCATCAAGAGCCTGTGGAACCCTACCATCAAGGCGGTAAGCTACTCGCAGGTGCTCCCCCTTTTCTGCCTTTGCTGATTCTGCGCTATCTGTCTGATCGCAGTGGTTTGGCGACCTCGGCGATGGCGTCCACACTGGCGAGCCCGGAGACCCCCGTATTGGTGTCATCCAGGTTGTTCCCTCCGAGGTGCGTCTCCATTTGCGCTTATTTCGATTCCAGTATCGCTTACTTACACTTGCATGTGCAGATCCGCTATTGGAAGAAGACCCGCACTAGCCTGGGACAGGCTGCTGAGGTGCTCAAGGGCGCGATTACGGGCGAGACTGCTGCGCCGGGCAACTTGAGGGTGGTTTCAGCTTCCGATGTGCGTTGTATATCCTCTAGCGTCTTCCGCCGCGTCGATGCCACTTCGCTCGCACCTCGTACGAGAGAAAACTGACCGGCTTCTACTCACAGCTCGAGCTTGCCAGGACCGTCGAGGCCAAGCAGATCTGAGTGAGGGATCTGCTTCTTCTCGTTACGCGCCTTTGATCCGCATACTGACACACTCTATTACTTTCTCAGGTCGCAGGAGAAGTAAGTTTTACATGCAGAAAGACAGGAGACAAAGTGGAGCGTCTTCCTTTGTAGCTATCCAACGATAAAGAAAAGAGTTAAGTGCCTTTCTCGTTCTGCAGTTCTGTGCATGGAGCAGTACCCGCGATTCGCGGGGGAGCATTGCACATTTGACCGAGCAACGGCGGACGCTTGTAACTGCTTTCGTCCTGGTTCCGTGCCGGAAAGTGCAGCTCTCACCTTGGCTTGTCTCTCTATCTTTGGGAGTCATGTCTGGCCGAGTTTTATTATCATCAGAGCCGAGCCTACCTAGACGTGACAGGCGAAGGACATCGTCAGAAGCAGCATCTAGGCCATGTGTTAACGACCTTTTCTATTTGGCCGCATGGATGAGCTTTTGGAGTGCTGCTCCACCCTTAATGGGCTCTAGCCGACAGGACTGTTGACTTATGGATGCAGGCCTATGAAGCAGGCCTAGAGCATTTGACACATCCCCTCAAACATTCCTTCCCAAAATCACGTGTTGAGAGGGTGGTCTCTGCTGAGCATGAGCCCAACCTTTGACGTCTCAGTCAGGTACGACAGATTGCGATTGCATCCTGATAGGCTGCTGCCGGATGTACACACTATCGGGCAAGAGACCTCCTCCTCGTGACCTTCTCAAGTTGCCTTTTAACGGCAATGGTTCCGCCCTGCCTTGCCAAGCCCGTTGGGGAGGTCTCGACATGGTGCACAGGTACTTCTTGAGCAGGCAACTCGCATTGCAAAGCAGCTCTACTCTGCAGTGAAAGTGAAGCACAATCTGCACATCTCCTCCAGACCCTGTTGCTCGTTCGTGCTCAGAACCGCACAAACTGTACCTGTGTGCAACCTCCCTTTGACGTCTATGCTGTGATATACTGCATCTCAGGGTCTTGCATTTGCACTTCTCGCTGCATGCATCGGTCTCATTTGCCATGTGTAGACATGGTGCAGCGTCTTACCCTTCAGCTGAGACTGGTGCTGACATCAGAATTGTGCCCTACTTTCCAAAAATGCGTTGAAACTGGACACTAGACTAACACATCTTTGCACGTGGCCTAGTTATCTAGTCTTCGGACTATGATATACTTAAAATTGGAACGATACAGAGAAGATTAGGTACACTTCATTCTCTTAAACTTTGACAAACAATCTTCTACCTAGCTTTGGTCCTAACACATATCTAATCCCTTCTACAGCATGGCCCCTGCACAAGGATGACACATGCAGTCAGAAAGGTTGTCTACGGACACAATTTTTTTTTGTCTTGTTCCCTCGCTCCCTCATCATAGCCCAAGTGCTATTCACACCAACTGATAATCATGGCTGACATGCACAGAGTTACATCAAGAGGCCAAGGCGAGGTAACCAGGTACTTCTTCTTTTTTCTTCCACCAGAGGTCCCTAGAGAATGCCTTCCCGGTCAACGGGGCCCAGGTGGGGACGGGGGCCCGTCGCCCTCACTGGTGCCCGATCCCGTCGGCTTACCCCGTAGAGAAATGCTGCAGGATCGGAAATACCCGGTGGACACCTGAGGTCGAAAGAGGTGTCGGCGGCTTCTGTAGACGTGCACGAGTCTCCAGCACATCTCTAGGAGTTGACATGTCACGTTTAGTACGATCGCAGCCTGCTACTCAGCTTCGGGGTTTACCAGAGCTCACTTGCAAGGCAAAAGCAAACCGGTAAGTTGACCTTCTCAATCGAGAGAAAGCTGTACACACTGCCTGTTCAGGTGTTCTACTAATTGGAGGCCGTATACCACAGGGTCTTCAGTAGAATGAGGGGTCTGCAAAACCCGCAAGCCTTAGGAACGGTCTGCAGCAGGGGAGAGGAGGTCTCCCCATTGTACAGTTACTCCTGGCTCTTGTAATTCTCGGTCAGTCTAATCAGCCTCTACTGCGTCTTGCAAGTGTTTCTTTGTTTCCTGTTTGTCTGGTCTGGAGATAGGAACCAGGTGGGGCAATTTTAGCCCGTGTAAGAACCACCGATGTCGAACCTCGGAAGGCGAGACCAGGGATCTGACGGTAAGGATAGGAGCTGGGCGCGGAGATGGAGATAGGGGCGGCAGAGACCAGAAACAGTGAACCGAGTCTTGTTCTCAGCAGTTGCTACTGGGGAAGGGGAGGGGAGCGCTAAAGGACAACGAGAGAATCGAGCACGAGAAGGGGACTACAAATATTGAGTCAACTTCTACTCCAACTCAACTTGCCCGTACCGAGAATTGGGAAGGTCGGGGTGGTCTGCTTCCGCCAGAAGGCAGAGAGAGTGAGTAATGGAGTACATGAGAGTATAAGAGGAAATGAGACTTAGCAGCAGCTAAGTCGAGTGGAAGGAAGAGAAACCCGAATCCTTACACCCACCCCTCCTAAAAGACAAAAGCGTAGATTTCGTCCAAAGAGAGAGCAGGACCCCGACACGCCGGCCAGTCGCCGCGGCACACCGGCCTATAGGGCGCGCAGCACGCCTTGCATCGACTAATTCCAAGTACGCCCGTAGCAGGTCCGGCGCCGTTTCCGCTAACTCGGTTTCCGGCCTCCATTGGTCTTCGGAAGCAGAATACCCGAGGTAACGGACTTGGAACTGCCGTTTACCTCGAACCGTCCTATCGCCGACGACCTTTTCGATGAGGTATTCTTCCTCGTCGGCGGCGGCAGCGTGAACGGCCGGAGGCGGAGAGGGAAGGGCGCGAGAAGGGAAACGAGAGTCGTCGTTAGGAAAGTAGGGGCGCAGTTTCGAGGCGTGAATTCGGGGATGAACGCGGATATGGGGAGGGAAGGCGATAGTGTAGGAGGATTTGGAAACGTCGGCGGCGAGGATTTCGAAAGGACCGAGGTATTTGGGAATGAATTTGCCGGACAGAACATGGGGAAACCGCATGCCGGCGGACGAAACGTAGACTTTGGACCCGACGGAGAAAGTTGTCGAGTCCTGCCGGCGAGACTTATTAGCGGAGTGAACCATTTCGACTCGAGAAGCAATGAGCGCGTCAGTGCAGCGCAACCAGTCAAGACGCGCGTGTTCGCCTCGAAGTGTAAGGTCGGCGTCAAGCCCCGTCCATCCGGTGGTTGGCCACGACGAAGGGAGAAAGCCGTAAATGACTTCGAAAGGAGAGGAGCCCGTGGCGGACGAGGCGGCACTGTTGAGCGCGAATTCGCAAGTCGCGAGTTTGAGTGCCCAGTCCTCAGGGCAGTCTTCGCAGACGGCGCGAAGGATTTGGCCAACGACTTTGTTGGTGGCTTCGGAGCGTCCATCGGTCTGTGGGTGAGCGGGGGAGGAAAACCGAAGGGAGGTGTCGAGGCGAGCGTGGAGCGCGCGCCAGAAGCGAGCCGTGAATTTTGGGTCGCGATCGGATACGATGGACCGTTGGAGACCGAAACGGCGGTATACGGAATCGTAGTAGTGATCGGCGACTTGTTCGGCGGATGCGGAAGAAGAGAGAGGAATGAGGACTACTGCACGGGACAAAAGATCAGTGACGCTTAAGATCGAATCGACCAGCGCCCCTTGATATAGCACCGGAGGGAGTCCGACGACGAAATCCATAGACGCTTCAGCCCACGGACGATCGGGAACGGGCAGGGGATGAAGTAGACCGAAGGGTTTCGACGTCGAAGACTTTGCGCGAGCGCAAGTCTCGCAGCTTTTGACGTAATCCACCGCGTCACGGTGCATAGATGGCCACCAGAAAGCTCTTCGCAGGTAGTCGAGCGTTTTGACGGCGCTGAGATGCCCGAGGACGCGATGCGCATGGTCGAGAACCGCCTCGACGAAAGAAGGTTGACGGTCGTTGTCTGCCTCGAAGGTACCCGCCGGTACGTACAGCTGCCAGTTTGCCCCGTTTTCTCGGAAGAGGAAGTTATCGGGGGAAAGATGGAAGGACGGGTAAGCTGAAAGGTCGGCGAGGATTTTGCGACTCAGGGTGTCGTTCGGAAGAGCCGAGGATAGAGCCGAGGTGAAAGACGGGGGAAAGGCGGCGAGAAGGCGAGTAGATGGCGCAGGTACGACCGGTGCGACGAGAGGTGGCGGCGGCGTAGCGGCAGTCGACGAAACGACGGCGGAAGATAGAGCGAAAACGGCGAGGACCATTTTCGCTGAAGGGGCAGAAGGAAAAGGTTCTGCATCATCGGGCGACGTGGGCGGTTCTTGGGCTTCGGGAAGGGCTAGCCATGAATCGTCTGCGCATAGTTCGGCGAGACGAGACAGAGAATCAGCTAAGACGTTCTTCTTGCCCGGGATGAAAGCCCAAGACAAGGAAAATTGGGACAAGGTTTCCCATAACCGCACATGCCGACGGGTTAGCTTAGGGTTTTGATCCCAATATGTCTTCAGCGGCATGTGGTCGGTTACCACGATGACGTCCCAACCTAACAATAACTCCCGGAAGGAAAGGCAGTTGTCGAGGACGGCGAGGAGTTCTTGATCGGTCGTGTGGTAATTTCGTTGCGCCGAGTTGAACTTGGCGGAATGATAACGGAAAGGACAAGCATCCTCGATAAAGGTTCCTTGACCAATCCAACCACCGCAACCGAGAATTGATGCGTCGGAGAAAACAAAGAGCTTCTCGACGCCGGATTCCAACTTGGCAATGTCGAGGGGCGCCAACGTTTGCGGTACGAGAGACTTGATCAGTTGGAACGCCGCGTCACACGCGGGACTCCAGTCCCAGTCGACCTTGCCGGTAAGCCGAGTGATGGGAGCGGCCAGTTCACTCAACCTAGGAAGGTGATCGCTCATCCACTGAACGGTGCCCATGAAACGTAAAACGTCCTTCACGTTTTGAGGGACCGGCCATTCCTTGACAGCGTCCCATTTCTTGGGATCGACCTCGATGCCGTCGTCGGTGATGATCGAACCGAGGGCTTCAAGTCGGGAGGCGAAGAAATCGACCTTGTCGCGGGAGAGGAAGAAGCGGTAGTGGCGGAGGGTAGTGAGAACGATTTCTAAGAGAGTAAGATGAGCTCGATAGGTCTGCGAGTACACAAAAACGTCATCGTAGAAAACGTCGACGCCACGACCCAGAAGCTTAGAAAACATGAGATTGCACACCCGATGCATGGTATCGGGGGCGTTCGTGTCGCCTTGCTGAAGGACCCGGGAAACGTAGGTCCCCGTCGGGGTAACAAAGCCCGACAAAGGAACCGAGTCCGGTTCGAGCCGGATTTGCTCGTACGCTGCCTTGAAGTCCAGTTTTGTACGACGTTTGGCGGACGCGACGTTACTGCGAACCCCTTTCATGTCAGGGATTGGCGAGATGCGCTTCACCGTATTGGCGTTGCGCGGCTTGAGGTTGATGACGAAACGCGCTTGGGACGGGTCATGTTTCGGAACGGCAAACATCGAACAAGCGGAGTCGAGAGCGGCGGGTGCCCAGTAACCGATCTCGACGAATTTCAAGACATGCGCCCGCCACTGCTGCTGATACCGGGCCGGTATACCGATGGGGCGTGGCTTGATCTTCAATTCTTCGTCCTTGAGATCGATGCGACCGTTGACCGGTCGAAGAGGCGGTAATCGGGAGGGCCATTCGGAAACGAGGACGTCAGCGAACTTGTCGAGTAACACCGCAAGACGCGCCTGTGCTTCAGACTCCATTATGTCTTCGACAGACGGATCGTCGTCGAGTTCCGTAAGCAACGGGTTGGGAGGCTCGACGTCGACGAAATCGTCGAGACCTTGAACCTCCGCATGGATGGCGCAAACCACGAATCGATGGGCTTCATCGTCGGTCATAGGCTGAGAGACGAAACCGAGGTTATTGAAGTTTCCTTGGGGCTGGAGATGATATCGACCGTTAGAGAAATCGACAACATCGTCACGCGGGCCTGTGGGAACGACGAATACATGAGTGGAGGATACAGCGTAGTTCGTGTCTCTCAACCACGGTACACCAAGAATGGCGTCGATGCCTTCAGGTAGAGGGGCAACAAAGAAAGAACGGCGGGCGAGAGGTGCCGTTCCTACCGTGACATCGACATCCGAGTAGATGCCGAGTCGGATCTCGTGGCCTTCGGCACCCAACTGTGCATGGAGCGGGGCGAGTAGGCGATGGAAGGTGAGACCAAGGCGATGGGCGAGGGCGGACGATAAAACGTCGGCCTGGGACCCGGAGTCAATGAGAAGGACAGCGGGTAGGTTTCCAATGACGCCGGTAGTCGTAAGAGGCTGACCAGCGACTTGCGGTTCAGGTATCTTCTTCTTCTTTCGGCGATTCTTGCGGCGCGTCGTCTGTGACGAGGGAACAGCCGGAAGGGAAGAGGAAGAAGAAAGAGCAACTTCAGTTTCATCGCCCGTCCCATCCTTCGATACAATCGACTCTTCTCCATCGCTCCCAGCGGTAACACTGATCGTAGACGAGGTTGAGTCAAGTGGGAAGGAGGAGAGGGAGACTTAGAAGGAGCAGATCTAGGAGATATGGTATGCGACGAGGTGGAGGGAACGAGTCGAGGTTGGCTGAGGGTAGCTGCAACCACCGGATCAACCAATTCCTCGTCAAAAAGGTACCCCGGATGAGGAGGGGCAGATAAGGAAGAAAAAGGACTTAGATTCGGGTCAGGCGGTCTCGAGGCGAGAGACGTCGAAAAGCGGGATAGAAACCACGCTTCTACATCGTCTTCCGAAGGTAGAGAACCGCCCTCAGAAAGAAGCCGCGCTACGGCTCGTCGGCAAATGCACGAACGAGCCGATCCTGGCGGGTTGAATCTCTCATCACTGGATCGGGAAACGGCGGGGAAAAGATCCTGGGACGGCGAGCAAGGTTTACCATTCCTTACCCGCCGCCTACTTTTCCCTCACCGTCAGAGGATTCAGAACCCGACTCTTCCAAAGGGATTGGAGGAGGAGTCGAAGGAGGGAGAGGGGAAGCGGCCTTCATGACGGCGATCCGGACAACCCGAGGGTCTTGACGACTATTGGGACAACTGAGGGAGTAATGGTTAGACTCCTTCGCGCAATTGTAGCACCAAACTGGGTCGCGAGGAGTACGACCGTCCGGACGAAACCAAGACGACTTGTCCGACATGCGATGCGAAGACTGCCACTCAACCACGAGGTCAAGCCAGGATCGGGATGAGTGACCTGCGGGTAAAGACGAAATCGGGACTTGGGTTGAGACCGGAGCCAAGCTGTTAGACTGAGTCCGTCGGGGCGTCGCAGGAGTTGCGGAAGAAGTAGAAACGGGGACAGACCGGGAAGCCGTTGGACGTTCGAGAGTATCGTAACGCGACGTGACCTCCACAAGCTCCGCGAACGAATAAACCTTCTCGCGACCTGAGACGGCCTCGTGAACCGCCTTGACACCCTTGAACCAGTTTCGCACGTCGACGTTGAGGCCCTCGAGGAAAGTTGACGACTTGTCTTCATCGGCGATGACGCGATCGAAACACTCGTTAGCGAGTTACTCGATGGTCGACCCGAATTGGCGGACCTTGAGGACGCCTTGAGTCGCCTTCCGGTACTTGCGGAAAGCGGTCTCGGCGGCGCCGGCATCGGACCAGTGCTTGCGGACGGCGGCAAAAACTTCGATAGGCGTCTTGAAAGGGGTGATCCGATGGGTACTCTCGAACCAACTGAGAGTAGATAAATGTCCTTGAAGTCCTGAAGACGACGAAGAAGATGAGCGATGGTCTGGCGAGAAAAGCGATCTCACCGTATACCACGCATGTGGAGTGCGTTCGGGGTGGATTGGGGAATGGAGAGGAAATCCTAGAGCCTGGAGATAGAGCTCAGCGCTACGACACCACGCTTCACGCGCGAAGTAGTCGTAATCGCCGCTCCAAGCCTTGGGAGGGTAGATCTTCTTGACGACCATGTCCCGGTAGACGGTGGGAACACCAGGGACGTCCCGGTAGATGACAGGATCGGGACCTACGTACAAACCGGGTTGAGGGCTGTGGTGGAAGAGGTTAGGTTGTTGCGGCGGGGTAGGAAGGAGAAGAGGGCCATTCGGTTCGGACCGGGGTTCGACTCGTTCGCCCTGTTTCTTCTCGATGATGCGGCGGATGATGTCGGCCTGACCCGTCACCTCATTGTAACGACGTTGGAGAACTTCAAGGTCCGCTTCGTCGCCCGTTCCCGAAGGTGCAACTACACCCGGGTCACTCCTGGCCATCGACTCTTCGTCCGCCTTCTGCAGATCCGTCTCCAGGCGAATCCGTTCCGCTTCCTCCTGAGCATGGAAAGCAGCCAAACGCGCCTGACGAGCCCGCTCTGCCTCTTGCTGCACAGCCAACCGCCTCGCTTGAGATCCGACTGACCTCCTCGACCCCGCTACCGAAGCCGGATGTTGAGGATCCTGCCAGACTTGAGCAGGGTGGGAAGTGAGCGATTCAGGGCGAGGCTGAGGCGCTTGGGGAGGATCGACGGTTGCGTCGGCCATTGAGAGTTGGGCGAAGCGAACGGATCGAGGGATAGATAGGGCCGTGCGGAAGGTGAGAGGGTCGGAGGTAGTGAAAGAGGAGTCCGATTGAGGGATCGAGTGTGTGGGCCAAGTCGAACTAGAGGGGACGAGAAGCCGGAAGACGAGGAAGATGAGGAGGAGGACGATGGAAGCGGAGTGAGGGTGGAATGACCCGAAGTGGCCGACGGATGGGGCGATGACGATGAAATGATGGAGAGATGTATGGAACAGCTCTGAACTGTTAAAAAAGTGTAAGAACCACCGATGTCGAACCTCGGAAGGCGAGACCAGGGATCTGACGGTAAGGATAGGAGCTGGGCGCGGAGATGGAGATAGGGGCGGCAGAGACCAGAAACAGTGAACCGAGTCTTGTTCTCAGCAGTTGCTACTGGGGAAGGGGAGGGGAGCGCTAAAGGACAACGAGAGAATCGAGCACGAGAAGGGGACTACAAATGTTGAGTCAACTTCTACTCCAACTCAACTTGCCCGTACCGAGAATTGGGAAGGTCGGGGTGGTCTGCTTCCGCCAGAAGGCAGAGAGAGTGAGTAATGGAGTACATGAGAGTATAAGAGGAAATGAGACTTAGCAGCAGCTAAGTCGAGTGGAAGGAAGAGAAACCCGAATCCTTACAGCCCGTGTTTCGCCTTCTCTCCCGTATCGCCCGTCTTGACGCCGTTTTCCCCGTGTCGCCGGGGATGACGGATTCCGGTCCCCAGTAGGATCCTGTTGGCCAAAACGAGGGCTTCTGCCCCAGTGTCACTGTTCGACGGGACCCACGGGCACGGCAAGGCATTCTCTAGCACAGCCATCTGGGCATAAAGACATGTTTACAGAATGCCTTTAGACAAAGGAATGGAGAACAGATGGAGGTGTATTGTCCCTTTCAAGGCGCGCTATTGCCAACATCCACCTGAGCATGCAAAAAGTTGGTTCTGCAACAGGCAAGTTACAAAAACGATCACGGCGGGGTTCGAACCCGCGATTTCCGGCTCACGTCTGAGCTCGTGAAGCCCAGCCAAATCGGAGACCGACGTGCCGCCACTACACTACGCGACCTTGCATAGTCGACGGCATCAACAAAAACAACATATCGTATACTCAAGTAGACATGGCTCCGCGCCCTGTACAGCCCTCTAGAGCGCCAAGCAATTGTAGAAGACTATACCTAGTGTGACCATCGTCTTCTGACACAACTGGCCATGGCCATGCATTGTAAAACCACTCTCCGTTGTTTGGCTGAATGTCTGCTTTCATATAAGCCTGATGTCAAGTAGTTTGGCCTTATCAACCCTCCCGGATGAATGAATGGGCTGATACACTCATCTCTGAGCAAGGTCAGTCAAAAGCCCAGGCATAACCTTGAACAGCTTTTTGGAATCCATTTGACCTGAGAAGGTCAACCCAACTGGAATGATTCGACCTCGCACCTTCACTCCTTCGCTTCTGAATCCTTCTTCTCTGTCCTTCCGCTAGATGATACTGGATTTGAGCTGTCCCATAGGCCTTCATTTTATCTTGCCTGTAGTCGCCAAGACCGGACGGAATAGATGATCTTTCAGCATGGGATGAGCTGTAGCAACTCCCCTTGTCTATCCTGTCTTTTTCTTTAGCGCTCTACAACCCCTTCTATCTAGTCCTACGGAATACACCCGCATCATTGTCTGTTGGTTTCTGTCCGCCCTCGCCTTCGCGCAGGCATCCTTCCATCCGACTCCCTTGCAAGTAACCTGTCCTTGCCGACTGGCTTGAAGACGGTGCTCCTTGCACCAACCTTTTAATTTCCCATAAATGCAGCTGCTCTTTGTTCATCGTTCAACAGCATCTCGCATTCCAGTCAGGTTCTCAATGATAACAACTGGCTGGGCATAAACCTGTATTGGCGTGAAGGTGAGGTAAAGAGTACATCTGACCTGGAACAGGCAAGAAACAGGGATCTTCGAGAACGGATGCATCTCAGGGGATAGTGGAGATTTCGATTTGGCGAACTATCGGTAACTACGACTCCCCAGAAACAGGCTATATTCCCGGTCCCTAAATCGAGACAGCTGAGCTACTTCAACTGACTGTTCATTTCTAGCTCCCTTTGCTCACTGCGACAGCTTATGATCCCTTAGGGAACACTTCAAAGACCTGCCAGACATGTGCACGGCTTGTAATCGAAGGTGATTAGAGTTTGAGTGAATCTGCGGGTGAGAAGCCAAGGTTAAGGCCTCACTCCCCTACTCTCCCTAATCTCTTCCACCCCTGTTCTTCCATATGTCATGCCTGTCATTTGCTCCACCTGCTCCCCTGAGCCCCCAACATGCTGTGAAGGTCCCGGGTATACTTGAACCAGTGTGCCAAGTCTCCTCCTACCATGCCTGTAGTGTCGCAGATTGTTTAAAATGTCAAGCTGTGAGTAAAACTGGAGCTGTTCTGCATTATCCAGGTTGTGGAAACACAAATGTGAGGAACCCGCCAAACCCGCCAAACCCGCCAAGCTGATTGCTTCCGCATAGGCGGCCTGTTGTAGTGCAACATGCTTCTGTTCATGCTGAGACCACTTGGCTACACAGCTCGCTACGCTCAGGACGTGCAGCGTAGCAGTGAGGTGTTCACGTTCTGGAATATCCTTCCCCAGCTGCAGCACTTTGTTCTAAAGCTCTGGAACTAGGCTCAGCTCACATTGGCAAAGGGTGAAACAGCCCAGGGCAGCTTGAGAGACTGCACACAGACTGCGCAGAATCAGGCCTCATAGCTGTGCACTTCTTATGTGGTGCCCCTTTCTTTACCCTGACATGTCATTAGTTATTGCTCTGCAGAGTTGGAACTGAAACAGCTTTGGATCCAGAGTGTACAGCTGCAATCAAAACAGAGTAGTGCATGCTGGCTCGCTACACGAGAGGCCCGGTCCAAGGATACTACCGGATTGTTCCTTCTTGCTTTCCTTGTCAGCAACGGTTCCTTACGAGTGTTGCCATAGACTCTCAAACGTGGACATTGTTCCCACCATCTGGTTTTCTTATGGTCCTCGTGTATGTATCTAAGAGATACTCTACTGCATTTTGAACAACTGATTAATAGCAGAATTGCCTGTCCAGTTTGCATTTCTTCGTGCTCCTTTTCCACTTTCAAGTGTTGCACTACATGTCACATATTTGTGGGGGTCTGTCCTGCCTTCCTTGTGGTCACTAACTAGGGACCTCTAGTGGAAGAAAAAAGAAGAAGTACCTGGTTACCTCGCCTTGGCCTCTTGATGTAACTCTGTGCATGTCAGCCATGATTATCAGTTGGTGTGAATAGCACTTGGGCTATGATGAGGGAGCGAGGGAACAAGACAAAAAAAAATTGTGTCCGTAGACAACCTTTCTGACTGCATGTGTCATCCTTGTGCAGGGGCCATGCTGTAGAAGGGATTAGATATGTGTTAGGACCAAAGCTAGGTAGAAGATTGTTTGTCAAAGTTTAAGAGAATGAAGTGTACCTAATCTTCTCTGTATCGTTCCAATTTTAAGTATATCATAGTCCGAAGACTAGATAACTAGGCCACGTGCAAAGATGTGTTAGTCTAGTGTCCAGTTTCAACGCATTTTTGGAAAGTAGGGCACAATTCTGATGTCAGCACCAGTCTCAGCTGAAGGGTAAGACGCTGCACCATGTCTACACATGGCAAATGAGACCGATGCATGCAGCGAGAAGTGCAAATGCAAGACCCTGAGATGCAGTATATCACAGCATAGACGTCAAAGGGAGGTTGCACACAGGTACAGTTTGTGCGGTTCTGAGCACGAACGAGCAACAGGGTCTGGAGGAGATGTGCAGATTGTGCTTCACTTTCACTGCAGAGTAGAGCTGCTTTGCAATGCGAGTTGCCTGCTCAAGAAGTACCTGTGCACCATGTCGAGACCTCCCCAACGGGCTTGGCACGGATATCTTCTGGCTGCTGGCTCACGGCAGAAGTCTTGGCAGAGCTATACACAGCAATACACTCTTGCTGGAAAGCACACAGTAAAGCACGGACGAGGAGACACAAATGCATAGCAAAAGCCTCACTTGAGAAGGTCGGCCGAAAGGGGTGTCTACTGTGTCTGGCGATCTGCACTTCGTGGATGGCTGTCACACTCCTTGGCTACTTGCTGTGTAGCTTTCCTGGTATCATACAGCTCAGCTCTCCAGCTGCCATGCATCGTATGTCTATGTGAACGTTGGGCAACAGTCTTTTGGGCTTTATCTAACCCGACCTTTCCCTGCAGAGCTAGTTCTACATCACAGCCGTATTTGTGATGATGCATCGGAACCACTTAGCAAGACCAAGTGGCTAGCTCATTTCTCTGCCCGGCTGAACTGTTTCTTGCCTCTCATCTCTTTGTATGTATACTGTACTCAGAATCACCTTGCAAAAGCACGAGCTGTACAACTGACCTGTATGTCAACGAGTGCTGCACGAGATATTTGCCCTTGAACTGGTAACACTGTATAGGTGGTGTAGTGGGAGGAACTGCTAGTGATTTTTAACCTTGTCAATGCTGATGAAACCCCTTGGACCGCCATGGCAGCTGTTAGCCGCTATCAATCGGAACACACGTGTCATGTGGCCACATTGCACATGACATTGCACAAATAGAGCGAGGCTTTCTCCGACATCGAAGGCGAAGGCAACCCAAGCAACCGCGACGTGCGAAGGCCGCCAGAAAAACACGCAGTTTCACGTGTTTTGCGTCGCGTTTTTTGGGAAAGAAAAAGTTTGAACGAGCGAAGGGCGAGGAAGGATTTCCGTCGCCCCACCCGACCTCTCGCCCGAAGGCCCGAAGGTTCGTTCGCGCCATTCTTGTTCCTTCTGTCGACTCATACCAACCAACTTGCTACGGCCTGTCCGGTTTTCTCCTCTCTGCGCAATCATCATCATGTCCGCTTCCCTCGCCCGGACCGTCTTCAAGCCCACGCCCACCACCTCGACGCGGTCCGCCGTCTCCGCTTGCCCCGCTCAGCGCCTCCTCTCCCTCTCACCACGCCCTGCCAGCGTGTCAGCGCGAACAGCAAACGCTATCGCACACTTCACCGTCGGAGCTGCCCTGGCCGCATCCGCTGTGAGCCTTACTTCCCCCTCTCATACCAAGTCCGGATGAGATGCTGACTCCGCGCCTTCTCACTAGGTTTCGCTCGCCAAGCAACCAGATTCCCTCTTATTCGATCACCCTCCTCGCTCCGCCATCTCATGGGTCCCAGCGCGCCACCTCGCCGTACGAGAGCTCCACACCGCTTCCCCCACTTCTGCCTCAACTCCGTCGTTCCGGCCCGCACCCACACCTAACACTACCCTCTCTTCGTCCGCTTCACGGACCACCGTCACCACCGCTATAGTCGGATCCGAGTCCGTCAGCAATGAGACGCGGCTAGCGGGGATCATCGGCCGAAGACACGCATGAAGAAGCGAGGACGGATGTACATAGCTGGCGCTAGCAGAGTCCCCATGTTGTAGTTGTACGTAGTCACTATGGTCCTGCCTATCCCGTCCACCAACTCGACCATAGCCCGCTGTACACCTTCGTTTTTCAACATTTACCCTAGTAATACTTGTTCCCTTCTGTCTTGCGGGCGCGTCTCGCTTTCTGTACCGCATTGGCATACTATTCAGCGTCTCAAGCACTAGTTGACCACAGATCAAGCAGTGGAGCTTACAGTGTGCCGAGAAACCGTTGGGAAAGAGGCGCACCTGCCGAAGCTAACTCCGCCGACCGGGCGAGTTTCGCTGGCTAATCTTCTTACAGCCAGCTTTATCGTCAATCCTTGCTCCGCACTCGCTCTCTCCCTCTCTTCCAACTCATCGGAATGTCGCACGCTGTCCAGGTGCGAGCCAAGCGCCTTCCATACTCTTTCACCTGTGCGATCGACAACGCTTCTTTGCCTTGACCAGCTCGCAAGTCTTCGTGTGACCCCGCTCGAGCACGATCCAAAGGTCACCAAGGTCGACTTCGGTGCTATCGCAGAAGGAGTCGATCTGAACGATGTTGACCGTAAGTCGTTTCCCAGCGTTTCCGCTCTGTCTTTTTTCTCCCTACCTTTCCTAGTCCGTTCGCTGACTGTTGTTGCTTTTCTGCCTCTCTGTCCCCGCGATGCCGTCCGATCACACTGAATATCGGCACTAATCAGCGGAAACCTTCGTCGAGATTCGCAAGGCCGTCCTCACTCACAGGCTCCTGATCTTCAAGGGTCAAGAGAAGCTTCATCCCGCCAACCAGCTCAAGTTTGTACAACGATTTTCGCCAGGTTCGAAGAACTTCTCCCATGCACTCGATCCAAACTACCTGAAGCGTCGAGGTGTGAGTCGTAATTCATCCTTGCCCGCTGCGAGTTCGAGTTGCCCTGCCTGTTTCTGCCTTTCCTGACTAAAGACCCTCGCTCTTAACAGAACGGCGGTGCCACTATTCCTGGTGTACCTCAATGTCAGGTACTCGGCTACGGCCATATCCCTCCAGGGCACTATGGTCTGCCCGACGATGTCACCATTGCGAGGCAAGATCATCGTAAGATGAGTAAGCAACCCCTAAGCGAGGAGGAACTGGAGAAAGGCTATACGCGCATGATGCAGCTACGTAAGAAGCTTCTCGTCCTGCCTTTGTACCATTCATTCACAGCTTGCCTTCGCAGAGTACTTCTCTCGCCGACCTATTTCCCCCTCGCTACAAGCTGTGTTGACCATTTTGTCTGCAGCTTCGACGGCGCACTGTACTCAGTAGGTATCTCTCTGCAGACTCAGATATTTAGACCATCAGAGCCGCTCTACACACAACGGGCCTGACTCGATTCTCTGGCAGATTCCTCCGCCTTTCGTCGGTTCCCTCCTTGCAATTCATACCCCGAAAGGGGAAGACCTGACTCTCACGTTCGACAATCGTAACGGTCGAGGCGAGAAGAAGATTGCGCCGGGTTCAACTGCGTGTAGGCTGTTTCTACTTCTTTCTTCTTCCGGACATTCACTGGAATTGCTTTTTCATTCAGATTTCAGCGCTGCCCAAGCTTACGGCCTACTCACAGAAGAGCAGAGGACAATTGCCAACCACTCCTCTGTTACTTATGCGCCACACGCCTTGTAAGTATCTCTCGATGTCGAACCTCGCTTTCCGCCAACCTGACTCATGTCAATCGCCGTGCCCTTATGCAGCACCTGGATAGCTCAGACCAAATTCACCAGCGACGGCTCATCCATCGTCACCGAGGGCAAGGAAGTTCCGCTGGACGACCTCCCGGCGTGGGAGGAGGAAAAGCTGAAAACTATGCCGATGGTCTGGGTCAATCCTCTGGTACGCCTCGAACCCCTTTCTACAGCAGCTATACTGTCTCCTTCGACCGTCAACTTCCATTCTGGGCTCACCCTCTCCTTGCTACCGCATCTCATCAGAACGGTGAGAAGAGCCTGATGGTACATGGTCAATGCGCCTTGAGGGTTCACATCAAGCGAGCGCCTGACGATGCGTGTAAGACTCTTGAAGACCTGGCAGAAGTCCGAGCGTTCTTGCAAGAGTGCGTCTCGCCAGACCTGGCTGTCTTTGCTCCTCTCGACCTTCTCAATCCTGACTCTTTCGTTCCGTTCGTTCTACAAGATACCAGCTTCCTATCCTTAAGCCTGAGTATGTATACGCGCACAATCACCAAGAAGGCGATCTTGCAGTCTGGTACAACCAGGGAATGTGGTGCGCTACTGTTCCTTACCGCTCTGCCTCGCAGTCTCCTGCCTCCATATCCTCATCCCGATGGTTGACGCTCACTTCCTTCGGCAGGCATTCTATCACCGAGTTCCCTGAGAGCTGCGGGCGCCGCATCATGCATCAGGTACGCTTTTTCTCTAATTGTTCGACCAATTTGGCGGAAGCTCGTTGCTTACTTGCGCTTTCAGGTCAACCTCGGTCATAATGTCGACCCGCAACTCATCCCGCTCGACGATGGCGGGTTGGTACACGAGTAGACGAAGAAGAAGGGGTGCCAGGAATGGTCAGTCAGGTTGGGAAAGGACGTCGCACCGGGTCACCGTTCCTCTGCGGTACGCTCTCGGCCGCATGGCGATGTCTGCTGTAAAGCTGATGTACTTCTGTCGACTGTAAACTGGCTGTCAAGACCGAAGGCCTTGCTACAGAGAGTACCGAGTCTCGCAGATCCTGCGCGTCAGGTAGTTAACCTCGCACGGCGTCCGCGCCCCTGATCACGCGGTCAGTGATGGAAGCGTCGCATGTACCCTCAAGAGCCGTTGTCCTGAAGGTTGATCACCCGGTAAGGCGTGCTGGTCGCCTCAAACCGTTCGATCATCTGGGCTAGACGCTGAACCTTAAGCAGGGTATCATGCAGCGCCTTCCGTTTTTGAGGAGCGACGGGCGGTGGAGACTGTGAGGCCGGAGGGCACAGCGTGATGAATCGAGGTGAGCAGCTGTATTGGTGATGAGCATGGCACAACGCTGGATTCCTGAAGGGAGGAAACCGTTTTACACCCCGAGTCGCCCGTGTTAGATGCCGCGTGCAGCGTTGATCTCGGGTACTCCAGCAGTCATCTTGACAGCGTGAGAGGCGAGTTGACGTCGAGTCGAGCTTGTCATCGTACGTCATTGCTGTAAAAGGGAAATACATATTGCTAGCGGGTTTGGTCTCGGAACAATATTGTGACCGATCGCCTGCCGACGTCGAGTAGAGTTCGTAGCCAACTGTGTATTGCGCCTCTTCTGCTGCCACGGGCGTAGGAGGTTAACGATGTCGATGATATAGCTGTCGGAGCGGACAAGGTTCATGCTGGCAATGGTAAGATGCGCGGCTAGCCTGGAACCAGATTGCGAGGGGAGGGCGGCTGTTTACGAACCGCACTGATTAACGTTGCGGCTCCTTGACGCCTGCGGACATCGAGACCCGAATCGACGGCACGTCGTCGACAGTAGTACTCGAAGGCGGATCCTGGCGCGGCAGATACATCAGAGAGTCTCGACGGTAGCGGTATCTGGAACAGGGATGGTCCAGCAGCTTCGCGGTGCTTCTGCCACTCAAGTCAGAGCAGTGAAGGGGAAAGAGATCTTCATCAGTTGAACCGCTCACGACGAGGGTCAATTTGCATTCCTCGCACAACTGATAACCGCTAGTTGACCCCTGAGACACCTAGCTACTGCCCTGTCGACCCGCACATCCCTCCTCGACCTTACCCTGACCCGTCACTCACTTTCCCTCAACTTCCCTCACCCCCACCAACATCCTGGATTCTCTCAACTCGTTCATACAACCTGCGAGGATACAAATACTCCTCGTACCCGTTCATCCCATCAAGCGAGTCAAGTTCGACCACCATGTTCACCAGATAAGCCGCTTCGAGCGCATCCCTCTCGCCGACGTGCCCCCGGACCGAAGAGGCGAACGAGGTACGTCTTTCACGCCTCCTCGAGCCTGTGGAAGGTGCCTTTAGAAGACAGCACAGACGTTGGCGGGCGTTCTGGCGCAACAGGCCCAGGGAAACAGCCATGTGAGGGAGAGCACGAGGGTTCTCTCGTCGAACACTAGCCGAGAGCAGCGCGCAAAGAGCTCGGCTGACAACTCGTTCTTTCCCACAGCCGTCTTCTCTTCCAGTCCGGCTACCACAGGCAACCTCCTCTTCGGATACCTGACTCCTGCCACCTACGCCCCGCAATATTCCCTCACTTTTCTCTCCGACCTGCAAACCCATCGCCGCGTTCAAGGCATCATCGGCATCCTCGATGCGTCCGAGGACACCAACACATCGCTCGAGACAGCCTTGACAGCCTTTCAGGCCTCGCTGAAAGACCTGCCCAAGACCTTCGCAATCAAGGTTCTCGGTTTCAACCCGAGCGAGCAGCAGCTGGAAGAGGGCCGGAGACTGAAAGACGGAGAAGGTCTCATCATGGTGCCGGGTGCGGGAGATGTGAGCTTCTTTCTGAAGACGGTATTGGCGGATTTTGCCAGCGATGTCTTATGGGAGTTTTCCAATATGGTGCGCTTTACCCTCTGCTCTCACGTTCAACAGGCAGGTACTCAAGCACTGGCCGTAGGCGGCACAACTCGAATCTCGGACGTCTATACCAACCCCGCAAGAGACGCCCACTGGGCCCCTCGCCCACTCCACCTCAAACCCCCGCAGCAGCATTTCCTCTCTCGCCTCGCCACCGCCAAGCCGCCCGCTCTCTCCCGTGTCTGTCAACCCTCAACGACCCGTCAGCTTCTCTTCCTTCGGTACCGCACCTCCAGCACAGAGTCGAACTGGCTTTGGACACTGGGGCGGCAGCGGCCCTAGCGGGCATGTCGATGGCTACTCTCACAACGCAAATCCGGCCAATGTAGTAGCGTCACCTAGTCCACCACCAGGGTCGCAACTAGTTGACGCTCGAGCCCGGAAACGAGTCGCGGGAAGGGAGAAAAAGCTGATGGGCGACATGTGGCTGTTGGCGGGACGGCTGAACGAAGCAATCACCTGGTGAGCGCAAACCTCTCGACGCCCTTCCACTCCTTCCGGAGCTCCTACTGATCACAGTCCTTCGTAGCTACAACGAGGCGATCGCCCTGACGAAAGCCTGGCAAGATCAAGTTTGGCAAGCATCCGCCTTAGAAGGGCTCGCTGTTGCGCTCGTCATACAGGCGGCCTTGCCCAAGGGTGCACAAGGAACAGTAGGACTCTCTCCTGCCTCCTCTTTCAGTCGCGGTGCATCAGCTGACCTTGCCCTGCCACAGCGGCCGCCCTCTCAGCTCCCGTTTCGGAGCGACTCGCCCGCACCCCAGTTCCAGAATCCCGACGTCTCGTCCTTCCTCTCCGCCATACCTGATCGACTCTCTCAAGCTGTCTCATGCTATGAGAAATTGCTCACTCCGCTCAACCGCCCTTCCGATACGGCATCTGTCGACCCCGACCGGGCCCATCCTCTCATCTTCACCGAAGCATGCCTGCGCTGCGTCTACTTTCTACTTGCTGTATACGAAGCGCACGGAACCATGTCGAAGGCGCTCGAGCGCCTGTCTTCGCCAGCATCACCTTCGCCGTCTTCGACGTCCTTTCCTCCGCCGTGTAGCAGCGCCGATCAAGCCCGGCAGGCCCGCCTAGCCTCCCTGTCCCCCTCAAATACTGTCCCTCGCTCCTCGATTGCCGGCTGGCTTAATCAGGCCTACTCTCCCCATCTTGCCCTCCTTTCTCTACCGATCCGTTTGCGCCTCGTATCGGAGATCGCCACCCTGTACGGCCGAATAGGGTACCGAAGGAAGGAAGCGTTCGTGTTAAGGGAGCTAGCAGCACTTTGCGCTGAGGGCGTCGCGGTAAGAAATATCGAAGTCTTCCCTTCCGTTGCTCCACCTCATCCACCTTCCATAGCGGAGGAAGGAGAAGGAATCGACCCTCTTTCGCCTACAACTCTGTCACCAAACGGGAAAGGTCGACCGCATCCCTCTCGCCTTGCGAGCGGCAGTACAGTTCGCACCACCTTGAATCCAGCCGGAAACGAGTCGATCGTGCGGATAACGGAAAAAGTGTGCGAGGCATTTGGGATCCAGGTCGCGCCACGGACGTTGGGGACAAGTAGGGAGGACAAGCGGAAGAGTCTGATTCAGGGTCGGACGCTGGAGATCATGGAGAGCGAAGTCGGCACGTTTGGGTGGCCGGGTCTTCAGGTGGGAGTGCTGAAAGATGCTATCAGCATAGCGGAAGCTTTGCCCGGTGCGCTCATCTCCTAGTCTCCAATCAACCTGTCACAGAACCGTATTGCTGACGTTACTCTGTTTTGCCGTTGCAGACTACCAAGCCGCCATCCGGTTTACCGTCACCGCCCTGCGCTCATTATCCGATACCATGCCGCCGCGCGAGCAGTACGAGTTGAGCCAGAACATACCGCGCATTTTCGCCGCCGCTACACGAAGAGGAGCAGCGTTCGAGCTGGAGTACTGGGGCCCGACGCAGCTTGTCATGAGTCTTGAGGTGGCGAAGTGCGCTTACATCGTCCGCTACCGACCGCACCCTGCTGATTCGATCTTCTCCCTGCCAGGCTCTCGCAAAATCGCATTCCCGTCGAACACGCACTTCGAGACGCCGCCGACGTGGAAGGCGCAGGACCTACCGCAACCCGCAACCCGTTTCTCTACGACCCCCGGAAACGACCACAAGCGGCCAAGACCCGACCATCGCTCGTGCAGAACGAGGCGGCGGAGGTCTACGTTACTCTGCAGAACCCGTTTCTGTTTGAACTGCAAATTCCCAGCATCGAGCTGAGGTGTGCCTTTCCCTCGTTTGCATAGCTCGTATACCGGCACTGAATCCGTACTCTTGCAGTACAACCGGCGTCCCCTTCGCCTGCGAACCCCTCTCGACGGTCATTCCTCCGGGCTCCTTCCACTCTATCCGCCTTACTGGCACGCCCCGAGAAACCGGCACTCTCATCATTCGCGGCTGCAATATCCGCCTTTCCGGATGCACTACCCGAGAATTCGTGTTGCCCGTCTGGGATTCTGCAGAAGAAGCCAGGCAGCAGAAAGCGGCTCTCCTTGACACCTCGCGAGATCGAATTAAGGCTGCCGGACTGGAAGCTTCACCGCGCAATAAGCCCGGCGTTTCGCCAACAACGAGTGACGACTCACGGGACGGGTCGGTCAAGTATCTCGAGTGCACGGTGGTGCCAGAGTTACCGCTACTCTGGATGAGGTCGACGTCATTGACGCACGGCGCCTTGATGCTCTATGACGGCGAGGTGTGAGTACCGTCATGCTTCTGCCCTTTGTGTTGGATCACTTGCTCATGGTCGCTTGTACAGCTCGACCATCCGCATTGGCCTCGAGGATACATCATTTTCACCAATCGATTTCCTCCAACTCTCGTTCAGCGATTCCCTCAGCGCATCGAATCAGGCTTACCTGGCCGAGAACGACTTGCCCGCCCCGGAAGCCTACGAGCTCGAGGCAGACAATCTACACCGTCCCGTTTTCAGCTGGTCCGGCTCGACAGGAACTTCCATTCTTCCAGGCGCATCTCACGTTGTCGAGGTGAAGTGCTTGGGCAAGATTGGCTGGTACGTTCGCGCGTACCTCGCGCCTCCATTCAGTCACGCATTGCTGACCCTACTATGTTCACGCAGCGGTTTCGGCTCAATACAGCTCGATTATGGCTGGCTCGAACGGGAGGTCGTCCAATCCAGCAAGACCTTCCATACCCGACGCCTGTTTTGCGACGTCTCCGTCACCGTGCACCGCGCCGTCGTTGCACAAACCCTTGACGTCTCGCGGCTCAAGGCTCTTCCCGAAGCCTCTGCAACCCACAGTCGCTCCGCCAGTGTTGTCAGTCTGGGCAATCGAGGCGCCGCGCTCGACAAGCGACTCGAGGACAGTCTGAGGGACGTCGAAGATGGCGAGCATTGCTTGTTAGCGGTGGACGTGATGAATGTCTATGGCAAGCCTTTCGAGGTAAAACTTGAGCGTCAGGAGGAGCGTGAGTGGTTCTCTTTTCCTGCCATCGGTCTTCCTAGCTGACACCCGCGCCTGCGCAGAGAACGAATTCTACCAGGTGAAGCAGCGCATCGAGCCTGGCGCTACACTGCGGTACGTGGATCTGTCGTCTCGTTTCGCTGCCGGAATTGACGGAGCTTCCCGTTACGCAGAATGCTCGTCCGCCTCGATCGCATCTCCTTGTCACAGGAAGAGCTGTCCAAACCTATCCCGTCCCTGGCTGAGCGGCAATTCGTCGTTGCCAAGGTCAAAAGATCGGTGGAGGACGAGCGTCTCGAGCGAGAGTTGTTCTGGTATCGGGAGGAGCTCTTTCGGCGAGTACAGCTCACGTGGCACGAGGTATGGCATCTCAACGCCCTTCCGATCTTGTCTTCGCTGACTGTCTTGCACCGTTCGCAGATCGGAAGTTTGCGGTCAGGCGAAATCTCCCTGCGCTCGCTGCCCCTCGACCAGACCATGCTCGACATCCTGCGGGGCAACGACGTGGAAATTGAGCTGTTCCTCAGCGATAACGATCCCGCTGAGCCTGGCGCCTTTGAGCTGCAAGGTCGAGGACAACGCCTGAATTATACGGCGGCAGCGGACGAGTTCATCGATGTCTGCGCACAAGTCACAAATCGTTCGCGTACGTTCTCTTCCCGATGAACTCTATGTCTCCAGGAGCTGATCAGCCTTCTGATAGCCTCACCACTTCATCTCGCCCTTCGACTCGAGCTCCGCCCCTCCCAATCCTCTTACACTGGCGGTTCCTCCTCCTCAGCCTCCGCCTCCGCCGCAGCTCTCGCCCACCTAGCTCGCTACGTCATCATCGAAGGCGTCTCACCCGTTTCTCTCCCGCTCCTTGCCCCTGGCGCGAACGAGACCGTCCGCATTCCGATTTGCTTGCTCGCGCACGGGAGGTATGAGCTGGGCGTGGTGGTCCTCGACACGGGCGCAAGTGGAGGAATCGGGGCAGGAGCTGCAGCGCTAATCGGGGCAGCAGCTGGCGCGCAGGTCAAGACTTGGTCGGCCCGGGAGCCGCTATGTATAGAAGTGGATCGATAGGATGGTTCAGTCGTGGTTCGCTCTACCCCCCCCCCCCCCCCCCCCCCCCCCCCTTGTTGTCCTCTTACACTTCTGCGTGCGCCCGATGCAATTCAAACGGAGCTGTCTCTCATGCCAGTGCAACTCGGGCAAGAACGGAAAGATGCGAGTTGTGCTGCTGCGTTGCGAGAGAATCACGGAAACGGATGTGATACCGAAGATATGTCTATGTCTGCCGTAGTGTCTCTATAAAGTTCGGGCTACTTCCTCCTCCGAGACGCTCTGAAGCAAGTCATCCACTTCGAATGCGTCAAAGTCTTCCAGGGCAATACCGCACTCGACACCCTTGGGGATCTCGAGGACGTCCTTCTTGACCTGCTTGAGGGTGGAGACGATGCCTATGCAGGACAACATACGAGGAGGTAGGTCAGAACAGCTGTCACGAGGATGCTAGAACCACTTGCGAAGGCAAAGAACTGGGGCAACACGAGAACGAAGAACGGACCCGTATGGACAACCTCTCCCTTCCTGACCACCCTTGCCTTCCTCGCCTTTTGAAACACTCCATTGAACACCTTACTCCCCGCAATCCTCTTGGGTTCCTTCCTCCCCTTGACCGAAATCTCAAACACCATTTGGACCGTCGCTTCGCCATGTACACGCGTCTCAATGTCTTTGGGAAGGAGATTGGCGGTTTCTTGTCGGACTGTGTCGACTAGTCGGTAGATTATGGGGGAGGTGACAATTTTGATGGGGGTTGGGGCTTTGGCGGCTTCTTTTTGAATTGAGCCCGGGGCTTTGACGTTGAAACCGATGATGGTGGCTGCCGACACCGGAAAGAAATAAGGTTGTTAGCATTGGACATGAGAAGAAGAGGAAGAGGAAGAGGAAAGGGACGAGGATCCGTATGAGCAAGGGGGAACGAGTGCAGTGGGGGAAAAGGCGAGGCGGAAAATGGAACAATACGCACCTCCGACCGCCTTTGCCATATCGACATCAGCCTGACTGACATCTCCTACCGCCGAGCTGAGAATCTTGACCCTGGCCTCCTTGTTTCCAATCCCTTCCAAAGCGCCCACCACGGCCTCGACCGTCCCGCTGACATCCGCCTTGATCACGAGCAAAAGCTCCTTGATCCCAGCGTTCCCCACCCCACCCGTCATCTCCTCCACCGCCGCATTGCCAGCATGCAACACTGCATTCCCTTTGAGACCCTTCTGACGAGCCTTCTCCTCCTCCTCCCTCCTCAATTGGAGTATCTCGGCGTCCCTCCTCTGTTTCTCATTGATGACTTCGACATCACTCCACATCTTTTCATCTTCGATCCTTCTCAACCGGTTCGTCACGGCTCGTTTGGCTTCATCTTCTGAAGCAGCTTCGAGGACGAGATCTCCGGCTTGAGGGAGATCTTTCCACCCGGTCACTTCGACCGGTTGGCCTGGGTAGGCGGTCAGGACGGTTTTACCCGTGGGAGGGATGAGAGTTCGGACGCGGGCCCAGGTGGTACCGGCGACGAGGGAAGCCGAGGGTTTGAGGCAACCTCGGAGGACGAGGACGGTAGCGACGTTACTGTGGATGAGCGGGAGAGGATGGAAGCCATGTCAGCACAGAACAGTCCGAAGAGAAGTGTGATTGTTGAGAGGGCAAGAATGGCGGGCACAAGAAGAAGGAAGGAACTGGAACGCACCCCCTACCCTTCTCCACTCTCGACTCGATAACCCTAGCTTCCACCCTCCCCTCCCTCTCCGCCTTCAACTCCCTAACTTCAGCAATTGCACTGATAGTCTCCAACAACTCGGCCAACCCTTGCCCCGTCATCGAACTAACCTCGACACATGGGACCTCACCTCCGAAATCCTCGATCTCAACGCCAGCGGCCATGAGACCTTGTTTGACCTTGAGGGGATCGACGCCGGGTTTATCAATCTTGGTCAGGGCTACGACGACTCCCACGTCAGGAGCGGATTGAATCAGACGGATGACTTCTTCGGTTTGAGGTTTAACACCGTCGTCGGCTGCCACGACGAGGACAACGACATCCGTTACTCCAGCACCGCGCGAGCGCATGGCGGTGAAAGCTGCGTGGCCAGGTGTGTCAAGGAAAGTGATGGTCGCTTCGGGCGGATCGTCCTGCTTCCCTTTCGACGCCGAAGCAGTGGGGTTGGGCGGGGGCTTTCCATCCGCCTTGGCGCGGAGATTGGCCACCATGGAAGCGACCGGGACCTCGAAAGCACCGATATGCTGCGTGATTCCCCCGGCTTCGCCGGCTGCGACGGTCGTATAACGAAGCGCATCGAGGAGGGAAGTTTTGCCGTGGTCGACGTGGCCGAAGATGCCGGTGATTGGCGGGCGGAGTGGAAGAGCCGATGGCTCGGGGTGAGGTGGAGAAGGGTAGAGGTCAAAGGCGGCTTCGTCGTCGATAATTGGGTCGAAGCCGAGTTCGAGGCAGAGGAGTTGCGCGTCTTCGGCGGTCAGGACTGCGAGAGTGGAACGAATTAGTGATTATGAGCATGGAGTGAAGCATGAGCAAAGCTACGTCGATCAGGCCGGACGTCCGTCAAGCCAATCCGCTCTGCTGCCTTCTGAACCGTAACTGGGCAGGTCAAAAAATGAAAGGTCAGGTTCAGCGCCTCGAGATTGGAAAAAGGAGGGCAAACGCACACAATCGCAACTTGAGGATGTTGAGCAAATTGTCCAACCTCAGCGTGCTCGGCAGCTCCACCTTCCTCAGTACCTTGGGCTTGACCTTGGCCCTGACGGGTTTTTTGGGCTGCACGGGCGCTGCCGAGACCCTCTCCTCCTCCCTCTCCCTCTTCCAATTCGGCTGCCCAGGCACCAGCTTGGCTCCCCTGGTGCCTCTCGCCGCGGTCGCGGGTGCGCCAGCAGCTCCTGCAGCCCTTTCATCCGCCGACTTGAACTTGCGACTCCTCCTCCTCTTGTCCTCCAACTCGGACCCAGCATCTTCCTCCGACAACCCAACCGCCGCCGCAGACCTCAACAATCGATCCGCAATCCGAGTCCCTTCAGGGGTAGCCCATTTGTTCTTGTCGAGATTGACCGTCTTGATGCGTTCCTGCTGCCTGGCATGGGCATGCTGCACCGACGGCGAAAGGATACTCTTGTTATGCCGGGTCGGCTTGTGGGTGGTGGTCCAGTTCTCTGCTCCGTCTCCTTCACTGCTTGAACGGGCCAACCTCAACCCACCCCGATTCGAAGCTCTTCGCTGAGCCTCACCCTGCTGGCGTTGTCGGTCTCGTCTCTGAGCGTCGGCGACGCGGGATGGTCGAGTCTGATCGTACCGTTGTCCGGTCGCAGCAAAGGGGTTGGAGGAGGAGGCAGACGGCGGGGGAGAGGGAGAATCGATGGGTCGGCGAGGTGGTCGAGTGCGTTGAGGTCGATTGGGGTTTGCTCCGCCGCTGGACAGGTGAGGCGGGTCGGGGCGGTCCCAGACGGAGAGAATGGGAGTTGTGCTGAGGCTTCGGGAGAGGGAAAGGGAGAGGCGCAGGCAGGTGCAGCGGGAAAGAATCGAGGTGGACATTGTCAAGGGAAAGGTTGAAAGGGTCGCGAAGTCGCCAGGCTGAGATGGTAAACGGTTCACGGGCACAGCGTCTTTTTGTGGGTTCAAAGGTCGGCTTCGAGGCTGTCAGCTAGATTCCAAGACTTTAGAACTTGAGGTGCGCAGGAAGGTCGCGGGCAGCAGCTGTCGTCTGCACCGGTTGACAAGGAGGAAAAGCTAGGCCGTACCTCGTACCGATCCTGATGGGTGTGGGTATGCTAATGTGACTCGGCAGAGTGAGTCTTGTTGCTGCTGTCGAGAAAGTCGAGATGAAAGTTGCGGCGGTGATTCGAGCACTCGTCGACGGCTGAATGATTCAAGGAGAGCGGTCTGATCCGGTTCCTGAGGCTCTATACGAGCGTTTTGTGTCCGTCTTGACCTGTCCCCGTGAATGAAGGGATTTGCGTAACTGATTCCGCGGTTTCGCTTCGTCGTCGCCATACTTTGTCACTACGCCTGATCGCCTCGCTAAACTCGCCAGTTATGCCCTAGTCATCTGCACTGGCCCTGTATGCAGGCGGCAGCACCGTCAACTGCACCATGAGCTGAGCCATCGACATCAATTCGTTCCGCCTCGAGCGCTCAGATAAAAGCGCTGCAGTAAGCTGCGTGCGTCCTTAAAACCCTGACCCGTTATCCCTCCACCCCCTTCCGACGCGGACGACGACCGGAGATGCGGCTTGAACGGGAGATGACGATTCGCTCTTGCGTCGCAGGTCGTTGCGCGTTTTTTCTACCGGGCTACCGCTGTAAGAGCACTCCGAACCACTAAGTACAAAGGAGAGCCAAGACGAGCGAGGTTGCTAGGAAGAGGCAAGGTCGAGTACTGTCCTCAAGTCGTGCTCGTCAATCGTGAGAGAGTAGCACTGCGACGGCTCAAGCGTTTCCTCTACAGCTCGCGCTCCTATTAGTCTCCGCCCTTGCTGTGACCCCCTCTCCCTTCTGCCTCCTCATACTCATCCTCTTCACTCTCGTTCTCACTCTCCAACTCATCTTGCCCCTTCTTCCTGGCCATCTCCTTCACCTTCTCCGCCCATCTCTGCCTCGCTTCTTCGTCCTTCGCAAGCTTCCTCGCCCCCTCAAGGTTTCTTTCCTCGCTCTTCGACAAGGTGGAGATCTCGGGGTGGGTGGACGGCGGGGAAGCACGATCGAGGCGACACATGTAAGATGCGGGATTTTTACTGACATACCGACACAAATCATGAGTTAGAGATGGCTCAAAGGCTAGAAGGAGGGAACGCACCGTGAGTCGGACGCTCCTGGTAGGATTGCAAGGAAGACGCTTGCGTCCTTGTTGACTTGCAGCAGCTGCATCAAGAAAGGTCAGAGTGTAAACGAAACGAACAGCGTGGGTGATAGCGCAAAGGCGGAAATGGAGAGGGCAAGACAACGCAGGCAAGGCGTCGGCAAGAGCGAATCGAGCACGCAGCGGTTATAAGGAAAGGAACGCACTACTGCCGGCCACATCCTGCTCGCCAACCCCTTATTGACGTACACCACCTGCCCCTGTTCGAACGTCTCATCGTCTTTTCCCCCTCTAAGGCCGCCCCTCCTACCCTCCCTCTTCGGCACGACCTTTTCAACCTTGATCTTCACGTCTTTCGCCTTGGTCGTCGTCTCCCTTTCCTTCGGTCGCCTTCTACCTCTATCTGTCTCAACGCCTTCCGCTTCCTTCTCCTTTCCCTTACCTACCTTACGGTTCTTCGACTTGGCCCCCACCGCCTTTGCTGTAACCTTCTCCGCCTGAACCATCCTCGGACTCCCCCCTTCCTTCAACGTCCTAGGCTCCCCAGCCTCATACGCCGCAGCTTCCGTTGTGCCAGGTCCAGCAGCGACAGCCGCAGCACGTTTTGGTCGCTCGGATCCGACGATGACCTCTGCGGTGCCGCTTGCCGGCGGTGGTGAGGGGCTGTTGCGACGGGGTTTCTTCGCTGTAGTGGAGGCCGAGGTAGATGCGGAAGGGGCAGCGCGTTTCTTGCGGTTGCTGCTGGTAGAGGTTGGGGATCGCGTCGGTAACCGAGCGTGCTTGACCGTCTGCGGCTGCGTCGATCCGCTCGCCTCGGGCATCGAAGGCCCGTCGCAGTTGCTCTCTGCAGAGCATCATCGAGGGGTCAGTTAGGTATTCGATCGGGTTTAGAAACCGGCGCTTAGGTAACTCACCATCGTCCTCCATGTACGTCCAGTCACTCTCCTCCGGCTCTGACCTTGAGTACTCCGCCCTGTCGATCCAGGCCTGCTCCTCCTCCTCCGACTCTGATTCTTCGTGTTTCCCCTTTCCTTTCAACTTCGCTCCTTTGCTTCCCGGCCTCGGCTCAGTCTCCGTCTCCTTCCCCTTCCCTTTACCCATTCCCTTTCCCTTTCCTCTCCCCTCCGTCTCATCCGACGCCTTCCCCTTTTTCCCTGTCTGCATGTCCGCTGGGCCTTCTGGGTACAGATCGAGACCGGTGATTGCTGCATGCAGGGCCTTCTCGGCGGCGTTCTGCGCGCCGACCTCGTCGCGGTGCATGACGGGGTAGAGGCCGGGACTCGATGTACTGGCGTCCGTCTCCGGGACTGCAGCGCTGTCGGCGGGAGGCATGGGGACGGCGGCTTGCTTGATGCGGTGAGCGGTGGAGCCGTCTTCAAAGTGAACCTCGAGCATGCTGCAGTGTGAAATCAGATCAGTTGATTAGGTGGCAGAGTCCTGCGTCAAGCACGCAAACGCACCGGTTCATCCCTCCTGGCTGGGCGCGCCGAGCGGGTGAAGGGTCCATCTGGGAAGTCCACCGCTCGTTGGCGATCACTGCTACCACCTCCAGGTCCTCTCGACCTCGGAACGACGTGAGCAGCGCCGCTTGCTCCACGTTCCAGCGACAAACGAACCCCTTTCCCCTTTGCTCCGGCGCCTCCGAAACCACTCCCCAACACGAGAATCACCTTCTGCCGCGCGAGAGGATTGCGTCGAGGGAACATCTCGTCGACGATTTGATCATACCGGCTGCTTCGGCGACGCTGGCGAGCTTTGTTGAGGTCGCGCTGTTTTTCTTCGCTTCGACTGAATGAACGACCGCCGCTCACGTTGACGATGGGTGCTCCTTTTCGGGTCGAGGACGGAGTGGTGGCGGCTGTTCAGATAAGGTTAATCAGTCCCGCGTCCTTGCTGCAGTTTCTAGGTCAAGGCGCACCTTGATCGACAAAGACGTCCGCTGCTCTTGCCGCCTCCATGATGACGCGATCCTGACGGTCTTCTGTTGCGAGAGAGCTGCCGCTGACGGTGATGAAGCGTGCGAACCTCTCGCCGATAAACATGACGCAGATCGCCGTAGTCTTGACCTGTCCCGGGTCCATTCCAGCGATTGCGACCTTCTGGTCGACGTCTCCCTCTCCGGTCTCTTCGTTGATGGTCAGGAGATTCCGCATCGCCCTCACGCTAGGCTCTCTTGTCGCTTCTGGGATCCATTTGGGCTCGACAGGGCGGCGCGGGTCTTGTTGAAGCAGCTTGAGGGGTTTGGTCGCCCCCGTTCCCTGGTACTCGCCTTCGTTGTTGAATGGGAGTTTGATCTCGACTTGAGCGTAGTCGGGCGCGATACCAGCGAGGCGCTGTCGGCGTGTTGTCCGGTCAATCTGGTCGACGGCTGGGAATACCTCCTTCTTGGCGGACTTCTTTTCGCGCGGCGCTTTGTCGCTCTTAGCCGCCTTCTTCTTGCCAGGGTTCGCTTCGTCTGTCTCCGCTTCGTCCGTTTCCGCTTCGTCCTCTTCCGCTTTGCCGTCTATCGCTTTGGCGTACGTTCCGCCGCCAGACTCCTCCTTGACGATGTGCGTCAAGAGCTCGCCTCGAGTCACCGCGTTCGAGGTCGAAGAGACTGCGTGGAAACGGCCAAGTCAGTCTGGTACTTCTGTCGAGAGTGTGGTAGGACAGACCTCGCCCGAGGACCGCTGCGTTTTGCTGAATGCGGTCCGTCTTGAACACGGCCAAGTTGACGCGTCGTGCTGAACAGGATCCGGTGTCGGACAGGACATAGCCCTCGCCATCTACCTCGCGGAAGAATAGGCTCATGAGGTTCATACGATGGCCCCTGTTCGCGTGGGCGAGAGAGCAGCCCAATGTCGACTGGACGAGCTTCTTGACGTACTTTCCGTCCTGCTTGGCGCCTTCGATTACCCGAATCGAACGCGCTCCTCTCCCGTCGTCGACGAGCTCGAGGTATCGGGTCTCGTTGACCAGCGTTTCGAGGGCGACGCGTTCGGCCTCGGATGCGATCCCGAGTCGGCAGTTGAGTTGATGGGCGAGCGCTTCCGGATGTTCTACCGTGTTGCAGAAGAGTGTCACCTCCTCGGCAATGTCGAACGGCCACATGCCGGGGTTGTAGCTCTGTAGCAGAGCGAGTCAGCCTCGCTGTTCCTTCGGTCATGGAAAAACAGTGACGTACAAAGGCGTGGTACTTGCCCTTGAGGCGGAACTCCATGTCTTCATACAACAGCGCCAAGCTCACCACGTCCAGTCGAGACTCTCCGGCCTGCCAGCCAATCATGTTCCCGCGTGGTTTCGCCGCCACTGCCGGTCGCTTCGGCTCTCGCCCCTTTGCCTTGTCCTTTCTCTTCCCTGCCGTCCCCGTCCGCTTCCGCTTCTTCCCTCCCCTGCCTTTTACCCGTTCGTCATCGCTCGCTTCGTCATCGCTCGCTTCTGCATTCGGTTCCTTCTCGACTGCTGCAGCTCGCGGCTTGTTGACTCCTCCGTCGATCAAGTCGGCCTGGCCTCTTATCCATCCATGTACATCGACCGTGCGTCGAGCCAATGCGCGGGCAATTTTCGCGACCTCGCCCGTGTGAGGCTTGTTGACCATCTTCTGGGTGAGGACTTCGATGGCGGCTACGAGGCGAGTCACGAGCTCCTTTTCGGCGCCGACGGAGGGCGGATTGTCGAGCGAGGTGGTCGTGAGAAAGGCCTCGAGTATTTGTTGAATAGCGGCTCGTCCTCGTCGGCGGTTCTTCGGGGGATCTGCGATGATTTGGACCAGGATGCGGGTCGGGGCTGGTGCGTACTCGTTGTAGGGGTCTATGTCGAAGAGGTCGGTGACAGCCTCGGTCAGGTTGAGCATGCTGTTCAAGAGACGACGCCTGATCGAGTTTTCTCGTGCGATCCCGTTGACGGCAATGCTTGTGCCCATCTGAGTCGCCGGCGCCTTCATCGCGGCATCCACGTTCGAAGGAGTTGAGAGTCGATAGCCCGTCTCTTCTTCGGCTTTCACGAGGCAGCGTAGTAGGAAGGGGATGCGCTGCATGCAAGTCAAAGTCAGTGCCCAGTTGAGCCGGTAAGCCGACAAGTCTCGACGTACGAACCTCCCTTTTTTTTCACTCCAATTGTAGTTCCCTTCGTACCCTTCGACCTTGGCCTCAATGTTGTCCAGCACTTTGTCCGCCACTTCAAGCATCCCCTTCACCCCTTCAGGCGAGCACCATTCCGTCGTCTTCGATTTCCCCTTTTCGCGGGTCGATTCGCCCTCCGCCTCCTTTCCCCGCTTCTTTCGGGTCGCCTTACCGCTCATTTCGCCTCGGTCGAATCGCCTTGCCCTTGCTTCTCCCGCTCTTTCCCGATTGCATAGATGGCCGAAATTACTTCACGGCACCCCCGCCCGTTTTTGCGCCATTCCCGCATCAGTGGCGAGTAACGGTCGAGTTCTCGCAGGTTGGCCTGAGCGATCGCGAATGTCTTGACGAGGATCGGGAAGTCGCAAGCCTTCGAGACGAGGTTCAGCTGCATCATGTCTTGTATGAGGGGGCGTTCCGGTGTCGGCGACGCGGTCTCGAGATCCTCCAGCGGGCGTTTCGATACGATATCGTGGAGTGGGCGATGTCGACTTGCCGAGGGAAAGTGCAGCGGCACCGTCGCGCGGGCGAACGTCTCGTTGAGCTTGGCTTTTTTCTCTTTCGACCCCTTCTTCGGCTTCGCTGCCTCAGCCTCGCCCGCAGCCTCGTTGCTGCCGGCTGCGTTTGCCTTCGCCGCCGCCTCGTCCCCCACCTCCACCTCGGCCATGATTTCTATCGCATCAGCTGCCTCAACTTCGTTGCCCCCGAGACCCTTTTTCAACTGCTGGTACTTTGCTTTCACCGCGGCGTCCCGCTTCCTGATCGTCTCGAGGCTTGACGCTGTCGGGTTCTCGGCGCGCTGTTGTTGAGCCGTCATTGCGACAGCCAAAAGCGGAGGAGGTTCGTCGAGGTTGCGAAGGTGGCTCGTGAACGGCTTGTGGCGGTTTCGACCGATCGCGGCTTGATCCGTGGCAGCGGGATAGTCGGAGGTGGCGGGAAGTGAAGCGGTACGTAGGGAAGAGTCGCGAGACGGACAGGGTGATGGCATGCTGAGGTCTGAAGGTAGCGCCGGAACTGGGGAGTTGTCGTCTTTGTCGAGTGACATGCTCGTATCGGTCCCTACTTGTCCGGTGGCGCTTTCTGGGGAGGTGTTTTTGCGGTGCGAGTGGAGTGCGGCTGCGGGTCGGGGGTGTGGGAGAACGATGCCGTCTGTCGGTACCGGCTGCTGTCCCTCGGCGCTCCCGCTTCGCTCCTTCTTCTCCCTCTCCAGCCCCTTAGCCTTCTCCCATGTCTCCCAAGTATCAAACGTGTTCGTTTCCAACCCGAGCGACACCTCGATTCCTGATCAAATCCGCCCCACCTGCCGCTCGCTCAGCTTTCCCCCTTTCCCTGTTCCGACCACCTTCTGTACCTCCTTTAGGAGATCGACGTCCTCGACCCGGTTATCACCCCACGGCAGGCTACCGAGGGCTCTGCCAACCGTCATGCCGTTCTGCCCCTTTCTCTGTAGATCGGCGATGCCGACGCCGTATAGTCCGGTTCCGGTGTAGTCGTTTCCGAGGATGCCGCTCAAGGCGAGTTGGGAGACGTCGCCTTCCACGTCGTCCTCTTTGAACTTCCACAGGTCGTCCTTTTCCGCCTTGCGACGATCGAGTAGAGCTACGGCACGAGCGCGGTCGTCACTCTTGTGACGAGGGACGGCCGAACGGATGATGTGGAACATGCTCGAGCGACTGCGAAGCAGCACGGCAATGTCGCTGTCTCCCGATACTGAGACGATGCGGACGGGTTCGAACTTGGCGGCGATGCTGGAGAGAGTTTCGACGTGGGTCGCGTCGAGGTTGTAGTGCAGCTGGTCTTGCTCGTTTGGGGGGGAGATTTCGCCCGTTGCTGCGAGGATGACGGTGCGGATGAACGGATCGGCTTCGTGTGGGGCGATGATGCAGCGAAGGGTGCCATTTTCGTCGGCGTTGCGAAGTGAGGGATACTTTGCCATCTGTACCGCAAGACAGCCTCGTCAGAGATCTAGCCTTGTTTAAAGAACAGGCGACTTGGACGTACCGTTTCCCTGCTCGGTGGCTCGGGAAAGGCCAAGTCCCCGACAAACCATTCCCGCTCCTCGTTGTCCACTTCCATCGGGGCTGACTCTGGGTCTCCGGTCTTCTCCTTCTTCCTTAGTCTCGCCATCGCCTTTTTGCTCTTGTTTGCCCGTGGTGGCGGTACGTCCGATCTCAATCGTCGTTCCTTCTCTGGTTTCAAAGCCTCTGCTGATAGGTTTTCCGCCCTATAGATCATCCGTCTCTCCTCCTCTCCTGCCTTCTGCGGCGGGCGTTTGAACGGGTGGTCGTAGACAGGACAAATTTGCGCGGTCGGTTCTTGGTCGTGGATTTCCCCCACCATTACGTCCAGTGCTTTGTAGCACTCGTGGTCCAGGATGGCCTGCCCGACGTTCCGAGGGTGTCGACGTGGCTCAATCCTACCGAGAGCCGAGATGTAGACGCGGAAGAGCAGATTTTTGACGTCGAGTACGAGCAGGACTGGATCCCGTGGGTTGTCAGCGATCTGGTATGCGCCGTCTGCCCATACCTGGAGAGTCACTCACGAGGTTTTGCCCCAGCATCTTCGTTTCCTACAGCGCCTTGCCTCACTCTCTCCAAGGCTTCTCCCGTATTCATGCATCGCACGACCCGACCATCGTGATTGACGATTGTGCCCCCCTGGGTCTGGGGAAGGTAGCCGGTATACGCCTCGTGACTCTTGAAGCCCATCCGGATATCCCCACGCTGTGGCTGTCGAAGAGGAGATGATCGAAGTGGTGAACGATAGGGGGAGAAAGGAAGGCGGTATATCGACGAGATTGTCAAGCCTGGTGAGCTGGGTGCCGAGATGAGAATCTTGTCGATATCGTTGACTGGCGCTGTCGGCTGTCGTGCCGTTTAATGTGGGCTTCAGGACTGCACAGGTTTCAGCGGATACGTCAATAAGTGGGGCAGACTGGGCAGCGCTGAAGTGTAACTGCGTACGTTGTAAGCGGACGAGCGTGTATACCGGATAGCCTTCGTCTCGTAGCACGCGAAAATCGAGGGAGTGAGGAGTGAGAGGGAGAACTGGATGTCGACGCGTCTGATGTCAAAGCCCGCATCTTTGGTTTCCTTCTGACTTTTCGTTTACGCACAGCCGAGCAGCACAGGAACCTGTCGTGCAAGATCGACTCTATTAAGCTCCTTCGTGCTAAGCTACCTACGCCTCGCCCGCTTTCCATTTCAATCTTTCCTTCGTCAAACAATCCTCTGCTCAAGCATTCATTGGCCCTCTGGTCGGTACTTTTCCGTCCTGTTGTAGATGTGGAGATTATGTGAGTCAGGTGTACCCTCATGCAGGCTGTCGAGAGCGGGAAATAACTGACTCACATGTTCATCATTCTTCAGTACCCGCGAGACAAGAACCGTCCCCAGGCAAAGACCATCAATACGACGACGGTGACTCCCATCGACAGCCATCCCAGCTTCTTTAAGTTGTCCACGACCTGCTATTTGATAGCGGCGGTTTCCTGAATGGGTGCGGCAACGTCGATATGAGCCGGCTACGACTACATTTTGGTCGTGGAAGGAGCGCGCACCTTGACCCTTTCGGACTCTTTCGTCCCACTCCATTTCTCCAACGTCTGCAGGTTGCGGGCAAGACGACTCGGAGGCTGTCGGACGGTGGCTTCAGGATGAAGTCGAGCCATTTGTCCATCTTCCTGTAGCTCTGCATCGTGCGAGCTTTGTTGAAGTGGGCCCAGACGCTGCACCTCCTTGAGTTTGTCAGCGCTTGTGAGTGTAACCGACATGGAATTTCGTCGCAACGTACCGCGCGGTATTTGTATTCGACACGCACACCAGAATTCCCTTGTTCAACATGAACACCCAGTAGACTGAGCCGGTCTTTCACCGTCGTACAGCCAGGGCTCAGCTACTCCTCCTCGACGCAAAGTCGTTCGTGAGGGAAGTAACGTGCCTGTTTTCCTACTCCTACTCCGATCAGACTCTTGATGTCTCTGACGTGCGGGTAAATCGCGGTCGACCTGTTGGTGTCAGAGAAGTGGACTAGGCGCTCCGGTAGGTCTGTAGCGTCTTGACCATGAGTTTGATGTCTGCCTGGCGATAGAATGATTTTCTCACCAGCGTCTGTCTGCCTCGGTCGTGCTGTCAGTGAGGTCGTCCAGAGTGTCAGGCGATGGATTCTGACCTTGATCATGTTCGTTTGCTTGAATCGAAGTTGCCAGAGGAGTGAGTTACAAGTGAAAGGAGTTCGCTTCGGAGGTTCAAGTCGGTGCGTTTTTTCTCCTCTTGTTCCCCTCGTTTCGATCAGATCCCTGACATCCCTGCATCTTCAGCTCAGCGTTCTTTCGCCTCGTTCCCTCCCTACTCTGTCACCCAACCCCCTTCGACCCCTCACAACTCTGTTGCCGGCATTGTCACTTTTTACGGGTATCGCGCTCAGCAGCCTTGCTGCTTCGAATCGCACAAGGAAGATCTTGGCCTCTCGTCGGTCAACACGGTCGTCAACGGGTCGGACAAGGTGTGGTTTGTAGCGGCAACAGGAGAGGAGGAGAAGCTTTGGAATGAGATGAAGCGTGCGTCGTTCTCCTTTCCTTCTGGCTGTCCCGGAGCGCTGATTGACATTCTCTACCGCAGGTATTCTCGTCTTGATCGATCAGGCGCAAGCGTTCCCTGGATTTCCTCAACGGTGCGTTTGCTGCTCCTCTTCTACTGCATACAGCGCCTACTCTTTTCCCTCCCTTATAGCCTCCGCCACCTTCACCAGGTCCTCGCCCCTTCGCTCTTTGCCGCCCTCGATGTCCCTTACACGATTGCGCGCCAGCGAGCAGGCGATACCGTCTACGTTAGCGGTACGACTGTTCACGGAGGGATCAACTTGGGGCCAAACGAAGCGGTGGCCATCAATCTCCCTCCCGAGTCGGGTGGCGTCAGGGACTCGGGTTGTTGATGCGCAGAGTCGGGGGGAATGGGTGTCACTTCTGAGTCGGTGTTTGACGTTTCGGGGTAGTCCTGTTTTCGCTTCGCCTCTTTCAAGGATCCCGCTTGTCGTTGTAGTCTACAGTCCTTTGCTTGTAGCGTCTCGCTCTGTCTCTGTTAATGTGCCGGTTACAAACCTCCCAAGCAGTACGACTTTGCTATGTGTGAATGCTACGCCTGCCAGTCACAACCTGTAGCAAACGGGCTCTCTTCTTTGGCCATTCGTCGAGTAGCATTGCGACGCAGCGCCCGCCACCTTCGCCTTTCGCAGGACCGGACTCCTCATGTCTAGCTGCAGGGCGTTCTCAAGCATTTCGTCAGCTCTGACGGGGACAATACCCAGAAAGACACACTCGCCTCTTACCTTTCAGCCCTTCGAGGTCCATGTCCTGTTGTCTGCACACACAGCGCCCTTCTCGTCATCGTCCCCACCCGTCACGTTGTCAGCCGGTGGAAGCGGGCTCAAAACGTCGCATGCCAGTTTTTGTCGCTTCTCCTTCTTCTCCTCCTCCTCCGGCTTTGGGTTCTGCGGGCGTGTCAAGTTTATCAGTTAGCACCGGTATCGTTCGGGCGTGTGGAAGTGCCCACCTCGTCCCCTCCCGCCATCTCGCGCCGTTTCCGAGTTCCTGACCCTTGGCCCTTTGAGCTTTCCCTTGTACTGTCTGACGCAGACGGCTTGCTCAAACGGAAACCGAGGCCCTGCCTAGGTACAACAGGACCACGGATCAAGGGCGAGGGTGCCGCTGGTAGATGTTGCGAGGCGGGTAGGTTCTGGGAGTGGGACGGGGTTGAGGCGGGGGTCGGGTTCGCCTCGTGCGCCTGTATTGCCTAGCTCAGTCATTCCTCTCGCACTGGACAAGAGTCTATGAGATGAGCTAGACGCACCTCTGTCGCCTCGTCTAGCATCCGTTGAAGATCATCTTCTTTGCTCCACACTTGATAGATCTGATCCTCTTGTATCACCAACCGCTCTCTGCCTATCTTCTCCGTTCCCACACTCGTCTCAACCGCGTCTGTTCGTCTCCCCTCCAGTCTAGTCCTCACTTCTTTGAGTGCCGCTTTCACCGCTTCGATAAACAGTGCGCGTCGTTCAACCGGAACCCGAGCGAAGCCTCTGAATCGGCACTCGGTACCCCAGTCTTCTGCCTCCAATATACCCGTCATCCTCGACTGCAGTCTCGAGCGAAAGTCGGCGTCGATGACAAACTCGGGCCGCCTCAGTTCCGCCATTTCGTCTTCCAACCCGATCGAGCTTGACGTGCCTTCGGCTGCGGCGAGAGCGAGTACTTGAGGTGCCGCCTCGCAGCTTCCAGGTGCAAAGAATGTTGCCGCCTTCGGAGGCGGTCCAGCCGGTTCAATACCAAACACTGCGAGAATGTGCAGGGGAGAAGGTTCGGGGATGACGGCGGCTTGAACGGGGCTGGGAAGCGGAGCAGACTCTTCGTGAGCTTCTTCGTGTTCTCGCGTAGGCAAGGATGCGATCGGTGGTGATGTAGCGGGCTGTTTGATGACGAAATCAGCGCCTCGACAGTCCGGAGATGCCTGTTCAGTCAACCAGAGACGCACTTGTCGAGGTCCCTCGATCCTCTCAGCTTGTAGTCTCCACTTCTGACCGGGGTCGGCTGGGGCGTCAGCTGAACGTGGGCGCCGCGGCGACGGAGAATCCTCCTTCTCGCTCGTGTCTGTTCCGAAGTAGTATTGTCCCGTCCGCTCGACTAGCCCTATACAGTCCCCCTCGTTGTTCCACAACGGCACCGGTGCCCCAATGAGGTGGGTCGCCGCCTCCATCGCCACACGCAGGGCCGCCATCTCTCTCCTTTTCTCAATCTGCCTCTCGATTTCGTCCTCTAGGTCGACTAGCCGCTCGGCCAGCACCGTCGGGTCGTTCCCCGCCTGCCCTCTCCACCGTTCAACGGACTCTTCCCGCGTGCTGAGATGTCGCCCCCTCCGTTCTTGACTGCTGAACGGCATGTTGTAAGGGCGACTCTCGGTCTCCTCGGTGACATCTGGCATGTCGATCGCGGCGGTGGCCTGGTAGAGCTGCTGCAGCGCCAAAGACTCGAAGCGCGGGTGCCATTGAGGCTTGACTGCGGTTTCTGTCGGCTTGCCCTGTCCTCTTGATCTTCGTGGCGGATCCTGGTCTGCGACGGGTGAAGACCCTGCCGTTGCGGCTCTCCCCTTGCCTTTGCGGGCGCGACAAGCGGCGGAAGTCTCCTCCGGGACGTGTGGGTGAGCTGCCTGGCGAGAGGACTGTGAGGGCGGATGGGGAGCGGGAGGTTGGCGCGGAGCGAATGGGTTTGCAGGTGAAAAGAGACGGGCAGGTATATCGACTGCGGATTGGCTCGGGCGAGGCCGGGTGTCGGCGGGAGCAAGGACTAGTGGCGGCGGAGGCGATGGCTGTTACGGCGCAGTCGTGTCAGTCAGCCGGTCGCTTCTCTTTGCGATGAGAGAAGCATGCGCACCCGAGCTTCCTTGCCCTTCCATTGCCCAGCGTGCGCAAGTCCTGTTCCTCCTGCATTCTCTCCTTCTTTCGTTTGTTCGTCGCTTGATACACCGTCGTCGCTCGAAGGAGAGCCAGCGTATCGGGCGAGACGGCCCGGGTTCTCGGCGAAGAGTTCCTGTCGAACCTGCGTTCCGCATACCGCGTACCGCCTAGTCAGTTCGGGCGGGGTCAGCCGTTGCGCAAGCCGGGACATGAACGCACCCATTTCCCTGCGTCCCTCTTCTTGTTCCCTTCTCGTCCCTCTTCGTTTGTCGCTTCTTTTTCCGCCTCTTCCATGTCCTCTTCGTGGCGCATCTCCTTATCTCCCGTCCAATCGTCGCTCCCCTCCTTGTCGCGCCTCTCGTCATCTGCGTCGTCCCCGCTCGTCACCTCCTTGTCCTCGTCGTCTCCTCCTCTTTGGTCTGCAGATTCGCCTCGGTCTGTTTTCCTCGAGCGTCTCCGTGCTGCTTTGGATGTCGTGGTTCGTCGCTGTTTGAGTCCTGCCGCCTTTGATTCGCTGTCGGTCTTGTGCGGGGAAGACAGCCGTGAAGAAGTAGATTGACGAGCGACGACTGCTTCTCGGCGTCGGGGATTCAGTGGGTCGGGATTCTGCGAAGCAGGCATTGGAGACGAGTCTGCGGATGCACGCTGAGAGCCCGGATCGGGACTGGACCCGGCGAATGAAGGAGGGAGCGCTCCTAGGCGTGGTAGAGTTGTCGAGTGAAGAGGCCTGTCCAGACGCGTTGCAGCTCGTCAGATCTGCCGATATACTCGTGAGAAGAGACTGAGCATGCCACCCGTCGGCTTACCCGTGAAAACCCGCCGAGACTTGGGCGTCTGCTGCAAGCTGCGGAAACTGAACCCCAGTCGCGTCGAACTGCGCGCCGTCCATCGTCAGCATGTTGTTCCCGCTTGGGTCGAGGGTCAGCAACGCACTTTGGCTTCGACCTGCGCCGCTGACATACTCTTCAACTCAGCTGACACCTGCCTAATCCTCGTCTTACCCAACTGCCCAGCCTCGGCGAAGGCGACGACCACTCTCATCTCTGACTCTTTCTGATCCATCGCCCTCAACTTCCGGTCACATCGAACGTCCGGTTTGTTTCCTTTCTTGGCGAGTCCGGCGGCTTCTTGAAAGAGGAGGATCAGGGCTTGGAGGACGCCGCGCGAGGTGGTGGTTCTCGGTTTGAAGGGGAAGTTGTCGAGCGATAGCCAGGAGAGGCGTGAGAACATTTCCTCCGACCGTCCCATGTACCACTCGATATCCCCCGCAGTATCTTGGTACGTCGGCAGCTCTCGCCAGTCCGTGGTACCGTTGTCCCCTCCGGTCCTCCTTTCCAGCTCCTCTGCCACAGATCTCGCCTCTGTCTCCCACTCTTTCCATTCTGTCTTGACCAGGCTCTTACACGCCCTGTCCAGCAGCATCAAACTCCCCACGCACGCGTCCAAGTCCTCGGCCGCCGCTGCAATCCTGTCTCGCAGCAAGTCGGTCGTCCGGTGCAGTAGAGGAATCAGTGCGCCCGGCGCTCGCTGTTGCAGCAGTGGTGTCAGTTGGGCTCGGAGGTCGGATTGCAAGGCGGGAAACGGTTGGGCAGCTGCGTATGGGTCGAGGAGGGGAAGCAGGCGATTTGGGTCGTAGACGGCAATCGGATCCATCTGCGTCACACTTGTGTCAGCGAGGCTGGTTGCCAGACGCGATGGATGAGGATCGTGGATGCCGCCTCCGTCAACAGCTCGAGGACAGAGAGGTGGAACGACGGCGGAAGGGACGGCCATGCTGAACCCGGGCATGGTCTCGGCTGAGCCTAGGTTCGTTGACAGGTGCGAGCGGAGGAGGGCAGCAGGAAACAACCGCCAAGTCGAGGTGGAGACAGCTTCCTGTTTGTCGACTCGGACCAGCGTGCGCACGCGACTGCGAATCACCTCCTACAGGTCTGCATCAGGCCCTGGCAACTGCCATCCGGCTGCGCGCGCCCTTGGCCTACCCCCCCCATTGTCGCCCCTTCACCTCTTCCTCGATGCCGCGCACGACGAGAGCCACGAGAGGGTCCAGCCGTGGGACTCGCGTCGTAGCTGTGAAACGTTGGGAATCCAACTCGTGGCATTCTCTTGTCCTTGAGACGGTCAGACTGGTCCACACTCTGTTCGACTTCGACCTCGGCTCCCTTCATCTCCCGTCAGGGTCCAATTCGTTTGTCCCTCTGTCCTTCTCGACTGCCTATCCCTTCCTGAACGCATCCGTGCCCCGCATTGCACGCTCGTTCCCTCTCGTATTGTCTTGCGACGCGCTTACCACTTCCATCCGCAGACCGCCGTAACACCTCGGCGCAGGATCCCCTCACCGTGCAACACGGTTGGCAGCGCAGTACAGCCTCTCCACCATGAGCTCACCGGTCCTCATGCCGTGCGACTCCCCGGTCTCGTCGCCACCCCGTTCTCCTTCTCTTTCTTCCGCCGCCGACCCCCCTTCTTTGGCCGCTTCAAGCGCCGCCGCCCTCGCAGCCCTTGGTCAGCCCGCCCTCGACGTCCCTCGTCCGACTTCTGCCGAGATGCGTCCCTTTGACCTGACCCGAGACGCGTTCTGGCAGGATCACCTTGGGACGACCGATGTGGACCTTCTCAATCGTCGGTCGTGCCCTCCCCCCGCTGCGACTTTCCCCACACACTCTATCCTTTCCTCTCTCTCGATGCCTTTGGACGACTTTGACGAGGACGACATCAGGGACACCCGCCAGCTTGCCGACGGGCGCGCCAATCTCGCCGCGAGACCTGCCACTCCGCCTCGGTCTGCTACGACCTCCATCGTCCACTCGACCCCCACCCCCACTGTTTCCTCTGCCTTGATCCCAGCTCCCATGCCCTGTCCTCATGCGCCGGGTGCGACTTCCGTGAGACCGTTCGGCATCCTGCGGCGCGAGACCGGCCCACTCGATCCCGAGACCTGCGCCAGTATTGAAGCGCGTTGGGAGTTTCTGAGAGGGCGTTGAGGTGGAGGTGGCGTGACTTGGTTGGTTGCGAGCTTGCAGGGGAACATGTAGCTTTCTGGTTTGCAAGCGTTCCCGTTCGGTTCTTGTTTGCTGGAGGTTCACGGCTTGACACGGGACGAGGGGGCAGGCTCTCGAGGCTGCTGTTGACACACGGACGAGGAGACCGAAACACAGAAAAGAGACGTTGCGCCGACCGTCCCTTGCGCCGTCTGCCTTTCTGCTAGGCAATTCCATCCCGCTCACATGACTTCGCCTCCCGCGTCTTTGCCCAAGTTTGCCATGACGCTGAAGACGCGCTCGGACACGCTGGCGAGGTCGACCATGCCGATTTCGTGCGAGTCCCGCCTGTCTTTGTCTGCGGTCCCTGCCGATTCGGCGGCTCGTTTGCGGGGCAGGTAGTACTGCGCGCGAGCTTGTTCTTGCATCTTGACCGTCTTGAGCTCTTGCGGTGGCCGGAAATCGGCCGCGATCTTGAGGGAGGGCGTCAGGGAAATCACCTGTGGCGCTGGCTTTGGGGTCAGCACTGGCACGTTCCAGCCGGCTTTCTCGCCTCGACACGGAGGATGCTCACGGCGTGCATGATGCTGTAAACCGTTGCGCTCGTGTCAGAGTGTACGCTGACTCGGCGAGCCGAAAGGGATCACGACTCACCCGCCCGGAATCACGACGCAGTCTCCCACTTCTTGCACAAAGTACTGGAAGCGAATGCCGTGCGCTGCGAGTTTGCGCACGATCTCGCCGTTGAGGGTCACTCTCATCGAGTACCGGTCCACGTCGCCGTCGATGTCGTCGCCGACAAGGTCGCTGGCCTGTGGGAGGTCTCCAGTGAGCTTGAACCTGACGCAATCTAGACGTCTCGCTCACCTTGGACCACTCCTCCCACTTCATGAACGCCCAGATGGCCTTTCCATCCGGGCCAAACGCCGGCGTCATCGTGTTGGTCGCGCCGGAAACGTCCGCTGGTCCCCCCCCCCCTTCCTCGGGTCAGCGCCGGTAGGGTCAAGGTCGAGTGAGCGCCGACGCACCGTGGAAGCTGGTTATGCCACCTGGACCAGAGAGGTAGCAGTAGGGGCCGGTTGATCCGGCCGCGAAGATGTAAAACCTTTCGTGGAAGATGTTGCCGTGGCCGTCGAACGCTTGCAGGCTCGGCACTGGAGTCGTGGCGTTGTACTACGATACGTTTTGCCAGTCCGTGTCAGTGTCTTGTCTCGCACGAAGCGACAAAAGGGGTGTCGACTCGCGAGCGGTTGCAGCTTGCGGCCGAACGGGCCGACGACCTGCGCTTCACCCGGTAGCACTTCTTCCCAGTCGACGAGGTCCTGCGGGGTGCGGATCGTGTCAGGATCGTCTTTACTCGTCGCCCTGCTCGGGATCAACTCGCCGGCGCGCGCCACTTCTCGCCGCGCTGGATTCCGTCCATCGCCTCTGCGAAGAGCATTTCCTCCACCACTTGCCCACTCGCAATGGACACAACCGTCACCAAGACGTCCTCGAGGTCCCTGTACAAGGGTGGCAGGCCCTCCTTCGAGCTGTTTCGCCACGCGAACTGTCGCAGCGTTCTCGCGAGATGCCCTTTCTCGAGTTCCGCGGTTGCGGGTCTTGCCATGAGGGGGCACTGCGCCGACAGGGCCGCCTGCACTGTGTGTTCGTGACAGTCGGCGCGCCCGACAATGACGCCGGGGATGCTGTGGTCGAGAAGCGCAGCGGCGAGGTCTTCGGGGGACGTCACGGTCGCAGGCAAACGCGCCGTGGCTGACTCTGTCGGGTTGGTCGGCATGGGGGGACTGGGAAACTCGAGAAACGACGTGTCGAGCGGGGGAACAGCCAGGGCGGCCAGGAACGCAGCGTTAATCTTGATGTTGTCGTAGGCCTCTTTACCGCGGCCAAAGTCGACGACAAAATGGCTCGCGTCGGTGTCGCCGCGGTGCCTGTGTGCGCGAGGTTGGTGCAGGGGTGTCAGTCCCGTCTCGCATTGGGTACGCGACGATAGGCCCTCACGAGCAAGTCCTCGTGTGCTCTTGCTCTCCCACCTCCAAGCAATCGAGGCAAGCCCGCGCGTCGCATTCCTTGCAGCCTGCGCCTGTCTCGTTCGTCGAGCGCTCGCAGCGGTCGCAACGACCCAAGAAGTCGAACGAAGGCGGGAAGTAGATCTCGTGACCCGTCTTGTCGACGACGTGCTCGAGGTGTTCCATCGTCTCGACCGCGAACACCCCTGCAGGCTGCCAGAACGTCCAGTCTTGGTTCTGTGGCAGGCTGTAGACGGGTGGAGACATGACGTGGCTAAAGATGCTGGCGTTGTGGGTGGGCGACGCGGGCAATTGCGAAAGCGAGTATCGAGCGTGAGCGGTCTCGGGCACGCGGTATGGATAGGTGCTAGCCTTTGTGGGTTACCCGGAACGCTGTGAGAGCACTGACGGATGTCATTGGAGAGAAAGGAACGGAACGGATCTTGGCGGTTCCGCCAAAATTTGCTCTCTCGCTCCTTTCTCACGCCCCTTGCGGCTGTAACCGCTGTCCTGTCTCTGCAGTGGTCTGCCCAACCCTCTCGACCTTCCATTTGTGTTCTTCTTTCGCCCGTCACTTTTGGACTTCGCGCCCCTTCCCCACTCTCCACGAACTTCCTGCGATGGCTCAGCCAGCCAATGTGTCTGCTCAGCTCCAGCAGCTCTTCGAGTCTGCTGCCAACACGACGCTGTCCTCGCCCCTGCAGCCCTTGTTCGCCGATCTCTTGCGTTCTCATGCCGATCACACTGTCAACGCCGCCTCTGACCTGCAGGCAGGCTACCGTTCACTCGGCACTCGGTACCGTCTCGTCAGCGTCCTCTACCGTGAAGCCGTGCACTGGGCCATACTCGAATGGCAGCGCCGGAAGCGTGCCGCTCGTGGACACCGCGCCGGCTCCCACGAGCATTCCGACAAGGCCGACTGGGACAAGCGGTTGCAGCAGGTCAGCGCGATGTACACGCTCCCGTGGGCTGGAGTGCAGCGAGTGGGTCAGAACCTCGCTCCGGTGGCCCTTGCGATGGGCCTCGAGACGCCCTACGAGATCGCGTGGGGCGGGAGGGCGGCGTGGACCCGGGACAACACCCAGTCCATTTGCTCCAAGGTCGAGCAGGTTGCCCTGGCGGTTGCCGGTGAGCTCGGTCTGCTCGAGGACTCAGATCGGGTGAAAGGCGTCGTCAAGTGGGTCGTTCTTCGAGCGATCGCCATTTGCGAGGGCAGCGCCGGCTTCCCTTACTTGTCCACGGGAGCACCGTCTACCCTGGACTGGCCGGTCAAGTCTCTTGTCCCAGCGCTAGACTCGGCGCTCAAGGAGTGGCGCATGACGACGAGGCAGTCGGACCAGTTGCGCGAACTTCTTCCGCCCGTCAGTCGCTTCCTCGGGGAGCTATTCGCACGGATCGCACTGACACTCGGTATTTTCTCTGCGTAGCCTCGACCCCTCCATTCCTCTGCGACTCCCTCGTCCGCAGCTGGCCGGCCAGGATCTCCCCTGGCCTCGGGCCCTCGCTCGCCAATTCCTCGACCTTGTCGTGACGGGTGTTCTCCCCTCTCTTCCACTTTGTCTTCACCTCAGCCTTCAGCCGGTCACGCCGTCGCCGGTACGTCCGCCGCCGCAGCCGTCGTCTCCAAAGCTCGCCGCTCTCTGCGCCATCAGGCCTCCCCTCCTCCAGCGCACGACGGCACGTTTGGTGCTGCCGCGTCTCACGCTGTCGCAGCAGGTCGCTCGGATGACGTTGGTGTCAGGGCGGAGCCGTTCTTTGCTCCGGTCGCGTCGAACGGTCAGGGCAAGGACAAGGGAAAAGGAAAGGCCGTTGTTCGGTTCACCCGCCACGAGCCCGGTCGTGGAGACAGCGACGAGGACGAGGACGAGGACGAGGACAGGGGCGAGGACGGGGGCGAGGATCAGGACGGAGACGAGGACGGGCACGAGGACGAGAACGCCCGCGTGCAGTCCAAGAAGCTTGCGCCTCCGAAACGGCGGCACGCTGTCGCAGACCCATCCGAGACAGAGGTGGCCGCATCTGGACGTGCCGATCTGCGACCCTTGAAGAAGAAGCCCCGGCTTTCGACCCATGCAAAGCTCGAGGACCAGGTCGAATCGCAAGCCCACCGCATCGTACGCTCGAGTCTGCCCGCGCCCGCCTACTTTGACTCACCTGCTCGCACTCGGTCTCGTGCAGGACACCCTCGTTGTCATTGCCGAGACTCTCATTGATGTCATCCGCCGCGTAGATCCGGATCTTGTTCCGCCGGTCGACCGATACCTCCTGGCCCCGTCGCTTCCCGCCACCGCATCCAAACGCTTGCACCGCCGGAAAGCGGATCATTTGATCCTCGAGGAGATCGCACGCGGACAGTCTTTGCCTCCCTGGTGCAATTCCGAGGTGCGTCTCGTCGGGTTGCTTTCCACTTCCGTCTGTTTCGTCGCTCACAATCCTTGTTCTGCGCAGGGGCACACGCCAAAGCCTACCCTGTTGGCGAGCTCCATCCTGGCTGGTCGAGCTCACTCTGTCGAGGACGAGGACGAGCAGGTGCCGTCTCTGTCCCCTCGTTTCGCATCCTTGTCCTTTGCTGTGACTCGTGTGAACGAGTAGGTTTCTCATCTTGTCGCTCCATTCACCAGGATCTCGAACCAGACGCAGAGGGTGGCGGCGGTACCGGTCTCGGTCGCGCGTGGCGCCGTGGGGAGGCGGACGAGGATGCGGCGGGCAAACCCTCGATGTCCAGGCAGCGGCGAAGCTAGGTCGGGTACGCCTTGCCCATTTCTGTCCCTCGCCGACGTGACCCCTTCTGAACGGGCCTTGTTGAAGTCGAAACCCTTGCCGGGCTCAGATTCCCACCCGACCGGTCGTGCCCCTTCCCTCCGACTCGTTTGTCTGTTTGTCCTGTCCTGTCGTAGCAGTCGTGCAGTGTTTGCAATGTTCTCTCGCTCGTCCTGTGTGTGCAGCCTCAGGGTCGATGTGTTGCTCAGCGCGTCAAATTGGCAGTTTGTAAGCTACGCCACAACGTTCCCTCAAGTCCACAAGCTCGTCGCCCGTCAAGCCTTCCCAGTCTGCCCTGTGCAAGTGCAGTGACTGCAGCGTCTCCAGCGTGCCATCCGACCTGCGCAAGTACTGAAACCCCCTCTCTTCTGCCTTGTCGAGAGCCGGTGCGTACGAGGCTGCGAGGGACTTGGCAGGGACGTTGTTGACAGCGGTGATGTGTTTCGCGACGGCTCGGCGATCGGCAGCCCACACGGTACTGCCTATGCCGCACATGGGGTGGACAGAGTGCTGCGAGGGAAGAAGAGTAAGGGTTTGCCAGCCGCGACCGGGTGGACTCGAGTGACCGCAGGCGCACAAAGGTTCTGTGCGACGGAGCACCGTCAGCTGACTCGACTACGGTGCAAGGGAAGAACTCACGCGATGTGGTCCAACGCAGTCTTGTTCTCGATCACGCGAACGACGTCGACCGTTTTTCCAGCCTTTCCGAAGCGATGCAATACGTACAGCACCTGCTCGAGTTTCCCCTCGCGTTGCCATTCGTTTCGTCCGGACCTGTTCTCGCCTGACTGGATCCACTCGTTCGATGCGAGCCAGGTTTGCAGGCGCGGGAAGAGTGAATCCGAGCATACCATGTCGACGTCGCGCGGGCACCAGGTCGCTTCAGGTGAGAGACAGGCTAGGGCAAAGCTTCCGGCAACAGTGATGTGATCTTGAGACGAGGCGAGTAGGTCCAACAAGGAGGTGTCGAGGAGATGGTGACGGAGGAGTTCGGAGAGGCGAGCAGCCGAGGCGGGCGGCAAGGGCGCCGGATTCGCAGGCATGCCTCTGTCAAGTGAGGGGTCGTCGCTGCTCTCGCAATCGCGATCGACGTGAGAACTTGGATCCGGAGGCCAGAGCGGAGGAGGAGGTCAAACTCACCTCGACGCCCACGTAGGGTGTTGGTACGGTCTCTGGGAGTGTTGTCGAATTGCTATCGCTGGGCTGTGCCAAGTTCAGGCGGCTGACTGGGTCAGAGGATGGACCCAGTTTGGTCGTTTCCCGTTCGTCCCGGATGACTCTCTCTCCTCTCTCCTCTCTCTCTCTCTCTCTCTCTCTCTCTCTCTCTCTCTCGGTCTATCACCTTTGACTCTGCTGCACCGCGTCTTCGTCTCCAGTGCGAAACCTGGGTTCTGCGGTTCCTCTCTACGGCGGTCCGCTCGCTCGCCTAATCGAGGTCCTGACCGAGATCCGCAGCAGGTGGTGGTGGATGTCATGAAGAGGGATGGGCGCCCCCAGTGAGTTGCTTTGTATCTGGGCAATGTCCCGTGCCGGTACTGAGCCAGCGCTCGGTCCCAAACACATCGTCCTCGATCGTTTTCCTTAGCCCTTCCCCCAACCTTTGCTGTGTCGTTCGCCTGGGGAGGGAAACATTGCCGCTTGCAGGTCGTGACGATAGTCTCGCGATTCAGGTGGCTTGAAGGTTGGTGGGGATTTCAGCCGTGTGTTGTCATCGCGACTTTCTGTTGCTTACGGGCGCGTGCCGCAGCTTTCATGCGCGTCTGGTGCACACTGAGAGAGTCCAAGGACAGTCGGTCTCTGGTGTCGGCTGTCTTTTCCCGTGGAGATTGAGCGGGAATCGCGCCAGTTCATTCCCTTGTCTATCCTTCCTTGTCTCTCGCGAGCGTGCATCCGTGTGTGACTCAACTGTGCTGCTTCGGACACTCTACTCTGCCCTCGTATCTGTCGACTCGATTCTGGCGACACACCCCCACTTACTCACTTCGGCCCGACTTCTTCGCTTCGTTTCCAACTCTGTCCACTCCAACTTCAACTTGATACGCCAATCACCTCGGGTGTGACAGCAACATGGCTCGTACGTGCTCCGGCATCTCTCTCGTCTGCGTTCTCGCTGACTGGGTCTCGCGTCTCAGCCCTCGGCCGTTACTACAGTGCGTTCTGGCTCCTCGACTCTGGCTTCCTCCGTAGTGCTGACGACGGCTCGGTCATGGTGCACAGAAATGCCTGACCACCTTCAC